>ML681998.1:951429-1033784 GCA_007922195.1 Podocnemis expansa
GGACCCGGCTCCCCGTGGCAGCGGCCGCTCAGTCGCTGGGGAGCCGGGTTGGGCCCGGCTCCCTGGCTGCAGCCCCCGCGGCCGGGAAAAGCCGCGGCCCCGGCACCCTGCCCCGGGCTTTGCCGCCGGCCCTGGCAGCAGGGAGAGGCGGGCGCCCCCGGACCCCACTGCGGGGGTGGGGAGCAGCCCCGGCAGCGGGCAGAGCGGGGAGCCCCTGCACCCTGCCCAGGGCTCCTGAGCAGCCCCAACGGCGGGGAGAGCAGGGCATCGGCACCCCTCCGCAGGGCTCCCCGCTGGTCTTGGGGGCAGCCCCCCATGCCCTGCGGCTTGTCCCCCTCTCAGCACCCTGGACAGGCAGGGTCCGGGGAGCAGCCCGGGCTGCGGACTCAGCCCCCGGCAATGTTCGGGGGCAGCTCTGGCGGGGGGCTGAGCTGCCCTGCAGCAGCTCACCCCCCCCCCCGCTGGGGGCTGCAGCCCCCTTTCTGGGGCTGAGGGACAGCCCTCAGCACCCTGGCCAAGGTCCTGAGGGTTCCCTGGCCAGGGTGCTGAGGATCCACTGTTGTTTCGGAACACTTTGTTCCGAAACAACATGTTCACACGCCTTGTTTCGAAACAAGGGTTTCGAAACAAGTTTGTTTCGTCCTGAAATGGGGTTTAATTTGTTTCGAAACAACGAGGTTGTTTCGAAACAAAAGTGCTGTGTGAACACAGCCATGTAGACTAAATTTCTTTTATTTCGAAATAACGAGTGTTATTTCAAAATAAAAGTGCTGTGTAGACATAGCCATTATGATTAAATTAATTTGGAAAAAGCTTCTACTAAACCATTCATATTATTTCCTACTTTGGCTCACAAATGGTTTTTGAAATGTTTTGCTTTTACCTTGTTCTATCAGGTATCTTGGTGAACTTTTTCATGTTAAATCTATACCCAGATTACAACTAAATTCTCATTCTTTGGGCCCATTCTTCTTTTTGACACATGAATTTTACATTGGGGTCACTCCAGTTACCTGAGTGCTATTACTCCTACTTGAAACTAGGGTGAGAGGAAAAATCAAATCCAGGTTAGCCACACACATCTTTCAACAACTGTTAGAAAGCATTAAGCCATTGCCAGATCACTAAATGAACTGAAAACCTAGTGTCATTTTGCTTAAAAATGAATGAGCTCTTGCTTCCCCCAGCGGTATCAATAGGCTGCTTGATTCCATTCTTTTTTTTTTTTTAGTGGCATCATTAATTGTTCTTTATTAGGAGGGATTATAGATGAAACATCTCTCTCTCTCTCTCTCTCTCTCTCTCTCTCTCTCTCTCTCTCTCTCCCTTCATAGTTAGATAGATAGATAGATAGATAGATAGATAGATAGATAGATAGATAGATGAACTAGCTGTTCTGCATTTGATTTTGAGTGTCTGGATAACTGATAAGGTACTGAATAATCAACATGTTCTTGACCCCTGTTGCCTCTGTTGTGCGGTCACTAGGTATTCCTGAGAAGAAGGCAAAACCTTACCAGTCTAGAACCACTTTAAACACAACTGGCATAAAGCAGAATGCTATTGCAATTGCTAGGTTGCTCTATTTATATGTAATGCTATGGACACCTCCTAGAGAATACTCAAATAAAGAACAAGTAAAAAATATCCTCTTTATGTCTTTGTTCTGGCCATGCTAGTGTTATTGTGGTCAGAAACTCATAATTATAGTTATTGTGGAAGAATCTGGCAACTTCAGTAATGTACAAGCACCACTAAAAACAGTTCCTGCTCCAGAGAGTTTAAACTGTAAGATCTAGTCTTTTCCTGTGTTGAATCACCATTTTTATATGACTAAAGTAACTAAAATTACTCAGTATGAAAACCAAACCAAAAAGAACTCAACTACCATTTTGTGAACTACCAACATCCTAACATTCTTTGTTCCCATTTGAAAATTATGAAAACAGAAAAAAAATCATGGGTATCATATACTATCTACAAAAAAAGCCTTGATGTTTCTCATTAAAGGCTTAATCTTAGTAGAAAATGTTTTTGTTGAACAAATTTTACCTACCTCTAGTGAAAATGCTAGCTAAAATCTTTCACTTCTGATTCATAGTAGTTGAAGCCAGAAGGGATAATTAAATAATCTAGTCATATCCAGGCATGTAGGATTATAAATGGTCTTGTTAAGTACCTGATCCAATCTGGTCTTTCTGTTGACTTCAGTGGAGTTTGGACAGGCCCCTTATGGTATAAAAAGCATCAAAGACTACCTCTTAATAACAGAGCTTTGGAAGATGACCAGATTAAAAACTTGGGACGTGAGCTACCACTGTTTAGTCATTGATTTAAGTGAAAGCAAGACAGCTAATCAGAGTTATTTTGATTTAAAGACTAAGGGTGTGTTCACATGGCAGTCTTATTTCGAAACAACAGAGGTTGTTTCGAAATAAGAAACGCCACGTTCACACGACATACCGTTGTTTTGAAACAACTTAAACCCCATTTGGTGATGAAACAATGTTGTTTCGAAACAATGGTGATTCGTTTCAAAATAACTGTTGTCCGAACATGCTATTTCGCTTTGAACTTTTTCCTTAATTCAAATTAACATTTTCTTAATTCGAATTAACTTATTTTGAAATAAGGCGTTATTTTGATACAAGTTGTTTCAAAACAACTTGTATCGAAATAACCCCCTGTATGTGAATGTAGCCTAAGAGTGGACATACCCAATTTGTTTATGATATAGAGTAGACATTATCTTAAAATGAAATTGTAGGA
This sequence comes from Podocnemis expansa, assembly GCA_007922195.1. Lineage (NCBI taxonomy): Eukaryota > Metazoa > Chordata > Testudines > Podocnemididae > Podocnemis > Podocnemis expansa. The sequence goes on from ML681998.1 coordinate 954,199, forward strand.
CAATATGGGCCTCTAAGTGTAGGACAATTGAAGGCAGATGTGTATTTCAAATACCTGACATCTTTGCACAGTTATCCGAGAAGTCTTCTGCTATACTTAAAATATGCTCTGAGGATAATGACCACAAATCTTTCCATAGCATAGATTGCAACGGCCAAATTCTGAAATTATTACTTAGTCAAAACACCCCATTGACTTCAATGGGAGTTTTGAATAATTAAGGATTAAAAAACAGTCTAGGTAAGAGATTTAGAATTTAACCCAGTATGCATATTATTCACAAGCCTCGTCAATAATTATGATGGTTGAACCTCTAAACTTTTAGCAGTTTAATACAAACTTCAGATGATTAATCCAAACTGTTCTGAATTTCCTGAGCTGGCAAAATTGGGGAGAAAATCTGGAGCTTCATTGTACATGGAGCACGGCATCTACTGAATGGTGCTGAGCAACCTTAATTCTCAATGCGTTAGATTGTGGGGGGTCAAGGAGGATTTTTTTGTACTTCAATAAAACATGTGACTGGCCTGTGTCAGCTCACTCAGGCTCATGGGGCTTGGGCTGTGGAGCTATAAGTATATGATGTAGATGTCCAGGCTTGTGCTGTATCCTTGATTCTGGGACCCAGCAAAGGGAGGAAGGTGACAAATTCCAAGGCCCAGCCCAAGCCCAACATCATTGCGTTACATTGCAGTTTTAGAGCTCTGTGAGCTTGAGTCAGCTGATGTGGGTATTGTATTGCAGAGTAAACATATCTGGAGACTCTGTAGCTTGCAGGACTGGACATCTACAGTATGTAGTTTGGATGCCCAGTGGGGATTAGATTTAGGAGTCTTTTCCGTCCTCTTCATAATGCACAATTGGGACTAAACTATGTATTGTTATTCCAAAAGCATCTATCAGTTAGATGTATATACATGGCAATGTAAGCAGTGCAAGCTATCTGCTGTTGATTACTAGTTAGGCTGAAAATGAAACAGCTCTTCAATGGACATTTTGAAAATTGCTTGCAGTCTAAGCCAAGCGGAGTGCAAATGAACCAAGGAATAATATTCATAATAAAAAAATCAATAATGTGTATCATTTCCTACAAAGATCAAGGAGAAAGTCCCTTATAAAACACTTATTGTCATCTAATTTTTTTTCATCTGAAATGAGGACGCTATAACACACACAGCAAATATAACTCAGTGCACTTATTTGCCTGATACAGCATACTTCGTACATGGTAGGTCAAATATGCTACACAGAAAGTCAGATTTGAGCTGATGAGAAAAAAATGTTTTTATCATCAGACTTAAAAGAGAATGGACTTATTTTCTCAGAGTGCAGGAGAGAGTTCTGGAGAGATAGAGTACCACAAGGGAAAAGTGTTCCCCGATTATTATTAGACAATTTATTCAGACAGAGCACCAAGTAGCTCCAAAGGATAGCAAATGAAAAGGAATCCACCCTGACATGTCTCAGATCAAATATTGCAGCTCTGAGGCGATAAAAGGCAATGGAACCCTAACATGTTCCTTGTGTGATGGAAAGGATGGGGCTGCAAGAGTAAGGTGAGCTCCCACAACCTTGCAACACACAGCACAGTCTGTTGTATCTCTGGATAAATGATGGTATTTTGCTTGACAAGGGTTTCAAAAGATCTCCAATAATATCATTCTTTCAGTTAGGTGAACCTTCTAGGTTTCATTTGGTGAAGTCTTAAAAGAGGAAAAATCTTGTGAAATCCACCCTGCTTACTGTGCAGCTGTATTATACTGATGTTTTACTAAAATATGGCTTATAATTAATTTGGAACCCAAAATGGATCTTTTAAAGTGTCCTGTGCAATGCATATTTCTTTGCATTTGTCTGCATTGAATAACACACTTTTCCTCCACTTTCATCCATACAACAAATGCATATGCAAAAATTACCAATGAGGTCTATCATGTGGCTCTGTGATGAGAGCCTGGGAGGAATCAGTTAATGAACTTCCTTGATCCATCAATGCAGCTTTATCATCTGTAGCAGGTAAAAATATCTTCCATCTGCTCTCTCAGAACATCTCATGTGAGTGAACAGATCACAAAAGAGATTGTTTTGGCAAAATATAAGTGCAAGTTGTAGCCTTTTATGGCAAATTAGTGAAGTGGGAGACATAGCCCAGCCAAAAAGCTACCTAGACATAAGGAAATTAAAAATTATACAATTTCAGGGGTCAATTAATTCTCATGTTAGGATTTGCCAGTTCAATAGTGAGATTATATGCTGACTTCAGATATGATTGTGGAAGTGGGAGACTAAACATCATTATGTAGCACTAGGCGAAAAAGCCAAGAGGTCTTGAAAACACCACTAAGGGCCTTAAACATAACTGCTGCCAACTTAAGGTTCTGTATATAAAGATATCATAATTTCAAAGGCTGCTGTCTGGTGGCTTTCTGGGGACAGAATCAAGTGATGGGTGTACTATGGGGAAATTGTGAGTTTCCCATTATCCATTTATGACAGCTTAATGCTCCCTATCTAGCTTCTTGCAGCTGCAAGAAATTAAATCTTAAATCTTTCATAGGAGCAGATCTAAATTTTACTGTGAGCTAGAATAGGTTGGGAACAGAAATACTGCATTTTGGGAAAGAAAACTGTAGATGCAGCTGTTCTTTAATGACATACTTTCAGCCCCAAGTATTAGAGATGTGATTCTTCAGGCACGCTCTACTACCTCTGTTAAGAGATGGGAGAGCATGGGCCCTTCTGACAAAATACTATTTCTGCTTCCACTTCTGATTTTCTTTCATCTTCTGAACAGCAGCATTGTTCTGAGAGCACAGCAAGTTATCAGTAAGAGGTGAATTAGATCTGATCCTTCTCATTAACAGCTGAACTAGAGAAAAGCCATTCTCCAAAGGTGTACTTCTGTAGACTAGTAATGCTTTAGACATATCATCTCCATTGCCAAAAGTATTTTTCATCAGGTTCTTTACCATTTATATAGTAGACCTTTCCACCAGCCCATTTGAGTGAGGGTAATTTGGACTAGAAATTCTATGATGAAAATCCCCATATGAGGCAAATTGCCTAAATTCTATGATGGAAAATTGTGGCCCATTATTGCTAAAGACCTCATCTGGAATTCCATGTCTGTAAAAAATTCCTTTCATGCCAGCAATCACTGACTTACTGGATACAGAGACTATTAAATAATCCTTTGAATTCCAGGTAAATAAATCAGTTCTTAGCTTCTCATAAGGCTTTTGCTAAGCAGGATGGAGTCTCACTGGCACTGCCTGTTGGCATCCCATGTATTTCAAGCATGAAAAGCAGTTTCTTACAATATTGGTGATGTCACGATTGATGTGCATCCAGTGCAGAACTTCTTGCACTTCTCAGTTGCTAAGTAACCCTTGTAGATCTTCAGTAGCATCACTGTTTGAATCCTTAGGGTATAGTCATTTAATGGTCTACTAAATAATGCAATCAGGGGCTTGTGGTCCATTTCAGCTTCCACTATCTGTCCATAAATATACTGATCTCTCACATGTTAACAAGATTCCTAAAATCCCCTTCTCAATATGTGCATATCTACTTTCCGCATCGGTCAATAGTTTGGATGCATACGTCAATGGTTGCCAGCAATCCTCATGCTTTTGTTAAATCACTGCAGCCAACCCAGATTGTGATGCCTCTGCTGAAATCTGAATAGGCCATCCTGGTGAATAGAACTTCAATATTAGTTCTTCTTCAGGTGTTGTTTTATACCTTCCCTTGATTCCACTTGTTCAGTGCCAACAATAGCCTTCATTTTTGTCCTCTAGGAATTGTCTCATACCGCAGCTTTGGCAGAAAGATTGGGTATGAATTTTCGAAGACAATTAGCCATTCCTAGGAATCACTGGACATCTTTCTTTGGCTGAAGACATGGCATCATTTCACTGTATGAAATCTTCCTCTTATCAGGTGTTATACCTTCATGGGAAAGAATATCCTCTAAATCCTAAGATGCAGTTGTCTTTATTTAGGTTGAGGTTTGCAGCTTTAGTTGTACCCAGGATTTTCCTATGTTGATGTTTATGCTCCTCTTTCATCAAGTCCCAGATGATGATATTATCCATGGAGGTGTCCATCATTCTAATATGTTCATATATCATGTGTAGGGTTTTCTGGTACACATCTGATGATGAAGCTTTACCAAAGGGTAAGCATAAAAATCAGTATCTTCCCAATGAAATATTAAATATGTATAATATTGAGTTTCTTCCCCTCATTTTTAACTGCCAAAGTTCTGAAGATGCATCCAGTTTACTGAAATATCAAGCATATACAAACTGAGCCATAATCCCTTCTTTGGTTGATAGTCGGAAATGTTCTTTTTGTACAGCCTTGGTTGAGGTCTCTGAGATCTAAGCATATGTGTAGCTGGTTGGTGCTTTCCCCCCCAACAATGACAAAGGAGTTCACTCATTCTGTTGACTCCTCCACTTTTTGTATTACAAACATTGTTTCCATCCTGGAAAGCTCAGCCCTGAGTTATCAAAGAGGCTATGTCCACACAGTTTTATTTTGAAATAAGTCATTTCAAAATTACTTATTTCAAAATGAAACCCTTAATTCGAAATGACTTACTTCGAATTAAAAAAAATAATTTGAAATAAGTCAAGCCCCTTCCATCGAAATAGCATGCCCTGTGTATGGACATGCTATTTCAATTCCCTGAGAGGGGCACCCTGGGAGGTGTGGCAACATGGCCCCTGGCGGGGCATGTTGCCACCCAATCCCCTGCCTGGCTCTCACCTGGAGAGGCAGGCAGGGAAAAACAGCCCCCAGGGAAGGGATCTCCCTGCCCTGCATCCCTGCTCCTGTTGGGGGCAGCAGAGCAGGGGCCCTGGGGCACCCCAGCAAAGGTGGGGAGGTGGTCCAACCAGTTCCCCAGCACCCAGGGTCTGAGCGGCTGCAGCCTCGGGGAGCTGGTTTGGACCAGCTCCCCGGCACCTAGGCTGGACCAGCTCCCCGGCACCCTGTGGCTCGGCTGCTGGGAGCCGCTGGCCCCCCGACTGCCCCGCCACCTGGGGGGGGGAGCGGTCAGGGAAGCCTGGCTCCCGGCTCTGCCCCTCGCTGGCTCGGGGGTGTTGCAGACCCGGCAGGGTGGCCGCAGCTGCCATGCCTCACCCCATGCCCAGCTCTGAGGGGCTGCAGCCCCCACATGGTGGCCGGAGCCGCCATGGCTCACCCCACACCCAGCTCTGCAACCTCCCAGAGCTGGGTGCGGGGTGAGCCGTGGTGGCTCTGGCCACCCCGTGGGGGCTGCAGCCCCCCAGAGCCGGGCACGGGGTAAGTCGTGGTGGCCCCGGCCACCCAGTGGGGGCTGCCTGGTGTGCGTCCCTGCACCTCCCCTCAGCACCCTAGCCAGGGTGCTGAGGGCTCCCTGGCCAGGGTGCGGGGGGGGGGCCTGGGAGGACGGTCGATTGTTATATCGATATGCGGGGCATATCGATATAACAGAGCCAGGCGGGTTATTTCAAAACCACAGTTTTGAAATAACCAGTCATTTTGATATATAACTAGGTTTTATTATATCAAAATGACTTTACGTCTTTCGAAATAAGGAAGCAGCGGAGTGAGCCTCCCGTGGAGCGGCCACCCTGTGGGGGCTGCAGCCCCCCTGACTGGGCTGCACCCATCAGTGACTCACCCCGCTGGGTTTGCAGCCCCCCCCACACCTGGGCAGCGGAGCCTGGGGATTCCACAGCTCCCCAAGCCGCTTGCCCTGAGGGCAAGCAGCTTGGGGCACCCCCAGGCTCCCTACAAGCGCCCCCCCGCCCTTCCCCTAACTTGAAATAGCATGTCCACTGTGTGGTCATGCTATTTCGATTCCCACTTTTCCCTTATTTCGAAACTTTTTTTGTTATTTTGAATTAAGTCGTTTTGAAATAAGGGCGTTACAACCCCTTGTGTGTGGACATAGTCTAAGTGCCACAGGACTCCTTGCAGGTTTTGCTGAGTTTCCTTAATTCTGTAATGGATTGCTGTATTATGTTACTTGGTTTTTGCATGCATGTAAAATCTATGCCTCTCAGAAGTCATATTCCTTTATGGCATACAATATTCCTCAAATTTAGTCAGTATTATATTTAACTTCATGGATTCACCTTCATCAAACTCAAAGTTATTATAAATATACAGTGCCTCCTCCCCAGAAACATGTATAAATATAGATGATTTTTTGGTTTTCATCTTTTTCTGTGCCCCAATGGCAGACAAATACAAAAGAAATACAAAAGAAATTACTACTTAAACTTTATTCAGTTCTCTGCAACATTACCTAATATTTCCAGAGTGGAAGAAGGTTGTAAGACATTCATTCTGGGAGTTGTAGTTTCACTTACTTAATTAAGTTAAGGAACTGTCCTTTGTTGATTTGTGTTTTCAGATATTCCTCTATGTTTGTCTGTGCTTTCAGTTGCAAACTCAGGAGTTTTCCTCCAAATCCTTGTATTTTCTGAACTCATTCACTACTTTTGATGCCATGTGATGATCTTGAAGGTTTATTAAAGAATAAACTATTGAATGAGTAAGAAATAGAATTTTAATAATAGAAACAGGAATGATTTCTAGGTGAGCTACCACATTAAATCTGAGTATGACATATCTACCAATTCACACAACAGTTTCTCATACTAGGAAGTATCCCTAGATCACAATCTTCTAGAAGCATATCTTTACACTCTTTGTATGTGACGCTTGCCTTCCTGTGCAGAAGGTGATGGAACAAGGGTAAACGTGTTACTTTTTCATACATTTTCAGCCACAGGTGGGGGCTTATTTTTTAAGGGGTCTCCTCTAGACAGAGCCAGACAAGGAAGCCCTTGTTGTGTGGCTAGTCTAATAGAACCAGCTGGGGTGTGCGAAAGAGGGCACAGAGGACCCATGAGCTTCCAGGAGAAACCCCAGTGCTTGGCAGACTCTAAAGGAGCCTTAGGGTTTTAGATCCACCCCTGTGTCTTCTTCTGTTGGCAAAAAATCATTCTAGCCTAACAGAACAATTCGAAGGACATTATTAAACTGTTACATCCTTAGGAGCTGCAGTTGAACTCCTTTTTGGTAAGGCTGAGAATTTTAAAGACATCTACAAGACATAAATGAAAAATTTCCACTAAATTCAGTAGGAAATGTGCACCTAAATCTCCTTGGTTTCTTTGAAAAAGGCAGTTTAAAGTAACAGATTATATTTCAACTAAAAAGCAGCTATTCAGTTTTTTTTCCTTAACCATATTTTCCAGAAATCGATGGGTCATTCTTATTTAGGGTGACTAGATGTCCTGATTTAATTAAAACAGTCCCTATATTTGGGACTTTTTTTATATATTGGATTACCCCATACCCTGTCCTGATTTTTCACACTTGCTATCTGGTCACCCTATTCTGATCTCATTTGTGCTAATGAGAATCTGTAATTTCTCTCTTGAAATCGATTTTTTGTATTTACACCAGTGTAACTGAAGTCAGAATTTGGCCTCTGTTTCTAACCTAGTCACTTTTTCTAATTTATGTTATTTAACAAAGCATCAGTTCAACATAGTGAAAAGGTTCTTTTGAGCTGACGCTAACTCCAACGTTTGTAGGGTTTGAAAAGCATCTCTGCTTATTCTTTGTGATAACTGTGTGCTGCTAGGTCTAACGTGTAATCAAAAATAAAGGATAATCAAACAAATCCTTATGTTATTGCATGGATACCTTTGTGTGTGTCCCCAGTTTATGGCAATGACTAGTAAGAACTGAACTGTTTGATTTCCAAGGGGATAGCCATGTTAGTTTAGTCCAGAAAAAAAAAACAAGGAGTCGTGTGGCACTTTAAGACTAACAGATTTATTTTTTGCAGGAGCTTTTGTGGGACGAAGTGGGATTTTCTCCCACGAAAGCTCAGGTGAAAAATAAATCTGTTAGTCCTAAAGTGCCACACAACTTCTTGGTTTTTTTGCTGAACTGTTTGAGTCTGCCAGAATCACTTTAATTGCATTGCAACTAGTCCTTGGGGCTGCAATCTATGAAATATTGTTTGTGATAGTGATTTATGGGGTGATCCAATTATGTTGTTAAATGTGCTTCCTTGCTTGCTCCAGCTGGTCCCTTTGCAGTGAGGAGTATAATGGTACTCAAGCTAATGTGTTTTCTCTTCCCAGTTTCCCCTGGTGTTTTCACTTATTGTGTAGAATCATAGAAAGGTAGGGCTGGAAAGGACCTTAAGAGATACAGAATCTTTTGCATGTGCTTGAATATATTTATATTTACATGTAGTCTCTTAATTTTTTTAAATATTTTTTTTAAATATCACTATAGGGAGCAAAACCTGTTTGTAAGAGTTCAATGAATAATAACTATCTCATTGTTTGTCTCTGCATTATTTTAACTGATTATAATAGAATTAAGAGGTGGAAACAAACTTTAGTGTCATTGAATACATGCATTTGCCAATACAGGATTGTGCCCTAGTTTTGAAAGGCACAATAAAAAATCCATCACTTCTCTTGCAAAACTATTGTTTGGTTTAGTAGATTTCAGTCTTCAGTGGCAGATAGCTTTCAAAAGCAGGCTCAGGTAAGACTTCACTGGTAAGTAGGCTCTGTGTGGACCTTCTACATAGAGATGAACTTCATCCACTGTTTGAGTCCTGTGGCACTTAAAGAATAACAAATTTATTTATCACATGAGCTTTTGTGGGAGAAAATCCCACTTCATCAAACGCTTTGAAGATGGGCAAAGTGTCTTACAAAGTGGGATTTTCTCCCACAAAAACTCATGTGATAAATAAATTTCTTAGTCTTTAAGTACCACAAGATTCCTTTTTTATTTTGCTGAACTAGACTAACATGACTAGCCCTTTGGAACTTGGCATCCAGTGTTCAGTTATTCCTAATATTACACTCGCACTTTCCCTTTTCTAATTTCACCTTGGTGCTCTCTGTTATATCATTGGCTAGCACTTTGTGAAGGGGACAGCGAACAAATCCTGTCATTGAATCTGACTGCATGAGAAAAGTACTGGAAAAGTACACCTAAACAGTGGAGACTGTGGAATATTTATCTGCTTTAATGTCTATATGTCACCACACAAGTCTGCCTGGATTCCACTCTCCACAGGCTAGACACATTGCACCTAAATGTACTCCAGCAATAAATAAGTCCAGTGGATGAATGTGGATGTATGTCTACTGTATGAAGGATTCAAGTAGGAAAACATTCTGACTCAAACACTGTTGTCCATGTTTTCCTCCTTTTGTGACACTCAATATTATATATGTGCTATGCATTCAACACCCATTCCTCTATATACAAAATGATGTGATTAAAATTTGAATTCATAGTTATTAACATAAATAGGTAACAGTAGAAAAGGTATTTGAATTCTGGTCTAACTTGTCAATCTCTGACAACATTGGGTATGTCTACACTGGAGGCTTAGTTAAGTTGACTTAAAGTCGACCTTGTTAAGTTGACTTAGAGTGTCCACATTCAAAAGTCCTGTGGCCTACTCACATCCACACTGGCAGCTGCTAGGTTGACTTGACGCCTAAGTTGACCTTTTTAAGTCAACTTAAGTGTTATTGCTTGTCTACACTGGCATAAGTTGACCTTGCAAGGTAGAGTTGTTGAGTTGACTTAAGGAGGCACTTAAGTCAACTTAATAAATTCAAATGTTTCCAGAGCTCCCCTTGAGTCAACTTAAGGTAGGTTAAGTCTACCTAAGGCTCCAGTGTAGGCATACCCAAAGACTGAAGCTCTGATTCTCATTAATACTAGAACCCCTTTACTTTTCATTAAATGGACATTGATGTGTTGTATGCACACATAAAAGGCCCTTTATACTTTCAAAGTGGTTTAATGTGGTCTAATTGAAATGAGAATCAAGTTCCGAATGTCAAAATGGCTTCTACCATAAGTGCACAGAGAATTTTTTCAAGTCAATGTCATTGTACCAATTTACACCAGGACTGTATTTAGCTCCAGAAACCCATATTAAGAACTTTGAGCAAAATATCTAGTAACTACTTAGAGATCACAAACATATTGAGCCCTGAAAATAGTGTAGTGGCTAGCCCCTTTGTTTAATATGCAGAATGTCCTGCGTTCAAGCTCCAGGGGTTTGGACTCAATGATCTCATGAGGTCCCTTCCAACCCTATGATTTGATTCAATTTGATCATGATATTGCATAGCCAAGAGGTAAGTCATCTAAAAATGAATTCTTTTCCAACTTTTTGCTTTCAGACCACATTATTTGCAACCTTTTCCAGTTTCTGTCTTTTTAATTAGTGTTTTGCTTGTTTGTTTTTGAAGTACATGAACACTACAGTCTACAATGGATTGGTATCTAATTTTTCTCTGTTTCTTCATGAGCTGCTGGCAGAGTCTTGAAATTGCAAGCCTGGTAACAAAGATTTTTAAGGAATCTAGAAACTCAGGGATTTTACACTATGATGGAGAACTGCTAGTATAATATCTATTTTTAAGAAAGTGGAAAAAAAGTGATGAGGGAAACTACAGGCCTGTAAGTTTGACACTGATTGTTTGCAAGATATTGGAACAAATTTTGAAAGGACATAGGGGTAAATGGTAATTGGGATAAAATACAATATTGTTTTACAAAAAGTATGTTTTGCCAGGTCAACTTGACCCCTTTCTTTGTGAAGATAGTTGACTTCTTTGGCAAAGATTTCATAACTCGAATCTACATGGATTTCAGTAATGCATTTGATTTAGTTCCATGTGAGAAATTATCTGTTAAATTGGAGAAGGCAGTGATTAATATGAGGATGAATGGTGGGTAAGGAGCTGGGTAAACAAGAGACCACGAGTCATACTGAAACATGAGCTGTCAAGTTGAAGGGAGGTTTCTAGTATAGTTCCTTGGGGATCACTCATGGGATGACTCTTATTTAACATTAACAGTAATTATATTGGCACAAAAAGTGAAAGTGCACTAATAAAATTTGTGGATGACACCAAGTTGGGAGGTATTACCAATATCAAATAGGAGCAGAAACTGTATCACACAAGAAGATCTGGATGACCTCGAAAACTAGAGTAATAGAAATTGGATTAAATTTAATAGTGCAAAGTCATAAATTTAGAGACTAAGAACAAGAATTGTTGCTGCAAGCTAGAAAAGTGACAGAGGAAGAAAAAGATTTGGGTGTAGTAGTTGATTGCTGAATGATTATGAGTCACTAATGTGAAAATGGTTAATACAATACAAGGACCCATCAGGCAAATTATTTCCAGTAAAGTCAGATAACTGTTAGTACATTATATAAGGCACTGGTGACACCTCATCTGAAGTACTGTATGCAATTCTGGTCTCCTGTGTTTAAGAAAGATGAATTCAGCCTGGAACAGGTGCAGAGATGGGCTACTAGGATGATCAGAAGAATGGAACTTGTCTTCTTTATGAAAGAAGACTTAAAGAGCTTGGCGTGTTTAACCTAACCAAACAATGGGTCAGGAAGATATGCTTACTCTCAAAAAATATGTTAGAGGGATACCAGGGAGGGAAAGGAGTTATTTGAGTTAAAAACCAATGCTGACACAAGAAAAATGGATATAAACTGGTCATCAACATGTTTAGGCTTAGAATTAGACAAGGGGTTTCTAACCATCCAAAGAATGAAGTTCTGGAACAGCCTTCTAAAGAGAGCAGTGAAGCAAACTGCCTACCTGGCTTCAAAACTGAGCTCAGTACATTCATGGAAGCAATGGTATGATGAGACTGCTTACAATGTCATGTGGTCATCTGAAAATGCTATTAGCAAATATCCCTAACAGCTAGAGATGGGCCACTAGATTGGAAGGGTTCTGAGAAGCTACCGAAAATTTGTTCCCAAGTGTCTGGCTGATGAGTCCTTCCACATGATCAGGATAAAACTGATCACTGTATTTAGGGTAGGGAAGGAGTTTTCTCTCAGGTCAGATTGGCAGGCACCAGGGGGGTTTCACCTTCCTGTGCAGCATTGGTCACTTGCATGTTCAAACTGGAGTAAAAGGTGGAACTCTGTAACTTGAAATCTTTAAATCATGATTTCAGTAATTCAACTAAGTTCCACAGGGTAGCAGTGTTAGTCTAGTTCAGCAAAACAGGAGTCCTGTGGCACTTAGAAGACTAACAAATTTATTTATTTCATGAGCTTTCATGGGAAAAAAATCCCACTTCATCAGATGCTTTGAAAATGGAGGAACTTGCAGAATGGGAGGAAAATAAATGCAGGGAAGTATAAGTCATGGGATTAGGTCATACTGTGACAGCAAATCAAAGCAGTTATTAAGATTCAAACAGCACATAGAGGAAGGTGACATCAAATCACCTGTTGTAATGGGGAAAGAATCCATAGTCATGATTTAATCCTGCTGTCACACAATCAAATTTGCATATCAGTTTCAATTCTGAAGTTAATCTTTGAAGTTTTGATGTGGTACACATTTGCTTGAGCACAGCTATTAACAAATACTCAACAGAGTAGTTAGGAACATTAAAACAGACACATACCCCTGCAACAAACTACTTTGCAAATTTTGCCCACATATCTGCACAAAAGACACCATCATAGGACCTAATCAAGCCAGCTACTCCATCAAGGGCTCATTCACTTGCTCATCGACCAGTGTGATTTATGTGATCATCCAAAGGGGCAGCTGTGTTTGTCTAGTTCTAGTTCCTCCTATTTGGTTAGTTCCCTCATCTTCAAAGCATCTGATGAAGTGGGATTTTCTCACATCAAAGCTCATGTGATAAATAAATTTGTTAGTCTTTAGGTGCCACAGGACTCCTTACTTGTTTTGTGTAATTGAGCCACAGTTTATGGGCCTACTACAGGAGTGAGGTTCTGTAACGTACAACATACAGGCGATCAGACTTGACCACAATGGTGCCTTCTGGCATTAAAAGCTGTAAGTGTAAATGAGAATTGGCCTCTCAATTTTTCATTCTCATATAACACGTGTATTGATGCATTCTGGTATTCAGAAACTATACCTGATACTATAATTGATGAACATTCATGGAAAAAATATGTAATAGCCATTGTCACAAAAGGAAATAGAGCAGGAAATTCCACTTCCAGCTAAAGTATATGTGAAGAAAGTACCTAGGAAGGAGTCCCAGAATAAGGCACTCAGGGCTTGTTTCTCTCATAGCCATGTAAACTGCCAAAGTTTGGAACTTGCCTTTTGCAATCTTCCCCTACTCAATGCTGGGTTGAAACTAGATGATCTAGTGATCTCTTTTACAAAACCTATGAACTGTACTTTACTCTTGTGACGATCTGAACTGAGGGGTCACAATTAGCCTGCCTACTTACTTGCATGTGTTGCAAAGGCTGAGCAGAATCACAGTCTCAGCGTTCAAGACAAAGAAGAGACCAGTGTCTCCTAGCAACCAGGTGCAAAAAAACACCCCCAAAGGGTTGAAGAAAGCAGGAGGCTTAGTTACCAGTAAGGGAGACAGTGCAATATGCTGACTGACTCCCTCTTCCCGGAAGGGTTATGCCACACAGTCTCTGACTCAAGGTTGTGAGTAAATAGATCCCTAAATATCAACTATTCTGTAGATTTACCAGAAGAAATGTATGTAAGCTAAGGACAGTTTGTGAGAAGAGAATATAATAGCTATCCCCTAAAAAGGTGATAATATTCTATAATAAAGACTTAAACCCCACAATTAAGATTAAATTGATATTACATCAGTTGAGCTAATATTGTATTTCCTCAGTAAACAATTGCACATGCATTTCAACAAGGAGGAGTTGAGTGTTTTCTAGTGAAACACCATGTATGAATCTTGTGTTATTATATGTGGGTTTTGTAAATACATTCTAACCTAGGTGCCCAAGGAATAGCTGAATTTTAATTTTGTTTTTGATGCTGATTTGATGCTGATTGGCACTGAGCAAGTCACAGACATCTGAATCTCAGATTTATCAGTGGCTAAATGGGTATAATATCTATCTATATCACAGGTCTATTGCAGGAGTGAGGGAATGAATGTTTCACAAAGCTGTGACAAAATAAAAGCACTAAATGTATAATAACAAAGCAGGAGTCTTAGTTTATATTTGTTTTGGTAGTCAGTGTCTCTAACTGAAAACATCATGTTGATGATACAACACTAGAAACTTAGGCTTTTGAAACTAGCCAGATAAATATGTGCAACAGATATTTAGATACAGTTCTGGCTGTGATTTTTTTTTTATGATGGTACAAAATTTCATAACAAAATTTTATTTATTTACTATTTATTACAAGTTACTGACCAGAGATCTGGGATTTCTTGTGGCCCCTGTGCACCTGTACTGCAGGCAAACTAGCACAGCGAAACTGATAGAGATGTCCGTTTCTCAAGAGATACTTTTGCCACGGGTCAGCTGAATGGCCTATGCTGTCGTCACAGCCCTGGCATAGGACACATGAAGGGTGTGGAAGAGATGTGGTCAGACAACACAGCATACCAGATATTTTGTGGTGCTGGCTAGATCCACAAGTAGCTGTTGCACGCAGTATAAGAAATAGCGTTCTTGGGGACTTGCTTCTTAGGGCCAATCTAGTTCCTTGCTGGTCAAAAGTCAGAGACGCCAAAAGGCGTCTGTGACCGTTGCACTGAGTTCACCTCAGATTTGGTATATGCTATTGGATATTGAACTCAGCTCAGCAGCAGTCCAGGATCTGTGCCATTGTTTCTAGAGAGGTGTTGGGAACTCTTTGATAAGACATTTTCCTATTAAAAATTCTGATTTGTAGAAAACAAAATTGGCCATGGTTTTGAAGAATTTTTTATCTTAAAGCAATATTGGACAGTTTTTTCAAAATGCCCTTTTTTCAAAATGAAAAATTTTGGTTTCACAGTTCAATACCACTTTTCATTTAGAAATGTAAGCTAATTATAATAAAACACCCTTTTTTAAAGAAAAGATTGAAATAGAAATATTTCTAAATGAGCAGAACAAAAAGTTGCATTTTATGTGAGTCAATAATTATTGGTTTGTGAAAATTTGAAATGTATTTTTTTTCCTTTCCATTTAGGATAGAAAGACTTTGCAGAAGCTGGAAAAACAAACAAGGAGTGTAGTGGCATTTTTAAGGACTAACAAATTTATTTATCACATGCTTTTCCATAGGAGAGGATGGAGGAGGATGGAGAACTACAAATGATTGGGAGGAAAATAAATGCAGGGAAGTGTAAGTAATGGGATCAGGTCAGACTATTCAAGTAACTCAAGACAGTTGTTCAGATTCAGACAGTCAAGGACAACATATTAGAGGGAGGTAAGGTAGAAAGAAAGCAAAATTACCTATTGTAACAAGAAATAAAGCCAAAATCACTACTAAACTCTAAGGCAATTTTGCTTTCTTTTTATCTACGCTTTCTCTAATACTCTGTTCTCCAGTATTTGAATCTAAACAACTGTTTTGATTTGCTGTAAGTCTGACTTATCTTATGACTTACATTCCCTGTATTTATTTTCCTCCCATTCTTCTGTAGCTCCTCATATTCAAGTGTCCCATGAAAGCTCATGCAATAAATGAATTTGTTGATCGTTAAAAGTTCCACTAGAGATCTTGTTTGTGTTGCTGAACTAGACTGACATGGCCAGGGGCAGTCTTAGCGATTCTGTAGCCTTGGGCAAAAGTCAAAGATGGGCAGCCCCAATATGCCATGGGGGCATCCTAGATTTTTGTCCACCCCTGCTGGCCCTGCTGGGGCCCCCACCAGCCTGATAGTCTCTCTAGCAGGGCTCTCACAGGCCCCTTGGCCCTGCCAGCAGCCCCTAGCCACCTCCGCTGGTTTCACTGGGGCTCCTTGGCCTGCCTGCTGGCTTCACTGAGGCCCCAAACAGCCTCCTCTCCCCAGCCCTACCACCTGGCCCCTGAGCCCCCTGGGACCCTACTGAACTCACTAGAGACTCACTAGCTCCCAGGCTCCCTGACAGCCTTGCTGGAGCCCCCGCTAGCCCCCAATGTTACCCCGCCAACCTCCCCAGAGCTCCTGCCAGCCCCCCTCACTGGGCTTGCTGGGGCCCCGACTGACCTCACGGGGGCCCACACTAGCTCCATAACCCTCTCACTCCCAGGTCACCAAAAGATTTAAAATGTCTGTGGCCCCTCCTGCCCACCCCTTACGACCACTTATGAAGATGGCTATCCCTTTGAAACTTGTCATCATGCAGCGGCTTGACTATTTTTTCTAGATAAGAGATCTGTTTCCTACCCGGTTCTATTTACGTATTCATTCATTCATTTACAAAGGATAGAAGGTGGAACAAGAGCTGACCACAGCTTCCACCCTAAACAAAGATAAAATCAAAACCCACCCAACATCCACTATCCCACTCCAAAAATCTGGGTAAATGGGTGGGTCTGGCAATTTGTCCTGAAGTACAATGTTTGGACTATCTCTGTGAGTGTTTTATTCTTTGGAGGCTCAACCTTGAAATGTGTCAGTGTAACAAAGAGAAAAAGTGTCTCAAGTAGCCAACTTCCAAGTAGTCAAGGTCAAATATACCACCTGAACAGGAGCATTGCTGCCCCGGGGAAGGACCCGGGCAGCAGCCCAGGCCCCACCCCCTGACCGCAGGCCATGCTCCTGGCTGGGGACAGGCCAGGGAGTGGCAGCCACGGCCACAGGGCTGCCTGGCCTAGGAAAGGGCCAGAAGTGGCTGATGCCACCATGGGCAGTTGGGCCCCAGATCTCCAGCTGGATCTGGCCAGGGACCATGAGAGGAAGGGGCCCCACCAGGACCCAGGGCACTGGCGATGGGATTTGAGGTACTGGCCCTGTGTGCCAGGTGCCAGCAATGCCCCTGCACCTGAAACTCCATTCAGAAACTGAAAGGCTACCAATGCACATCAGAGAGTACTGGTGTCATCATATGGGCCCATCAAGATAATTAAATGTGTTTTTGTGTTCTAAACATTTTAACAGATTTATTTTTCGCATGAGCTTTCATGGGAGAAAAATCCCACTTCGTCAGATGCTTTGAAGATGGGTGAACTTTCCATTCTGTAAGTTCACCCATCTTCGAAGCATCTGACGGAGTGGGATTTTTCTCCCACGAAAGCTCATGCAAAAAATAAATCTGTTAGTCTTTAAGTGCCACAGGACTCCTTGGTTTTTTTCTTTTTTTTTCTGGACTAGATTAACACGGCTATCCCTTTGGAAACTGACTGAATATTTTAGTTACAAACCTCTACAGAGAATAATGTGAGACAATTAATATTTGAGAAGCAGAAATTTTATGTAAATCCAAAGATATAATGGAAACAATTAGGCCAATAGTTTGGATGTCTTCAATTAAAAAAAACAAACAAACAAACCAAAAAACCAAAAAACAAACAAACAAAAATCCCACCAACTAAAACTGACAGTATGTACGTTCCCTACTCTGAAACACATAATGCTCAGCTTTTCTATGCTCAGATATCTTTCCTCGGACATGTTATTCTTATTTGAATTAATGTCTGACCTTCCTTTTAACTCTGATTCATATTAGTTTGTGTAAAGGGCTTTCTGGCAACCAGACTACTGGCATGACTTTACTGGTTGCCATTTCTAACTATTTTAAATGGCTGTTTAAGGTTGAAAATCTCTAACGAAATAGGTATGCTCCCTCAGAAAGACTTACTGCAATTTCTGTGTTATAATAAACTTTGGAGGTTGCACAAAAAATAACAGGCCATGCTCTATTCTGTAGGTGCATGCAAATTGTTGAGTGGTAGGCTCTGATCTTACAAATGATAACAGACAAGTGAATTGTCCCATTGATACAGGTGCAGCATTCTCCCTGCTGTGATCAGTTGTGACATCAGACCTTATACGGTTTGATTCTGCAAAATATCTGAAAAACACTGCATGCCAAAATGCTGGTAGTGTGTATATCTGATCATATGGTTAGATTTAGGTTTTGTTTCAGGTTCCATGGGTGAACTTGGAATTACAACTCTCACAAAATTGAGGTGGGTTTTAGATTAAACCAAAAGAAATGTCCCATTTGTTTTTACATTGTTCCTACATGCTCGGTGGACAAAGAAGTTCTGCCAATGTCTTCAACAGGAACAGAATTCCACCTTTTATTGGTGTCATTTTGGTTGTTCAAATTGCCTTCATAACAGCCTGAAACAACTTCTTTTTATAACATGATAGGAAGTTAGCAGCTGACAGCAAAATTTAAATAAAAATGACTTCAAAGACTTCAATTTGTCCAAAGAACAGTAAACAACGTGGAAAACCAGACTGTCATTCTGCAGAGCCCTACTCTCAAAATCCCCCATGCTCAGAACACATTTTTCAATTATATTTATTACTTCAACCATATATTACAGAAGGTATTAACTAATTACTATACCACATTTCACCTAATGTGATTCTTTAAGCTTCACTGCATTTTTAGAGTGTCAAATGTGTATAAAGCATCCTGTCATAAGATGGAATATGATCTCTTTCCAGAGCTTAGATTTTTTTTTTTCCATTTCATAGAATGGTTTTAGGTAGTTCTTTAGATAACGGCAGTATTTGTTATAAAGCTTTAAAACAAGCAGAAATTTTAAAATCACTGTTGATTTCATTGTCTTTAGAAAACCAGAGACAAACAGAATTTTTTCTGAACTTCTATGTGCACATATTTATTGCAAAGTAGTCCTTACCAAGCTATACAATTTGTTATGTATTGCATCTTTTATATAACATTATCTCTAAGCAAATCACAAACATGCTTCCGGACTACAAATTGCTTCACAGAGCAGTTCAACAAAAGGCGTTCAAGACATGTTGACATTGCAACTGTTTGTGCATCTAAAATACATAGAGGCCCAATTGCTCCCAGCCATGGGGAAATCACCCTGTGGGAAAACAGAAAGGGATGAAATCTCCTTGAATTCTGCACACGAAATTTTTATCCATTATAGTTCCAAAGGACGAAGATACTTTGCACTAGTACCTAAAAGGAAGACTGCTTCCAAATCTCATGGTTCTTCCAAAATGGAAGCAAGTTGAGGCTAGTGGTGTCTGATTAGAGACCCCATAATTCCATTCCAACTCTAGGTCTTTGATGTACTCACTTGTGATGGTGTAACTTTACAGAAGGGCTGGCAGCCAATGGTTATCCTGGGGGCTCCGTTTAATGGGGATTCTTACTGAGGGTATGTATGCCATGGAAATGTAATGCAGACTATGATTGTAGTGACTTCTTGCCCAAAGCTTCACAATGTTGGAGGAAGGACGATTTATATTCAACATTCTGTTGTCCTGTCCCCCTTCCAAATGGCCTTGCACAGATCCAAAGACCCCTGGAGCTCATCATCCTTGGCATTTGGGAGAAAGGATGTGTAATTGCTTCAAAGTGGTCTGCCACTCCCAATTTTGCTAGAAAGAGATGTCCAGACATAGATCTACTATATGACTCAGGCCTGTGTTTGATTTAGGGGTGAAGCATATGAAGGCCAAGGGATACAGTGAACTGGAAAACTGAGCTAATATGATATGATTAAGATCAGTAAGAGCCAAAAGCCCAGAAGTAATAGGTATTGAAAAAGATTTAAAAAGAAGATGCAAAGAGACAGAGGCTGTACTAGGTAGTATAAACAGTGACAGAGAAGAATGTATTAATTATTGTGGAGTCACAAAGGAGACAAAAAAATCATACATAATTATTGGATGAGAAATAGACACTGAATCTGGAAGACAAGTGTTCCACTATATCCAGGAGATTAGTGTCCAAGCTCCACAGAGGATCCTGAAGATTTTGCAGTGACTAAGAGTATGTCCACACACAGTGTTTAAATCAAAATAATGCTGGTTATTTTGATTTAAAAAATGGCAGGTCCACACTAGGTTTCCTTGTAGTGAAATGAGGAGCTCCCTCATATCCCTTACATTGATCTAACAGTTATATCAATCTAGACCCTGGTTTCACCTTCCTCCCAGGGTGCATAGCACCCTGGAAGGAAACGCCAGGGTTCAGCACCCTGGCCAGATGGGTGGGGGAGTGGAAGGGACCCCGCATGCCTGGCTCCCCACATGCTGGCAAGGCAGTGGGGAAAGGAACCTCCGTGCCCGGCTCCCCCCCATGCTAGCCAGGCGTGCGGGGGTCCCTTCCCCCTCTGCCTGGCTAGGGCACAGGAGCCGGGCATTCAGGGTCCCTTTCCCCACTGCCCAGCCAGCGTGCAGGGAGCCAAGCACGGGGCTTCCTTCCCCAGTTGCCCAGCTAGTGCGCAGGGAGCCAAGTATGTGGGATCCCTTCCCCAGCACCTGGACGTGCACCCTGGGGCTGCAGCCAGGCGAGGGGATGTCTTCTCCCCTGCCAGGCTCTGAGCGCCCAGAGCTGGGGGGGGAGGATTCTTTTATCCGCCACCCAACTCACCAGGCGAGACTCTGGCAGGGGATTGGGTGGGTGGCATGGCCCATCTTGGGGGCCATGTTGCCACACCTCCCATGATGCCCCTCTCCTCAAATTGAACTAGCAAGTCCTGTCCATGGACATGCTAGTTTGATTGGTTTTCTAGTGGGGACCTGTTAAATTGATTTAACTGAATTGATTTAATGATTTTTGTATCGATTCAATTAGATCAATTTAAATTAAATCGATTTAACATTCTGGGTGTAGACATAGCTTAAGAGAAAATGTGAAGATTACTGAAGAGAGGTTTTGTGTCCTTACCTCTGGTCTGACCAGCTGTAGGAACAATATTAGCATGCTGCAGATCCTATCCCGTGCCCAGTTTCAGAAGAATGTAATAGATATGTAGTGGTTTCAAAGTGGGAATCTGTCAAAGTAGTAAAATGAAGACATTCAGAGGGTATCACCTAAGCATCCAGATAAAGAAAAAGTCATTATGTACTGTGGGTAAAGGGGAAAACAAGACTGAATTAAAAGTCACATTAATTGGTGACGGAAATGTTATGATGAAAAAATGCAAAATATGAAACTCATGAACTAACTAAAGCAGGCAGATTGTTTCCGGCTGCAAGTCATTTCAAGGAGAAGAGACTGGAAGGAACATTGGCTTGATATCAGAGCATGTAGTAAAAGCAGAGTAAGGAAAGCAAAATAAATTCTTGTTGAGAGATATGCAATCTAACATTATTCTTCCCCTTTTCATCACAGAAAGAAAAAGGAGGAAGAACTAATCCAAAAACTTGCTCACTGTAACCGTTGGAGTGATGCTGATTAAAGTGGTAAAGATAAATTTTTGAGTAAGCACTGACCAGCTACAAACATGCTTAAGAGAGCCATATTCAGAAGAAAGGAGAAGACAAAGGGAAATTACTCATTTTTTTCTAATGAAGGTTGATGGATTGGCAATCTCAATGGAGGAAAATATGTAAGTGGCAAGAGGCAAGTTGAACTCTAAAAACTGTTGTTTCATAACAACTTGTAACTAAGTGTTAGAAGCTCTTTGTTTGGAAGAGCAAACCTATTTTCTTGCATAGTGTTCTATTTGATTCAAAAAAAGAGATTTTTCAGCTGAAGATGGAAAGAAACTAGTAAACCCCAGTGTATCTTATTAAGATGTAACTCAAATATTTTAATAGGTCCTGTTAACATTAAGTAATATTTGTATTACTCAGAGTACTGCAAGCACATTAAAGGCACTATGAACCTCTAAGGAATAAAACCTTGAGAACAACATGCTAGAGATAATACAGCCTTGTTTATGATGCTAGACTTTATCTTTCATACACTTCAAAAATGTTATAGAATTATTTTTTCCCTGTGACAAATGTCTTAAATGACAAAAATGGATTATTTTTTCTGAGCCCTTAAGTAGTTAAAATGCAGTTTACGTTACAGTGATATTCTGAAAATAATGATATATGGCAACTTCATATTTAACAGTCTTGGTTTTTCTGTGTATTCAGCTGCTCATATTAATGACCAAAGAATTGATCAAAACAAACAAGGAGTCCTGTGGCACTTTGAAGACTAACAAATTTATTTATTGCATGAGCTTTCATAGGAGAAAATCTCCCTTTGTCAGAAGCTTTGAAGTATCTGACAAAGTGGGATTTTGTCCTATGAAAGCTCATGTGATAAATAAATTTGTTAGTTTTTAAAAGTGCCACCAGATTCCTTGTTTGTTTTGCTGAACTAGACTAACACAGCTACCCTTTTGGAACTAAAGAATTTATGTGAACATATTAGTGCTCACATATGCTCACATTAGTGTCTAAAGAATTTATTGCTACTTTTTTTCCCTTAACTATGCAGAGCCTCTACAGTGAAGAAAGATTACTTGGGTTTTGTACCACTTTGTGCACATTCAGACGGGAAGCATTTAACTGGTTATTTTATTTATAGTACAGCCTGAGAGTTCTGAACACCTTAGGCATGGAGGTTGTACATAAACCTGAAATGTTCTTAATTCTGAAGAAAATGTTATGGTTGTTCTTTCAAAAGTTTACAGATGAACTTAGATTTAATACAACTTTCAACCTTTACTATGCAGAATTAAAATGCTACTTTCCTTTTTTGTCCTTTAGGACTGTTGGCTTTTGGGGGGGGGGAATCTCTGTGGTTGACCATTCAGTTTGTAACTTTGGTATTCATAACTCTGAGATTCACTGTATTTTCATTAACCATCAGCATTAACAACACATGGCTATGAACGACCCCATGCATTGCCCTCTTATCAACAAATCTTGATTCACTGTGTGCGTCCACAGAGGGAAGTAAGTGGACATAAAGCGCTTCACAACTACCCACCTAAGGGGCACTGTGCAGGGGAAAGTCAGTTGCCATGGGGCTGCTCCTTCCAGCTCATTCATATGGGCAGGGAGCAATTGGTAAGGGGAGGGAGTGGTTAAAACCTTGACTTTGCCAACCCACTTGCAACATGCCAGCCAGTGGAGCTGAGCCAGTACAGATGGGGAAGTATCAGTAATTGACTGAATTCACTTAGGGGCCCATAGTAGAAGGCCTTTTTCAAGAAAATCTCCCATTGATTTCAAAAGACTCTCCAGCCCCTCCCCTCCATCCAGCACTATTGCAGAACAGTGTTCAAGATTTCCTGAAATGGGATGAAGGATCCAAATTCAAATATGGACTAGAAAGGGCAGTCTTGGGGGGGAGGGGGGATGAGGAATTGCTGGTTTACCCCAAGAGGTGGGAATGGGAATGGGAATGAAATTAGTACACAACTTTAAATGTAGTTGACCTGTAGATGCCAGATGATGGAGTATTTACATGGACAAATAAACACCTAGGCTATGTCTACACGCACAGTTTTATTTCGAAATCAGTCCTTTCGAAATGGCTTATTTCAAAATAAAACCCTTATTTCGAAAGGGCTCATTTCAAAATAAGGAAAACCACGCAATCGAAACGGCTGTTATTTTGAAAGGGATATTTCGAAATAACGCCAATTGGACCGCTGTTTTGAACAGTTGTTTCGAAACAACAGTGTTGTTTCAAAACAACAGGTCTAATGGCGTTATTTCAAAATATCCCTTTCAAAATAACGGCTGTTTCAAGGTGGGGGGCAGGTTTTACTTTTTCGAAACGACTATTCTTATTTCGAAAGGACAGGGTCCGTCCTTTCGAAATAAGAGAACATCGTGTAGACCTAATTTCTTTTATTTTGAAATGATGAGTGTTATTTTGAAATAAAAGTGCCGTGTAGATGTAGCCCTATTGTTCCTCAGAGATCAACTTTGGTAGATGGTGAATGCAACATACATCATCTCAAGGGCATGCTAAGGGAAATTTTGATGGTTAGGGTAATCAGATTAATAACCACACCTACCTCTTCAATGGTGCATTTAGTCAGTGAACTCAAAGTTCTGTACAAAAGAGGTGAGTATTATATCTCATGGTATATAACTGTAAGAAATCAGATACCACTAAATACTGGTGGGCCCATCAAGCCTATGTCAAATAGAGTATTTCACTAGCAGTACAGTATGTAGGCATTAAGTGATACTACCTTCCTTGTTGTACCTTTGGGATAATATTCAGAGAAGCAACCTTTGTGCATCTTGATTCCAGTAGGTTTTTCAGTAATCCATTTCCGGGTTACAATGACAGGGTTAATATAATCACTTTGTATTTCTTAGGTGCATTGTTGAATTGACCCTTCCCACTTGCCTTTACCCTTCTGAGTGTATTGCTGATTTTTATTAGTGTCTCTTCCCAGGACCGAGCTCCTTCAGACCCTTTACTGGTAGATTGCTGGGTACTGATTTTAATGCACAAGAGTCCCTAAGAAACCTAGATTTACTGTTTCTGTACTGTACCTTCCTTGCTCTGAGTTTGTAGCAGCTGCTATTTCTTTTTGTTGCCTTGGGCACATCAGATGCTGCTGATAATTTTAATCTTAAGGAAAAAAACATCTACAGAATATTCTGTTTTATAAATATACAGTAGACTATACACTGGTGAGGATTTATGCTGGTTCTGCATGCTGAATTTACTGTGGCGTGTTAATACACAACTGTGAAGCTAAAGGAATGGTTTGGACAGCAATCCATGTCTAAGCTCCCATACAGCAACTATTCCATCACTGCAACTTATGAGGGGTGGGTGTATAACATTCAGCATAAATTCCAGCTGAGGTTTCCATACAGAAATCGAGGGCTGAGCAAGGGATTGTGCTGTGGAAAACGACTGGGTATCTGTTCCACTCTAGCCATTCCTAATCTCAAAACCCCACTTTGGAGATCTCCAGTCGAGGAGCTTGTCTGGGGTAGCTATCATACCAGTCTCTGTGGCACCTGAGCCTCTGTGCTCTTTCATATTTCATTTGATAGTGTTAATTAGGCCTTAGGCAGTGTCTTTCCATCTGAGTGGTGTTTGTAACTCTTATATGGTGTTTTTAGCATGGATTTCAACAGAGGTGTCACTAGTGGGGGCTCTGGGGGCCTTAGCCCCCCTGAAACTCAGGGCCAGCCCCTGAGCAGCATGCCTCTAAACTGCATGGGGGCCCACCATCACTCCCCTGCACAGGAAGGCAGCCAAGGCCTCTACCTGGCCGGAAGACAGAGTCTTCCAGCTGGGAGGGAACTGGGGCTGGGAATTTTTAAAACTCCCATCCTCACCTGCTCATAGCAGGGTCAGGCTGGGAGCCTCAGCCTCTGCCGGGGCTGCAGTCTCTTCCGGCGTTAGGTAAGGGAGCTGGGGGAGGGAGTCCAGGGACAGGCATGGTGGCCTGGCAGGGAAAGGGCATAGGAGAGGGGGTCAGCCTGGTTCAGCAGGGGCCAGCAGAAGGGCCAGGGGCTTAGGGAAGGGCTTGAGGGGCCATGGGGGGGAGTTGGGGAGGGCTCAAGAAACCAGCAAGGGGTGGAGTGGGTAGGGAACAGATCGAGGCCCCAGCTGCCAGTGGGGGTCTGGGCCCCACCTAATCTTTAACTCTAGCAACGCCCCTACATTTCAAAGTGCTTTTTAAGGGAAGATAAGTATGATTTTACACAGGGGCACTGTTTTACATGGAACACCAAAGTGAAGTGAAATGTCCCAGATCAGTGGCAGAGATGGACATAAAACCTAAGCATCCTAACTTTCAGTCCAGTTCCCTATCCTCTGGCTCAAGCTGCCTCCCCCATACATTACAGGCTTTTCTTCTTGTGTCTGTAATTACAGTAGAAAAATATTACAAGTAAATATGTGTTTCTAGTCCAAAAGACCAGGGAAGGAGTAGGAAAACAAGATGATAAAGCTTTTTAATTTTTTATATATAAAAAAGAAGCATGGTCCAAAGAGTGGCAGTAGTACCAGGCAGGCAAGGAAGCCAGGTTTTGGTTCCTGCTCTGCCACAGAGTGCTTGTGTAACCTTGGTCAAGCTCCTTACTATCCCTGGCTCGAATCCCCTCTGCACAAAAGGGGTAATAGAACATCTCTAACCTCACAGGATGTTATAAGAATAAATCCATTACATTTGTAACTGAACATCTCACCATCTTTAATGAGGAACTTTTCAAACTAGTAGTTACCTGATTAAACTAAATCAGTAAGGGGAACAACTCTTTAGAAGAAAAATGCTCACAACCTGAGGTTGTTGCAAAAGATGCATTTTCTGTCACTACTACATGTCACAGTCTTGATATTATTCCTCCATGGCAGACATCTTGCTACTTCTGAAAGCAGAGTCTTTCAGTAAATTAAGCTAAAGTACTACAGGTTACATTTCCTGTTGGCATTTCTCTACTTTAAAAGCACCAGAGCACCAAAAGGCATTTTAAAATGACGTGCTGTGACTCGTAGATCAGTGCTGAGTTTTCTATACTGCCTGCAAACAAGATCACAGAACTATGTTGTTTCCATGGCAACTACATTTTAATAAGGTGAAATTTCCATTTTGATCAAGCCAAACAACTAATAATGCTAGTTTCCAATGTTGCTGATGCTTGGGTGTCAAGAAGGGTCAGCATAAAGAAGAGCTAAGATTGATCTATTGCTATATTCATATTTATTGCCAGTATAATCTTTTGGAGAGCCAATAATAGAATTGATTAAGCCAGTAATCTTATTTTCACACAATCCTCATATCATATAGTATTAACTGAAAATATATGAGTTTAAAGCTTATTCTAAAGTCTCCACAAGGCACCATCAAACTCAAAATAGACATGTATACACTGTTTTTCCTGCCAGGTTTTTAGTGTATCTCATACGTTTCCTTTCTTTGGTTATGTGGAAGTCTTTTATGAGCTTCCTTGTGTTACCCTGGGGTAAGCTAGGAAGAAGAGAGTGTAAGGGGCTGGCTGATCTCTATGGTATACAATCACTCCCCCAATTAATTATGTGGAGAAATATTGATGAATACTGTTGATGCAAATCACCTTCTCTATTATATTAACTATCCCAACAGGGAAATTTGTGGGCAGTGGCCTAGACATGCCATGTCAGGGTGGTTTTGGTGCAGGTGGCCATAATCTTCACAAGTCTTGAGTGCTAGTTTTGGGGCCAGCCCACTTGTTCCATGATGGAGATGAGTGTGTGAAAACCTTGCTCCATCCAGATGATGTTGCCAAGGACACTTCAGGTTTGCTAACCACAAATATTAAAAAAACAAAAAAACAAAAAACAAAAGCAGGTCAAGCATTCAAAAGATTGTGAGATTGACTTAAAATAGTAAGATATAAAATAAAATTGGGTTCTTTACATTTGCCCAGTTATTGCTTACTATTTAGAATGAACTTGTATAATATATTCAAGCTTTCCCCTGCACCTACAAGAGCTAGAAACTTACAGGCTTTTTATGTTTTTGTTTTTCTTTTTTCTAATGAAAGCTGAAGTTTTCACATACAATCACTAGTTTCCAGGAGCTGAGGCTTTAATATACCTGTATTCCCCTTATCAGTGGGATGAGGTCCGAGAGTTCAGCAACAACAAACACGGAGACACAGGTTAAGAGATAAGGCAGCTTTATTAGCTAACAGACTACTTAACAAGCCACCACACCAGTCATACCAGTGAAAGTACTGAAGTTAGAATGAACATAAGAATTACACAGCTTACACCCCTTCAGCAGTTGGGAACCCCAGGTGACGGGGGCTTCAGCAGGGGAATGTGTTGTCTGAGGCACCTCTGCATGAGATCCTGCAGTGAAGTCTAGTGAGGCCTTGGAAATGACCTGTTGTTATAGCCCAGGGGTGGCCAAAATTATGGCACTCAAGAACCACACAAATCGATTATTAAACCTTTGAGAGCCACACTGAGGCATATAACCACATACTTTTACCTATTCCAAAATTACTAAGCTTAAAATTCATTGCATGCTTTAATTTTATTGTAAAAACAGGGCAAATATGTATCCTACCAATGTCAGATTCTAATAATTTCTTAAAATTACTATGAAAACTAGGCCTATACAGTAAAAACTTAGCTGTCCCTGAATGTAGAACACTGCAGACTAGTGGCAAGCTTTTTTTCAAATCTGGGCAGTAATTTGTCAATGCAGTACATAAAAACTATCTTAGGTGCTGATCTCTAAGTATTGTACAATGTTGCAATTTAACAAATTTCATTGTGGAATACAATGCCTCACAGCAGTAGGTTGTGCCAAAAATTGAAAGTAATCTACATTCAGTTTTAAACTTTTCTCCTTTGTATTTTCATTTCTTATTATTTCACATCATGTTTAGGGCTTGTAAAACATGATTTATTTTAACAATGAATAAACTTCCTTAGGGCTTATGAAAAAATCTAAACATGTCATGGCTTCCCCGACCATGCCACACTTCTTCCCCTCTCTGACCATGCCACTGCTTCCCTGCCATCTCTTACCATGCTGCTTCTCTGCTGTCCCTGACCATGCTGCACTTCTCCCCCCATCTCCCACCATACCGTGCTTCCCTGCCATGCTCTTCTGCGAGCTGCATTTTTTCTTTTGAGAACTGCATGTGGCTCATGAGCAGGAAATGTCTATTATAGCTCATTACTCACAGGGAGGGGTGATCTGGCCCTACTCCTGGTCATGGAGACTGCTGCTGATGGGCATTAATGGCTACTATCAAAAATCTAACGGCTACTTAAATGCTGTAACTTCTACAGATTATCATTTGAGTACTTTGTTTACTACACAGTCTAGCAGAGTGGAGATGTGTTGGTGGGGCCCTCCACCACCCATTAATGCTCCACTATCACAGAATCTTCCATTTGCCTACACTGCCAAATACCCAGAGGCTCACAACATGGCAATGCTTGTAACTATGTGGACTCTCCAGTGGCTTAGGAAGGTCTATGTCCATATAGGAACCATGTGGAACCTCCAGCGGCTTATAACGGTTTATGTCCATACAGGACATACATTTCCCCTACAAGTTTTGTCATTCATGGTGTAATCAGGATTAGGCCTAAGGATTTCTAATAGTTTGTGTTTAAATATAATTTGCCTGAAATGTTGTGAAATGGTAAAAAATTCTGAATATAAGACGTCACCTCCTCATTTCAGATGTAATCTGATTTGTAAATTATATTGCTTACTTATGAATCACCAGTTATCACTCTGGAGGTTGACAGCCTTTTGGCCAAAAATCAGGATCAGTATTATTCAAATTATTTTATAATTGAGACTCCCAGCATGCATGATTATAGCACTCACACTATAGGGACTCTTCTATAATTACAAATAATTTATTAATACATTTAGAACAGACACAAACACCATAACTGAGTAAGGCAGCGATTCCCAACCTGTGGTCTGCGGACCACTGGTGGTCCATGAAAGTACTGCAGGTGGTCTGCAGGAAAACAGGTCAGGAAAAGTGAAGCTGGAGCCAGGGTGTGCAGGGCCATAGAGGACAGGGGCACAATAAGAGGCACAGGGCAGGGAGTGCAGGGATGGACGGGCGTGCAGGAACAGGTTTGTGGCCTGGGAGAGCAGGGGGTTGGGGGTTGGGGTTTAAGAGCCTCGTGGACAGGGAGTGCATAGCCACGGCAGACAGGGGCATGGTAAGGCATTCAAGGCCAGGGAGTACAGGGCTGTACTGCACATGGTTTGCAGGGTGGGAAAAGAAGACAGCTGTCACGGGAAGAGGTTTGGGGCCAGGGAGTGCAGGGTCATGGCTGAGGTGGGATGCAGTAAGGGGCTGAAGGCTGGGGTGTGCAGGGTGGTGATCTGCGAAAGCTTTTCATAATGATGTAGTGGTCTGCGTAAAGTAGAAAGTTGGGAACCACTGGAGTAAGGTATACAGAGATACTATAGAATGCACATCTGCACATATGTGTGCTAATACCATCCCTTGTAGAGGAATCTGAACTGTTAGCCATCATCTTCCTCACCACTGTCACCTTCCTTTTTATCACCAGTGGCCATCATTCTAGCACCTCCCAGGGACTGCAGCTCTTCCACCTTTTGCCCCAAGCCTCGATTGTAACTTTTAATAATATAGTATGTTGTTGCCACAATATTTGATGCACAGTCAGCAGGGGATTTTTCCCTCCTTTTCCTTATTTGTGTTTTTTCACTGTACTAATGTTTCGGTGTTCATCTCCTATAGAGTAGTATATCAATGATCTCAATTTATTATCCTAGACATCAATTTGTTGCCATTGCCCTCTTATGGGAAGGCTACCAACCTAACCTGAATCCCTTAAAATGCCTTGTTTTTTTTCTTTTTCTTTTTTTCTTTTTCAATGTACAGTGGGACAAAAAGGGCATGGCTTGATACTCTTAGGCCCTAAACTGCTGCCACCCTAACACTGCCAGAGGTTGGAACAGAGGCTTTAGCCCCTTGGGGTGAGAATGACTTGACTCAAATCAGCTCCACTAGACTCAGCTCAGCTCAGCTCTGCCCTGCCCTGCCCTGCCCTGCACAAACAAGCAAGCAAGCAAGGAGCTGCTGCCAGGAAACAACAGGTCACAGTTTAACCTGATTAAATCAAACAGCTAATCAGTGCGGCCAGGTGAGTGGGGCAAGACACATTAGGGCCACAGTCTCTGAGTGAAAGAGCTGATCAGCACACTGTGCCAACAGCTAATCATTGACTGTCCCAGTGAGTGCTGAGCACCCTCGATATTTTTTGTCCATGCTAGGTTCCTTGGGGACCCCCCAAAATTGGTGTCTATGAATGTTCAATCAATCAATCAATCCATAGGGCTGGAAGGGACCTGGTGAGATCATTGAGTCCAACCCCCTGGGAATTGAACCCAGGACCTTCTGCATATTAAGCAGAGGTTCTAGCCACTACACTATTTGTAGGGCTGTGATTTGGGTTAAAATTCAATCCTTTAAGCCAGATGCCTCAATATTCAGATAGGCACCTAGAGAGATTTTCAGATGTACCTAGGGGCCTGTCTGCATTTTGAAATATCTAAATGTATTTAAAAATCTGTACCTCACTCCCACAGGCTCCTTTGAAAACCCCAGTCAACACAATTAATTATGAGCACTATAAAGTTGTATGTTTGCCTCCATAGGGATGTGCTGACTAATAGGGCCCAGTTTGGGTAGCCTTACACTGAGCGGTGCTTTGTATTAATACCACAATAAGTGTTTAAGGGTAAGCTATGCTCAGTGGAAACAATTTCACTGGGTAAAGCAGCAGAGTGAGGCAATATTCAGAGTGAGAAAGGTTAGCAGAATTTGGCTGTAAAAGGGCTTCTATTGCTATACAAGGTTGAGAGACAGGCATGTGCTACAAATGTTAGGAAAGAATGCATAACGCACATGTAGCCTGTGTATATTTTAAACAGAGATAATTTATTGTGGATTTTCTGAACTAAAATACAGTTAATTTATTCCCAGCATATTATGTACACCAAGCACAAACCCACACATAATTTCGGCTCCATTTTCAGAGGGTGCATTTTTGCAATTAAAGGAAGGACCATGAGCGAGCATAACCGACAGAACGAACTATCTAAAAGACAGCTCAATTTGTGGTCCTATTTTTGCTGAGTTTACTATTTAATGTTTATTATGATAAATGGTGCTCCAGGGGACATGACAGCTGGGCATAGCTGGAGTTTAATTTGGGAGACTAACACAATTAGTGAACTATAATTAAAGGATCTTCTGTTTGTCCAAAGATTTTCCACACACTGAGACTGTTGATCAAGTAGGATGTTATGGTGGTTTCTTTTTTTTTTAACCCGATAAGCAAATTTTAGTGGTTCTTTCTGTTTTGTCGAGAACAGAAAGAGCATGAAATATTGACTTTATGGGCAAGTTCTCAAGTAATTTGACTTCACTCAGTTTACAATTTAATTCCTATTCAGAGTAATGTTCTTGATAAAATTCTCAAACTGGTATGGCAAACTGCCATGGAATGTGAAGGAGACCCTATTTGCAAGGAAGAGCAAATCACAACACACATTTTTAGTGTCTGAAATGCCATGAGAAGGAGTATGACTTATGTACATCATTTGAGGGGAAATGTTGTGTTCATGCAAGATATGAAATGTGAGCATTTCCCACTCTGCAGCCATCTCTCAGGTGGGAAGAGCTTGCTGAGAGATTGCTGAGTCTCTCCTCTTCTTCAGTGTTTTACCAGTGTCAACTCTGACAATCTGCTTCCTCTATAAATGGGAGGACAAAGCTTCTCTTGCTGTTCCCCTGCCTGTTTCACTGGCGGGCTTTGGGGCCAGTAGGAATGGTCTTCTATTAGCACTTCATGGGCTAAGGGAAGGGAGAACACGTCTTACAGAGCTACTAAGGACACACACAGGCAAAAGGATTATGCGAGTAGTCCAGAGATTGTTTACACTTCTCTGTTTAAAATAATAGATATAGGTGTGGAGGGGAGGGGTTGTTGTTGATTTGTCATAGTAATTTATAGTGAATAAATTAATTTTCACATTTGAAATGAAAAAGGTGGGTTTTGACCATTTCACTCAATTGGACATATCTCATTCCTGACCAGATAAATGTCATTGGATCATGTTTGTAGTGGGAATACTTGAACATTGGCTTTCCATAAATACTTACAAGTATCTGCTTAACATTCACAGCTTTAATAAACATTCCTGCTTGTCAGAGTCTTATCTCAAGAATATTCAGAGAAAGTCAACTCAAAAGGGATGCAAATACTGGCACTGCAAATTTGATTTTTTTTTCCCCACATCCAAATTCATTTACAGTTTTACAGCATAGATGTTTAGAGAGGAGATCCCAGTTGTGCACTGTTATGAGTTAGTAAACAGATGAGATATTGTCACAAAAGAAAAAAAAACATCTTTGGACAATCTGTGCCAGGTTTTCCAAACTGCATGAGTTCCTTAATATAATAGAGCCAATGCAGAGCCCACCTCCTTGGCATACCAAGATTGCTACCTTGAATAGCTGTTCTGCCACGTGGTCAGAGGTTATGCAGTAAAGAGGGATTTGCACAGGCCTATCCCAATGAGATGTTAATACTATAACAATAATATTTATTTTAAATTAACTTTATATGCAGATAATCTGAAATTGCCAAACAGTAATGCAAAAACAAACAAAAAAAAAAACAAAACAAAAAAAAACCCACCAAAAAACTGCATGCCAAATCACAGATTAATTGTTCTGACTTCATGAAATTGGCCAGCTAACCCCACAGATATAGACTCACAGACTCTAAGGTCAGCAGGGACCAATCTGATCATCTAGTTCAGTGGTTTTCAAAGTTAGGGTTGGTACACAGCACTGGGTCACAGACCCTCAGGCACAGGGTCATGGCATCCCCTGCTGCCACCACCAAGAGACTCAAATCCATTGCTGAAAGATGTAGTTGTTGGGTCATGGACATAAATGATTTTTTTTTTCAACTGAGTCCTGAGCAGAGCTATAACACTCTATTTTGCTGCTGGGGCGTGTTCCAATTGGAATGCGCCCCTTCCAATTAGTGGCACTTGGAACTAGCACCGCAAAAACTGCCCTTTAATAGACTGGCTCCATTGGGCCACTCCGGCGCACCCACGGCAAAGCCCTGTTGGCCCTGCCATAGTTACAGCTCTCATACTGAGAAAACAAGTTTGGAAAACAACTGATTTAGTTTGACTTCCTGCACAATGCAGGC
Organism: Podocnemis expansa; assembly: GCA_007922195.1. Classification (NCBI taxonomy): domain Eukaryota; kingdom Metazoa; phylum Chordata; order Testudines; family Podocnemididae; genus Podocnemis; species Podocnemis expansa. The sequence continues at coordinate 987,650 of ML681998.1, forward strand.
AACAGAACCTGATTCACTCCCTCCTGTAATAAACCTCTAACCTGTGACTCAGTTATTAATGTCCTCAAATCATGGTTTAAAGACTTCAGGTTACAGAGAATCCACCAGCAAGTGAGCGATGCCCCATGCTACAAAGAAAGGTGAAAACCCCACAAGGCCTTTGCCAATCTGCCCTGGAGGAAGATTCCTCCCCAGCCCCATATATGGCTATCAGTTAAACCCTGAGCATGTGGGCAAGACTCACAAGCTGGACACCCAAGATAACACTTTTAACCACCACCTACCAGCTGGTCCTTCCCAGGTCATGACCCCAGTACTTCCTCCTATGACTCCAATGCACACTGGAGTCTAGCTGCCTGATGTACAGACAGTGGCTATTTCTACATTGTAAAAGCTAAGTCGACTTTATTAAGTCGACTTAATAAAGTCTACTTAAAGTCGACTTGAAGTAGACCTTATTAAGTCGACTTAGTGAGTCCACACTATATTAAGTCAACTTTATAAAGTTGACTTTAAATGGGTGCCCTGGCTTAAGTCAACTTTATAAGGTTGACTTAATGGCCCCACTGCACTAAGTCGACTTTATTAAGTCGACTTAGTGAGTCCTCATTGCCTTAAGTCGACTTAATAAAGTCGACCTAACTGTAAAGTCGACTTTATAAGCGGAAATAATAAAGTCGACTTTAACTGATGCTAAAGATGACTTTATTGCCCTGCAATGTAGACAGAGCTTTATTTAAGTCGACTTAAGGGCCGTTAAGTGGACTTAAACACAGTGTAGACATACCCAGTGTTCCCTTGGCCAGCCACTCTGCCTGTGGGGTATGTACCATAAGAAGGGACTGACACAAGTTTTCTTTCTAGGCCCAGGTTTCTACCATAACATAGATATTACATTAACATTATATTCAGTGGAGATTGTAACTTCCAGAAGCTGCACACCAGTGCAAGGAGGCATAAACTAAAGGCATAAATAATCAGCCAGCAATCTAGCACAGATCAACTGTATGACAAATGAAGCTGCTGCTCATCTTCACAAGATTCCGATAGAAGATAACCTTACAAGCGGCAATTTGACTGCTTGAGTGGAAACTGCATGCTTTTGTCCAAGTCCTCTGAAGAAAAAGATAAAATGATTTACACAAAAATAATAAGAAACAGAGATGCACCATCCATTACAAATTCAACCCCCTCAACTCCCCAGGAGCTGAGATCAATAACAGGATAAGGCAGCAAATGTCAAGCCCTAAAACCCATGAGGCTTAGTTTCTTAATTATAGGTTGCCTCTTGTTAAAGAAAGCCACAGTTCAGGAGGTCCAATCACTAAATATTATTGTCTCAACTATATCCTGTTATTGTCTCTTACAAGACAGGAAGGCTACGTCTACACTAACCAATTAGTCCGGACTAAGCAAGCTTAGTCCGGACTAATTTAGCCCATGTCTACACTAGACTTTGGCTAGTTTGAACTAAGAAATTTCTTAGTTTGAACTAGCCCAAGCTTAGTCCAAACTGACAAGTTCAACAGGTTAGTCTCGACTAAGTGCTTGGAACTTTAAGTTTGAACTAGCGCAATGTAGACACGGACTAATGGCTTAGTTTGAACTTTTTGAGTTCGAACTAAGCCATTAGTTTGAACTAACCGCACTGACTAGTTCACACTAACTTTTTTGTTTGAATTAATCAATGCGGCTAGTTTGAACCAAAAAAATGCAGTTAGTCTGAACTAATCCACAGTTAGTTTGAACTAACCAGGAACTTCTTAGTTCAGACTAAGAAAGTCTGAACTAGCTTTGTGATATAGACATAGGCGAAAGGTCTAGATTAGGAACAGTTAGGAGAATAACAATGTCTACAGTAGTAAGAATAATTATCTTCAAATCCATAGGTGTCTGATATTCTCTCAGGAACGGTCATTTAAAATATGTTTTATACTGAACAATAAAGAGAATGAGTAAAAATGAACTGATATGCAAGAGTGGAAATCTAAAATACTGAAGACAAGTAAATTTCTCTTTTAGGGCCAAGGTTGACTAAGGCTAAAATTTTCTTGACAATGATCATGTTGTTGCAATGCAGTTCTTAGGATGCATCACATATTATAGAAGCTTTTGGAAGTACAGTGTTATGCATTAGGAGACTGTTTGTTTGTTTGTTTGTTTGTTTGTTTGTTTGTTTGTTTGTTTGTTTGTTTTAACAATTTCAGTATGGGCACTCAATCTAAACTGGATAATTAGTATTTGGTAGCTAAACCATTATTCATAGAAATGGTCAAATTTCTTTTGTGAAAGCTGTTTTGATGAAAAATTAAATGTTTTACTAAACAACATTTTTCATGGAAAATGTTGATTTGGGGCAAAAAATAACAGGCCCCCAAATTGAGAAGGTTTTGGTTGAAAACCAGACTTTGGCCAAACTCCAAAATATTTAAGTCCATTTATTTCACTGTAGAATTACAGTGTGCCTCACAAGTATAGCTCTTCAGCTGGACTTTGTTACCTTAGGACAAAATACAACCTTTAGAGTCTCTTAATTCATCTGTGTAGTCGTTTGAAGGCAGTTTATTACTGTGCTAAATCCTGCTCCTGGATTAAAAACCAAAGTGAGAGCTTTATATAAGGGAGCCAGTTCTCAGCCCTGATTCTAAACATAATAATCAAAGTCTCTACTGTTATCTTTCCCAGTCCAGGACTACCAAAGGGCTGTTATTTTTTAACTTGGTGCTGCCATTTTTACCCACCTAGTTCTTTTGTGAATGTTGTTGCAGAGAAGATGTGAATCTTACAGGGCATTTTAAAGATGTTGAGGGTAGGATTCATCTTCCTTTCTTTCGGACTGTTGTTATAGGCTGTGTTCACACAGCCTCCTTATTTCGAAACAACCAAGGTTGTTTCGAAATAAGGTTTTGGCTGTTCACACGACGCACGGTTGTTTCAAAACAAGTTAAACCTAGTCTGTGGGCGAAACAACATTGTTTCGCAACAGTTGTTGCAAAACAACACCGTGTGAACGTGTTGTTTCGAAACAACGGTGGTTTCAAAATGACTTATTTCGAAACAACCGTCTTCTGAACATGTTGTTTCGAAACGACAGTGAGTCATTTAGAAACAACTGTTGTCCGGAATTGCTATTTCGATTCCGGCTTTTCTCCTTATTTCGAAGTAACTTTTTTGCTAATTCGAAATAAGTCATTTCGAAATAAGGCGTTATTTCAATACAAGTTGCTTTGAAACAACCGTATCGAAATAACCCCCTGTGTGTGAACACAGCCATAGAGTCTGAAGATATGTCCACACACAGTCTTTAAATTGAAATAATGAGGTCCTTGCAGTGGCAGGGTATTGATAAAGTGAGATATATGACGTACATCCCACAATGCAGAGGAAAACAACTCTCCCCACCAGGTCACTGACATTCTGAGGTGGGGGACAGTCGCTTCCAAATACCACATATGGCAGCAAGTTAGACAGTGACAATGTGAACAAGAACCGCTCAGCCAAGCACCTGAAAGACAATTCTTAGTACCACCTTCGCACACTGGTCTGCTCTGTCCAGGACCCCATCTCCAGCTGTGGACACCTCTGATTCTTAAAGGAAGGAGACAAAACCCTCAACTCCACTGCAGCCAAAAACACAATCCAAAAACAACAAAAAAAGAACATATGCATTCAAGATCCTGTGCTTCAGTGTTGCTGATCACTATTTAACAGGTAAATGTGTCTAATGTAGATTGCTACCCTCACATCTTCTATCCATCCTCTTTAGAGCACTGCAATAATCCAGACTGGAAAGGATGGATGCATGAACTTTGGTGACCACTTTGTTTGAGAAGAGGTCACAGTCTTCTAGCTAGTAACAAGTGGAATATGATGCTTTTAGAGACACTATCATTTGATTTTCAGGAGTCATTGCTGAGTTCAGTCTGCCATCAAAGCTGTGTAGCATCTGAATATCTGGAGGTGTAGGTCCTGGAGTGAGCTTTGGAGAGTTTCTGAAGACATGCCTCTCATTATTCAAGTCTTTCTTGTATTCATTTTAAATCAGCTTGTGTTCACTCATGCTCTAGTGACCCCCAAACCCCCTTTTATTGATAAGATAGACATGTGTAGGTGAATGAAAATGACACATGGAACTTCAAGATTTATTAAAGAGACATTTAAATTCAATAACTAACAGCCACACATCAAAGAAGCAGATAGATTTAAAACTTGAGAGGAGATGTACTGAGATAATCCAGGGCTAGGTGAACACTGTGCAGAAAATTAAAAAAAAAAAAAAGTTCAGCTAATGAAAGAATCAGGTTTGCAAAAGTTCAATTTGTGTTTATCAAGTGCTTTTCTGTTCTGTCCAATCAGTTAATGTTTAACTAGTCAGAATACAAATATCCTGGATTTCTACAGAGTACTCAAAGTTAATCCAAGGGAAAAGTTATTATGAAGCCTGCACATCACAGATGTATGAGGCCATAGTCAGCTAGGTATTTTTTCATATGTTCTCTGAGGTAAATGGTCACTTGACAGAATGAACACCAGCAGAACCCTGAGAAACCACCAGAACTATTATCTGATGAACTGGGATTATATCAGCAAAAGCTTATGTGTTAAATAAATGTTAGTCTTTAAAAGAGCCAGAGAACTCTGTGGGTACATCTACACTATGTGTTTAAGTCAACTTAAGTTGACTTAAACAGAGCCCTGTCTACACTGCAGGGCAATGAAGTCGACTTTAGGGTCCAGTTAAGTCAACTTTATAAGGTCCACTTATAAAGTCGACTTTACCGTTAAATCAACTTTATTAAGTCTACTTAAGGCAATGTGGGCTTACTAAGTTGACATCATAAAGTCACCTTAGTGCAGTGGGGCCATTAAGTCAACTTAATAAAGTCAATGTAAGCCAGGGCACCCATTTTAAGTCGACTTTATAAAGTCGATTTAATGTAGTGTGGGCTCACTAAGTTGACTTAATAAGGTCTACTTAAAGTCGACTTTAAGTAGACTGTATTAAGTTGACTTAATAAAGTTGACTTAGCTTTTACAATGTAGACATAACCCTTGATTATTTCTCTGGCAATACTTCCTTGGAAACAAGTTTGGCCCACATGGTAATGGCAGTGCTCCCTCTCCATAAACACCTAATATACTTCTAGTGGAAAAAAGACTAGTTTTTTGCTCCACGTCTAGTATATGCACTGAAACAGACTCTCTCACTACCTTTTGAGACGGGACACCTGAGAGTAGATGTTGTCCAGTCTGAGTCCCAAATCACAGAAGAAGAGTTGGAGAGAATGCAGCTTGATGACTCCAAAATATTAATCCTTTACATAGTATCTTCTGTGCTGGACCTGGACTTTCAAAATAACACATAGATCCTCATAACTATTTTTCAACATTGCCTAAGTGACTTAGGAAAACAAGTCCAATTGAATTGATCTCCTAAGTTATTTGGGTTGTTTGTACTTTCCCAAAATTTCCTCTCATATTCATGAGGGTAATTCAGGAATAAGTTAATAAAAGTCAGTGGAGTTACATCAATGTAAATGTGGTGTGAGGGAGAAAAGCTCACAGAGCACATGACAAAGAGGTATTTTAAGGGGAGTGTGATGAGGTATCTCAGTGCTTACAGATGTAATTAATGCTTGCTGCAAATATTAACACTTACTCACTTCCCATCTCCAGGAAACTTCCTCCTGACTTAGGAAATGGACATACATTTGGGTGCAAAACCACCACCACCAGAAGAGCTACAAAATGATATTGAATGTATGGTAGAACTTTACATGTCAACTGTTTCAAGTGAAAGAAAAGGCTGACATTCCATTATAGAAAGATAATGTTGCACAATTTACCCTAAGGTAATGAATCAAATTGAGAAGGACCTGCATGATTCTTATTGTATGCCTGGAATGACAGCTGACAGGATCCTTTCCACTGACTTCAGTAGTGGTGTATTAGTCCAAACTTTGTGGTGTTGAGGGTTACAGAATTACAGATGATTTAATAAAATATGCCAAATCAGGTATAATAAGGCCATTACTATTTGGGAACACTGTTGTGAATTGACAACTGATTTTGGACTACAGACTTCTGTGTACATAATAGCACCCACTTTATTCACAAGGATAGTTTTATCAACTTTCTGTGCATACTTTTCTTTTAAAAAAACACATTTTTCCAGATAGATCACTGCTGCCAGCTTTGCTAATCTTATACTGATCCCCCATTTATATTAGTAATTTGGGGAGCAGTAATGCTATATTTGAGCTTCTGACAAAATGTTTGCTTTCTGATGAAAGTTTGGAGACAGTGAAGAAGGACAAAGGAATTGGAAAGTGACACTTGGCCAAGATGTTTGACCCTTCTGCTTAAATGAGGTAAAAAATAATTAATTGTAAATATATTATAACAAATGAGTCCTTCCTTAAATGACAGTTATCTACAGATTAAGGTACTTGCGTTTCTAACAGTAGTAGACGAGCGTAAGCTACAAATATGGGAATTAAGAGTTCTTTCTGAAAATATAATGTGCATTATATAACTAGCTGTACAAGAAACAAGGAGTTCTGTGGCACTTTTAAAGACTAACAAATTTGTTTACAGTGTGTGCTTTCATGGGAGAAAACCCCACTTTGTCAGATGCTTGAAGATGGGAAACTTACAGAATGGGAGGAAAATAAATACAGAGACAGTGTAAGTCATAGGATCAGCTCAGACTGTTACAGCAAATCAAAGTACTGTAGTTGTTTAGATTCAAACAGTGGGAATCAGCTTATAGAGGGAGGTGAGGTCAAATCACAGGACTCCTTGTTTGTTTTGCTGAACTAGACTAACATGGCTAACCATTCAGAACTTGATAACTAGCTGTGTTAGTTCTGGAGTGATGGCAATGTTTATTCTTTTTTTCTTTTCTCAGTGCCCTACAGTCTCAAGTTCTCTACTGTTGATGCTTCCTATTAAACTAAATTGTTATTTTCTAGCTTGTGTCCAAACTCTTAAATTATGTATACCCCAAACAAAGTTCTGGTTAGTTTGAACTAACCATTGCTTAGTTTGAACTAACTCCGAACTTCTTCTTAGTTTGTCTAAGCAAATCCGAACTAAGCAGTTAGCTGCAGACATAACATAAGTGCCACAGGACTCCTTGCTTGTTTCGCTGAACTAGACTCACATGGCTACACATTTGGAAGAAAGTATAATGTTTTCCATAAAAAAAAAATCACCATTTATCAATAGTTAACAAACAGTGGTGTTTAAGATACCACACTTATTTACCATGCTAATTATAGAGGGTAACAGTAGTATGATACCATGGTGAAAAACTTGGCAAATACTAACTTTTAAATGGCAGCACTGTCCCATTCCTTCTCTGACTGTTGTATTACCAGCACAGCGCAGGATTGGCTTTACTGGCTGTTCCTATGACATCATGGTATTTAATAGACATCTTTGGGAGGAAAAGAATGAATAACTATAGATGTTTCACAGCAGGATGGATGTGAAAACACAGCAAACCAGTCAGTGTGGTACAAAATGAAATGTAGTTCCTCTCCCTTGCCCCTATTTATAAATTTAGAGATTTTCAAATACTGGGTCCTTGATCCATGTCACTTGAAGTCTGAATTTTGAAAAAGAAAACACATCTTATGAAACTGTAAAATCTAAAAAATTTCTAGTTTTTCTTGTGTCTTTTGAAGAGACATGGACTAAAACCATTACATTTGACAGTTATTCTTTGGCAGTTCAAAAAAAGGGACTCAGATTTTAACCATATCTGTTTTTGTTTGGCTATATCAAAATCTGACTGACATGTTTTCAATGGCCACCCATAGTTTTGCCATTTTTTAATCTCCTAGATCATTTCTTGTGAGTAAGGAGATACTGAAAAAAGGGGTTTTGTGATAATTAGTGCCTTGGGGTTTCCCAAAAAATGAGTATTTTGGTCTCCTCCAGTGCTGTGCAGTTCCTGAAACATCACCCTGGACAGCAACACAGTCCTGGGAGTCTGGTGGAACATATACTGAATGGGCACCAGAGTGAAATCCTAAAGCCTCTCTGGGTGTGGCTGGATTTCATAGGCCATCAAGCTGGGCCTCCAAGCAATCTCATGGCATCCCTGGGTGTAGCCAGGCTCCACAAAGCAGCAATGCTGATCTCCCAGGCAGCTTGGAAGCCCCCTAGGCACGACGGGCCTCCTCACACAGCAAGGCTGGGCTGCAGCACAGGCTTGTAGCCCTTCTGGATCTGGCTGGGCCTCATAGGGCTCATTGCAGAGTCCTGTAGTCCAGATCCTCCAGCTGGGCTTGTTATCTCCCACTAAACAGCCAATCATCTTGGTACTGCAAGCCTCCTGGTAGGATCTGGGAGTGAACCTCTCTCCCCTGTTGTCCCACCCCTTGTTGAACCTCTCTCCTCTGGTGGGCTTTTAATTCCTGCTTCCTGCCAGTGACCGTGAGGCTTGTGTGATGGGGTGGGGCCTTCCTGGATATATGGGAAGTTGTGGGCTCTCCTTTTGGTGGAAGGAGTTGGTATACCCACTCACAGGTCTACAGACAGCATAGTGGAAAAATTAATTCCTGACTTATCTCTGGCTATGCACTGAACTCGACTGCCTTTCATCATCATTTTACCACGTAGCACCATTACAATCCTGTGAAATATAGTTTACCCAAGCGACAGCAGCCTACATATAATTTATTATGCACTGAAAGACATTTACTGCTTTTAAAAAGAAGTAGCTGTGTGTTTCTTAAAGGTACAGTATACTAACACCACACTGTTAGCTACTGGTATTGTTAATGCAGGGGTCAGCAACCCCTGGCACCCGTGCCAGAAATGGCACGGGGGCCGAGCTTGAGTGGCACGCGGTGCCACTCTGGTCCCCCCCGCACTGCCAGGACCCTGCTGGCTGTGCTTCCCTGCTGAGGAGCATGGCCAGCAGGAACAAGGAAGCTGCAGTGCTTGGTTCCTGGCCCTTGCTGGCCTCACCCCCTTCTGGGCAGGGCTAGAGGAGAGCAGGGCAAGTTGGCCAGCCCAGAGCCACCACTGCTGGGGACAGGTGCTGGGCAACCCCAGCCCCAACCCTGACCCCTAGAGGCTGCCTGCCACTGCTGGCTGGCCCCAACCCCAACCCCTGGATGCTGCCCGCCACCGCCAGGGGCAGGTACCAGCCAGCCCCAACACCACCCCTGGAGACCACCTGTCACTGCTGGCCAGGTGCAACCCTGACTCCCTGAGGCCACCTGCTGCTGCCAGCTGGCCCCAGCCTCAAACCCCAGAGGCCACCCACTGCTGCCAGGAGCGGGTGCCAGCCACACCCACACTGATCCATTGAGGCCTTCCGCTGCTGTCAGGGTGGGGGATGGCCAGCCTTGAATCCTGGAGGCTGCTTTCTGCTGCCAGTGCGGGTGCCAGCCCTGACCCTGAATTTTGGCCCTGCCCCCAGTGCCCACTGAGAGTGTGATGGGTGAGGCTGGCACAGGGGCCAGCAAAGGTTGCCAAATCCTGTGTTAATGAGTTGACACTTGCAATGAGTTAATCTGCATATTGGCTATGAGCATACAGTGTCCTGTTATCCTAGGCTATGTCCACACACGGGAGTTGTTTCAAAATAGATTATTTCAAAACAAGTCGTTTTGAAATAACACTCTTATTTCAAAATGACAATTCAAATTAACAAAAAAACATTTCGAAATAAGGGAAAAGCGGGAATCGAGATAGCATGTCCACACTGTGGACTCACTATTTCGCTTCAGGGGCAGGGCACAATGGGAGGTGTGGCAACATGGCCACATCCCTGGGCCATGTCGGCGGCCATGTTGGTAGCCAATCCTATAAAAGCTGGCCCCAACCTCACTTCCCTGTACACTCTGGCTAGCAGGATTCTGCAAGCGATGGACACTGCCCGGCTGCCCAGCCAGCACCATGCAACAAAGAGACCCTCTGCCCACCTGCAGAGTGTCCTGCTGATGTAGGACACTCTGCTCACAGACCCAGATGGTGCCCAGCCTCTGCCCGAGGCTGTCATCCAGCTGGGCCGCAGAGCAGAGCTACTTCCTCTGCCCCCTTCCATGCCTCACCAGGTCTGGGCCCGGGAGACCAACCCAGACTGGTGGAAGTGGGTAGTGCTGCGGAGCTGGGGGGGGCGACCAGTGGAGGAGGAACTTCAGAATGACCAGGGCCAGCTTCAAACTCCTGGTCACAGAACTCGCCCCACTGCTGCGCTGAAGGGACACCCCCATGAGGCCTGCCATCCCTGTGGACAAAAGAGTGGCCATCGCCCTCTGGAAGATGGTCACTCCAGAGTCGCACAGGTCTGTGGTGCACCTCTTTGGCATCGGGAGGTCCACCACTGGCAACATCCTTGTGGAGGTCACCAGGGTGATCAACTGGGTCCTGCTGTGATGCCTGGTCACACAAGGGGAGCTGCAGGACACCATTCCTGGCATGGCCACCCTCGGCTTCCCCAATTGTGTGGGGATCCTTGATGCGATGCACATCCCCATGCAAGGCCCGGAGCACAGAGCCGCAAAGTACCGCAATAGGAAGGGGTACCATTCCATCATCCTGCAGGCCGTTGTGGACCACTGTGGCCTGTTCCAAAACTGTTATGTGGGATGGCGGGGGAGGGCCCATGATGCCAGGGTCCTCTGTAACTCTGCCCTGTACTGGGGCATGGAGGTGGGCACCTTCTCCCCCCCGCATAAAATCAATGTTGGGGGAGTAGAGGTGCCCGTCCTCATCGTGGCGGACGCGGCCTATCCCCTGCACCCCTGGCTCATGCGGCCATAGGCAGGGCCCCTTGATCCTGGGCGGCAGATCTTCAACCGCTGCCTGACCCACTGCTGCAGGTGGTTGAGCGGGCATTTGGCCACCTCAAGGCTTGCTGGAGGTGCCTCCTCACCTGCCTCCACCTCGCAGAGAGGACAATGATGCAGGTGATGAGCGCGTGCGTGGCCCTGCACAACTACTGCGAGCAGTGAGGTGAGCCCATTGCACCTGCATGGGAAGCTGAGGCACGACTCCTCGCCAGGGACTATGAGGAACCCAGACCTGTGCCGACATGGAAGCAGCCATCCCAAAGAACCTTGACAGTGCGAGATGCACTGATGACCACCTTCGCCCAGGAGGAACTCTGAGAGCCAGGCCTGCCCTGCCCCACACCACCCTCTCCCCCACTCGCCCACAGCCAGCCCCCACACATCACCCGTACTGTGAACTACCCCCAAATAAAACCACTCAACACCAAGAATGCATTTCTAACTATTTATTCAACAATACAGGGGTTGGGGCAGGGAAGGGCTGGGGGAGGGGTGTTACAGGATGGGGAGATGTGGGGGCAGTCTGGGGGAGGGGGCCAGCAAGTTGGGAGGGGGAGTTCGGGGAGTTCAGGGAGGGAGCCAGCAACTTGGCCAGGGGAGTATGGGGAGTTCGGGGAGGGGGCAGCAACTTGGATGGGGGAGTTCGGAGGGTTCAGGGAGGGCGCCAGCAACTTAGAAGGGGGAGATCGGGGGGTTCGGGGAGGGGGCAGCAACTTGGAAGGGGGAAGGGAGTGGGAGAGTCCTGGTGGCAGGGGGAAGTCAGGCAGGGCCTGTGAGAGGGTCCGGGGGTGGTGGCATATCCTGCCCTTGCCCATGGCCGCCCTGGGTCCAGGGTCACCTCCAGGGAGGGCCAGGCAGTGAACCCCCTGCAGCTCGTCGAGGGGCTGTCTGCTACACTAGCTGGCGGAGGCTGGTTGTGATGGCCTCGACTGCTGGTGGGAGGCGGTCGCTCAGGCACTCCATGGCCTGCACCTGGCATTCCAGGGCCGCAACCACCCTGTCGTCCGCTGCTGCCGCCTGCTGCAGCAGATGGAGGGCTGTGTCCTGCCACTGGGCTTGCTCTTGTCTTCAGGCCTGGGTGAATGCCTCCATCCGCTCCCTGAGTGCCTCAAGGCTCTTGAGCAGCACTGCCTGTGACCGAGGGGCCCTCTTCCTCCTCCTCAGTGCCCTTGGGCTGAGGCGTCAGGCTGGTGGTGGTGGCTGGCGAGCAGCTGGGCGACCTGCTGGAGAGAAGCAGAAAACACAGTTGGCCCCTGCTGCCTGCTGGCCCTGTCTGTGTGCAGCCTGTCTGCAGCACACACCTCTGCCCTGACTGTCAGCAGGACCCAGGATCCTGTGGGACATTGCCCTGGGGTACAGCCTCAAAAGGAGTCCAGGAAAGTACCAAATGGAGGACACTGGAGGACACTGGGAGAAAATGTTGTCTAGCTGTGGTATTTGTCAGGGATTAGTGGGGCCCTGGAACACTTGCCTGTACAAATCAGTATTTTATGGCATTCCAGGATCCTGCCACGCCTACAGTAAAAAGCCTGACAAAAATCCTGTATTTTAAACTGCCAGCCAGACAGAGAATGTGAGGATAGAAAGAAGAACAGGACAGTAAAAAGGGGACCATGTTCTCCTTTAGCCCAACATCTGGGAACCGTACCCTGGAGGCACACATGCTAGTGGTGCCCACAAGGGTGAGCTGGACTCAGCCACGCCTTGCTCTAGGAGGTCTCCCAAGGCCACTTGCCAGTAGTGTGGCATGCATGGTCTCCACCCTGCCCAAGATGCGGCTGCATCTTTGACACCCAGCCCCTGTTAACCACCCCCAGGCACACAGGGGCCTGTGACCCTGGTACCACCTGTCTCTCAGGTACCCGTGGCCATGGAAGGGCCTCTGCACCCACCGACCCTGTGCCCTACCTGCCCCAGCACCTGGCCCTGTACTTCCTTGCTGCCCGTGACCTGCTGGACAGGCCCAGCCCTCTGTGCCCCTGCGGGAGGGGAATACTTACCCACGGGAGCTCCAGAGGTCCAGCATGACATCCTGCGGTCCGTGTCAGAGTACCCAGGGGCCAGGATGGTATCAGGCCCCTGGTCCTCCGTGCTGCTCTCCGCAGGGCCGGGGAACTGCTCCAGGGTGCTGGGGGTAGCCTCTGCCGCCGGTAGTGCTGCGGCAGGAGGCCCCCCAGTGGAGATGTCGGAGCCCATCTCCACTGCCTTCAGGCCCAACGATGGGCTCTGCTGCACCCCTGTGTCCAGAGCCTCAACAGGGAGACCGCTGGGCTCTGGACCCAGGAATGCATGCAGCTCCTCAAAGTAGGGGCAGGTGGCTGTGCTCCCTGCCCCCTGGAGCTCCCAGGCCACCTGGGTCCGGGCATGGTCCTGCTGCAAGGACTTCACCTTTCTGCGGACCTGCTCAGTTGTCCAAACGTGCCCCTGTTCGGAAATTGCAGCCGCAATGTTGGCATAAATGTCCCGGTTCTGGTGGAAGGCCCAGAACCGGGACATGATGTCTGGCCATTGCCAGATGTTAAGGAGGCAACGTACCTCCTCTGGGGTCCACACAGCGGCCCTGCGTCGCCCCCCTGTGGCACTGGTCCCTTGTGAGGCCATGCCTGTCAAAGCCCCAGGGCACACTGCCTCACAGGCACGCCCTGGCAAGAAGTTCCTGTTTCCTCAGGGTGCTGTGCACCCTGGGAAGAAGGTCAGACTGTTATTTTGAAACAACGCTTGTTTTGAAATAACATGTCCGGCAGACGGTTATTTTGAAACGAGTCATTTCAAAATAACTGTCATTTCAAAACAGCATGTCCCTATGGGGTTATTTTGAAACAACTCATTTTGAAATAACCGTCATTTCAAAACAGAAGGGGTTTCAGCCATTTTGAAATGACGGCTCTTGTTTCAAAACAACAGAACCCGTTGTTTCGAAACAAGAGTAAGTCATGTGGACATGCCGCTTCTTATTTCAAAACAACCTCTGTTGTTTTGCAATAAGAAGCCTGTGTGGACATACCCCTAATGCATACAGCATTATCTCTTTAAAAGTATCAGTGAATGTTATATGAATTCCTTTTCTGCCACTGCAGTTAGAAAAATTTGGCTTAGACCTGATCGATATAGCCAACATCAGATACACTCACAGGCACAAATACTTGTTTGTTATTTCTGTTCCCAATCTAACACTAAACTAGCTGTCTGGATCCTGAATTTTACCATTTCTGATGGAAATAGCACTGCCTATGTCTACACTAGAAAAGTTAGGTCAAATTTATTAATTTGAACTAATAAGTTCAACCTTAATTTGAATTAAACTCAACCTTATTAAGTCTAAACACAAAGTGGACTTAAGTCAACTTAAAGTTAAGTCGACTTAGTCCACTTTGTTAATTCTACCGAACTGCTTTTAATTCGACCTTAACAAAGTTGAATTAAGAGTTATTCCAGGTCTGCACCATCCTTAGTTTGAAGTAAAGAGTCAAAGTAAGGCTTAGTTTGAACTAGTAGGTGGTTCTTATTAATTCAGATTAAGCTTTCATTATCTCAAGTTAAGGAATTTCTTAATTCGACTTAATGAAAGTCTAGTGTAGACAGGGACTAATTTAGTTTGAATTATGCCTTCTTAATTCAACCTAAATTGCCAGTGTAGACATAGCCACAATCAAGCTACTCGTTACTTCAAGGAGTCATACAAAGAGGGCACTCTTCCATCACTGCTTTAGTGCCTATTTAAAAGTATATTTTTAGCCTTATCAAAATGTTTTGGTTCATTAATGTAGCATACTGTAATACTTTTTTTTTAAATAAGGATCTATAGCTGAGTAAATTGTTCACAAAGAATAATTTATCTGTTGAATTTAGACTCTTTCTGATCATGGAATGTCCATGAGCAGTTTAGGATTTCTTTTAATCTGCTCATTATTTAAAATTATTCATGAAAAAATGCCATTTCTACTCTATGTATTGATCACAAAGTGAGTATTGAATATTTGTACTCCTGTTCTGTTGGTTAAATATTCAGCTAATCACATAGTGGTAGCATCTGCCATCCTTATAGAGTATTTTAGTGCTGGAGTAGTCTCACTGACATCAATAGAAGCAATGCAAACATTCTAAGTAAGATACTAGTCAATGTGAATAAGGGGCTAGAATCTGACGACAGATTAGTGTACAACCTATTCTAGCACAAAAACTCACATATACAAATTCAGAGTTTATTTTCCATCAATATTTGTACAAATGAATGACAATGGGTATGTCTGCACTGGAGGCTTAAATCAACTTAACCTGGCTTAAACTGACTTAAGCAGCTCCATGGCCACATCTGGCATTTATTAAACTGATTTAAGTGCTTGCTTAAGTTGATTTAACAACTCATGCCCTTAAAGTTGACTTTAAGCTTTAAATCGACTTTTTTAAGTTGACTTAATGAAGTGTGGCCACCTAAGTCAACTTTAAGTCTTCTTAAGCCAGGGTACCCACTTATGTCAACTTAATAAAGTTGACTTAAGCCAGAGGACCCACTTAAAGTTGACTTTATTAAGTTGACTTACGTGGCTACCCTGGCTTAAGTCAACTTAATAAAGTCAACTTTAAAAAATGTGGACTCTCTAAGTTGACTTAATAAAGTTGACTTTAAGTCGACTTTGTTAAGTCAACTTAACTGAGTCCTCTAGGTTGTGTTCACACACAGGCATTATTTTGATACAAGTTGTGTCGAAACAACTTGTATCGAAATAATGCCTTATTTCGAAATAACTTAATTTGAATTAACAAACTGTTAATTCGAATTAAGGACAAAAGCTCAAAGAGAAATAGCAGTTTCAGGCAACAGTTATTTCGAAACAAGTCACTGTTGTTTCGAAACAACATGTTCGGACGGCATTGTTTCGTCCCCACATGAGGTTTAAGTTGTTTTGAAACAACACCATTGTTTCGAAACAATGGGTGCCGTTGTTTCGAAACAACCGTGGGTTGTGTGAACAGGGTATTTCTTATTTCAAAACAACCTCTGTTGTTTCGAAATAAGAGTGCTGTGTGAACACAGCCCTAGTGTAGGCACAGCCATTGATTTTCCACAAATGGCGCCAGTAAAACTATCACACTTTTGTTCCTGAGAAACCAAAAACCCATAGCCAAAGCATATCCATTCAAAAATTAAAGAAAATATTCATGGAACACATTTTGCAGAATTTACCCATCTTTGTAAGAATGCATTTGATTAACCTGTGCTTATTAATATTATTTGTCTTGCACTAGTGTTTTCTGAGAGACCATAAAACCATTTTTCTAGGTAGAACAAAGATACAGTCCCTGCTCCAAAGTACTCACAATTTAATTAGCTATAAATACCATATCTATTACAGGTGTTTTTAGGGCACCAGTCACCACATTACGTAAGTGATAGGAGCTTGTACTTGAGGGCATGGAAACTCATGACAGATACGTTATTAACTCAGGAATTTTTATAATGCCTGTTTTAACTATAAATATGGTTAAAAACTAAGTAATTAATATAAACAAATGAGAATTCATGCTTAGATGGTTTTCTCATATTGCTTCCTTTTTTTGTTATGATACGGAAGCTCCAGTTTCACTGGAATACAGAGGATGGTAATCTGAAGATGCATGTAGCCTGTCACAATGAAGTCATTACAATATATTCCATGGCTCAGCAATCATTCAGGTGAGGTTTATAGGCTTTTGAAAAAGAAACTGAAGTGCGAGATTCAGAAGATTAGACACTGAAATGCAGTGAAAATCAAAACTGAATTTTACAAGAGATTTGAATATATATGAGATAAAGCAATAGATTCCAGTTAAAATGATACCTCTTATCCTGTTTAAAAAGAGTCAGTAGAATCATAGAAACTGGAAGGAACCATGTGTGGTCATCGAGTTCAGTCCCCTGCACTCGTGGCAGGACCAAGTACCCTTTTAAAACATCCTTGACACATGCTTGTCTAACTTGCTCTTAATAACTTCCAATAATGGAGATTCCACAACCTGCCTAGGCAATTTATGCCACTGGTTAATCGCACAGACAGTTAGGAATTTTTTCTAATGTCCAACCTAAACCTCCCTTGTTGTAATTAAAGCCCATTGCTTCTTGTCTTATCATTGGCAGTTAAGGAGAACAATTTTTCCTCCTCCTCATGACAACCTTTTAGATACTTGAAAACTGTTATCATGTGTCCCCCCCCCCAGTCTCTGCTTTTCCAGACTAAACAAATCCAGCTCTTTCAATCTTCCCTCGTTAAGTATTCCACGCATCTAATCATTTGTGTTGCTCTTCTCTGGACTTTTCCAATTTGCTCACATCTTTCTTGAAATGAGGTGCCCAGACCAGGATACAATACTCCAGTTGAGGCTTAATCTGCACAGAAGAATTACTCCTCGTGTCTTACTTACAATATGCCAGCTAATATATCCCACAATGGTGTTTACTTTTTTGCAACAGTGTTATACTGTTGACTCACATTTAGCTTAAGGGATCTACTGTGACATCCAGATCCCTTTCAACAATACTCCTTCCTAGGCAGTCATTGCCCATTTTGTATATGTGCAATGGATTGTTCTTTCCTCAGTGCAGTACTTTGCACTTGTCTTTACTGAATTTCATTCTGTTTATTTCAGACCATTTCACCAATTTGTCCAAATTACTTTGAATTATGATCCTATCTTCAAAAGCACTTGCAACCCTTCCCAGCTTGATATCATTGGCAAGCTTCATGAGTGTACTCTCTATACAATCATCTAAATCATTGATGAAAATATTGAACAGAACTGGACCTGGAACCAATCCCTGCAGTACCCTGCTCATTGTGCCTTTCCAGCATGACTGTGAACCATTGATAATTATTCTCTTGGAGCAGTTATCCAACAAGCTTTTCACCCATCTTATACGAGCTCAATCCATACTGTATTTCCCTAGTTTGTTAGTGAGACAGTGATGTGAGACTGTATTAAAAGCCTTACTAAAGTCTATGTACATCACATCTACCACATTCCCTCCATCCACAAGTCTCATGACCCAATCTTTGAAGCTATCACGTTGGTTTGATGTGATTTGTTCTTGACAAATCCATGCTGACCATCACGTAACACCTTAGTCTTTTCTAGATGTTTGCTGATGGATTCCTTAATTATTTGTTCCACCATTTTTCCAGGTACAGAGGTTAAACTGACTGGTCTATAATTTCCTGGGTTGTCTGTATTTCCCTTTCTGTAGATGAGCACTAAATTTTCTCTTTTCCAGTCCTCTGGAACCTCTCTAGTCTTTCATGATTTTTCAAAAATAATAACCAATGATTCAGCAATCTCCTGAATCAGCTCCTGGAGCATTCTAGGATGCACATCATCAGGCCCTGCTGACTTGAAGACATCTAACTTGCCTAGGTAATTTTTAAGTTGTTCTTTCAATATTTTATCTTCTGATCCTACCCCTTTTTACTGCTCTCTCCTATGTCAGGCATCCAATCACTACCAACCTTCTTGGTGAAGACTGAACCAAAGAAATGTCTCCACTTGAGGTGGAGAAGGGGAAAGGGTGGTTCCTAACCATACTCTTGCTAATTGTCTTCTGGCTAGTGCCCTAAAACTGTGGTTCTCAACCTTTTTTCCATTGCAACACACCGGACTGATGATGAAGCTGGGACTAATACATTTAGTTTCAAGTAAACAGAAGCCTTAGAAAAGCTGTAATGATGACATGTGACGGAAAGCAAAGGAATGAAAGTAGGATTTTCTGTTTATGTGGCTTCAGTTGGTATGCCATAAAGCAACTGGCTGCAAACTATAGGTGTACATTTTAAAAAAGAACTGTAGGCATTTCACAACAAGCATAAGTCAATGCCCTGATGGGGTGTTGCCTTGAGATGATCCATCCTCACGGGCTCTGCATTCTGGTAATGCCTAGTGTGGTACAAGAGCTGAGGGGAATCTGCTGCATTTTATAATGTGGTTTCAGTAGTAAATTGCTGGAACTGATTCCCTGCTACAGGACCTATAATGCTAAGTCATCATTTTATGAGACCCTGAAGGTATAAGATTCACAGGATAAATTCAGTCTGCACACTAAAACATGGGAAATGGGTTTCTCTATGCAAGAAAAAAATGTTTGTTTCACTTAATTCCTCTGTGTATGGAAAAGTCAGCAAATTCTCAAATACTAATACAACATCTATCGCAGTGATTCTCAAGCTTTTCGTACTGGTGACCCCTCTCACAGTGTAAGGCCCTGTGTGGGACCATTTCACCCTTACTGGTGCTTGTTCCTGATAATCCATGGGTTCCCTATTCCTCCTTCACCCCAAAACTCCTGCACAGTGCTATTTCATCCGTAATTCCTGAACCCCCCCCCCCATGCTCACCTGATAAAACAGACTTAGGCTATGTCCACATGAGGCTTTTAAATCAAAACAACAAGGGTTGTTTTGATTTAAAAATAGCCATGTCCAGATGACGTTTTTCCGTATTTCAAAATAAGGAGCTCCCTTATTTTGAAATAAGGAAAATCATTTTGCTACAATAAAACCTCCTTTGGTATCGAAATGAGGGTTATTTTGAAACTGTGGTGTGCATGGCACCCAGGGAAGAAGGCCCACCCCCCCAGCACCCTGGCCAGGGTGCTGAGGGGAGATGCAGGGGGGCTCCGAGGGGAGGGGTGGAGGCAGGAGTTGGCTCTCTGTGCCCCTGGGGCTGGGTGCAGGCTGCAGGCACTCAGCCCTGGGGGCATGGAGAGCCGGCACCCACCGTTGCTGATGGGGCTGCAGGTGCCCAGCCCCGGGGGCATGGAGAGCCAGTTCCCGCCTCCGCTGCCGGGGCTTCAGGTCCCCAGCCCAGGTGGTGTGTCCAGCTGGATGCCGCACTGTCTGCCCTGCTAGCATGCCCCACGGTCCCTTTCCCACTTCCCCACCAGCAGCGGTGGATGCAGGGCACGGGGATCCCTGCCCTGGGGGCTGTTTTCCCCTGCCTGGCTCTCACCTGGAAAGCCAGGCAGGGTATTGGGTGGCAACTTGGCCCTGCCATGGGGCCATGTTGCCACACCTCCCAGGGTGCCCCTCTGCAGAATTGAAATAGCAAGTCCTATGTTGGGACATGCTATTTCAATTTGGTGGGTTCTGCTTAATTTGATTTATCGTAAATTGAATTAATGATTTTATTTCAAAATAACTTATTTCAAAATAAGTAAACAGGTCTTCATGCATAGAATGGCTGGTATTGCTTGTTACTCCCACCTTGAAAGCTGCTCCTTCATGAACCCCTAGGGGGAGCAAGGAGCAACATCCCGGCTTCCTTCATCAAAGTCACATCCCCACTTGGGCTGTCTAAGGGGAGGGCAGAGAGCAGCAGCTCCTGATTCCAGCCTCACACCATTGCCTAAGTAGGGAAAGTGGCATGGACAGAGGGAGCCCTGGTGTTGCGTCTCACTCCTCTTCCCCTCAACCAGTTTCCTGTGGGGCATGGAGGTATGCTGTGGGGGTGTGGGGCCCTTCCCTCTATGTTTCTTCACAAGAAGGAAACAGGGAGGCTGATAGCCTTGTTCTTGTCCAGGGTTGAGGCCACAGCTTGCAACTGCCAAATAACTGTATCGTG
The DNA here is from genome assembly GCA_007922195.1 of Podocnemis expansa. NCBI lineage: Eukaryota > Metazoa > Chordata > Testudines > Podocnemididae > Podocnemis > Podocnemis expansa. The sequence goes on from ML681998.1 coordinate 1,008,049, forward strand.
ACCCCTGAGGGGCTGCAACCCCCAGTCTGAGAACCAATGATCTAATGTTAATGAGATTATTTGCACCATTTCAGAAGTCACTGCTAATATACTTGGGGGGGGGGGTAGAGAGGAACTGAGAGCACAGTATGCATAATTTAATTTGTGTCAATAGTTTAAATAAATCTTTATAGAAACTGTTCACTTTCAGTGGCAGAATGTTAGCATTTTGAGGAAAGCTTATGGGTATAGAAGGAGATTTGGTTTGGACTTGTGAAAAGGTAGTCTCTGTTCCCAGAAATGATTTCTCAACATTATTTGCATAATCACACAGGATAAGTCGGAAGTGGTAGGAGCAAAATTAGATGAGTCTTGACTCTGAATAAGAAACTAGTAAATGGCTTAATGTATGCCATAGGTTTACGTGAATTCTTTTCTTGAACATAAAAGGATTCAAGTTACATGACTTGCAATGCATTTGAAGCATAAACATGTCTCAATATGACAGTCACCATATTGAGTCTTCTTGCCTAATTAGGATGTCAGATGGGGAGGAGTCTCTGGTGATTTGTGATGTTTCATGGATTCATGCTCATTTTGGAATACTTGCTATGCAACCAACATGTCTTGTTATTTGAAATAGTCACTGTTGCGGGAACTGAGATGTGTTAGTTATGGGGATGGAGCCTACTCCAGTTTAAGTAAATAGCAAGACTCTGACTGAATTTGAGGCTACAGGATGGGGCTTCAGGCCCTCAGGAAGTATTAAGCAGAAACCAACTGTGACCAACCCACCCCCTCTCAAAGAGATATAGTATTTTCCTACCTCATAGAATTTATAAACTGCTAACTTAATTGAGGTACCTATTGGCTTGAAGTAACATTATTAAAGCTAAATATTTTAAAATATTAACTGTATGCATCCTTCAAGGCATGTTAGAACAAACAAAATCCCCTGTATCAGCAAAATGCAGCATATCATATATTCTTTAAAAACTAAACTGAATGTATGCTTCTCAGCGAAGCATGTTAGAACAAAATAAATTTTTCTCTATCAGCAAAACACAGCTTACCAATTAGGTTTGTAATGGGTCTGAAAAGACTGAAAAAGATATTTAAATAGATATAGGTGTTTACTCTGAACCTGGGCACATTTAAAAGCTACAGTATGACAATGCTGCACATGCAAAAATGGATTAACTGCTTTCTGCACGAGATTGTCAAAGAACAAGATGTAGCAGGCTGCTCTCTCAAATAGCTGCAAAGTATAATAATTTGCAAAAAGAAACCAAAATGGGCATGGTGGGGATAACTGTGTAAAATATGTAAGAATTAAAGCTGGACTAGAGCGTCCTAGAAAGTAATAAGCTAACAAGTAGGATGAAATAATTCAGGGGTATGGTAATAGGACAGAAACCCTTCCAGCTGTAGGCTGGGTGTCTGAATACAGTAGAGGTAAATAGTGACCAAAAACTTATTTTCATCACACAGAAGTTCAATGTACTAAATGAAATGAGTTATAGGCCATCCCTACACCATTGCTAGTGACAAGGACCAGATCCGTAGTTAGTGTAAACTGACATAATTCCATTGACTATGTCAGTTAGCTCCAACTGAAGTTTTGGCACCCATCACAATATCTCTTCTCATAAGCTTGGATTATGCCTAGCTATTGAAGTGCTGTGCAAGAGATAAGGTGGACACAAGATGTCCCATAATCTATAAGTGTATCCTGTGTGCAGGAATCAGGCACTTTTGTAGTCCCCTCTTCAACATACTCTGGGATGCTAGCATGTGAAGAAAGTGGGGTTGATCTGCAATAATGTTATGTTTATCTCAGTTTAGTTTCTTGATATTATGATGATTAAATGGAATTGAGTCAAAAGGAACTGTATGGAAGAGCAAGTAGGAAATGAGACGGCTACAGTAGATAAGACACCTGAGTTCCTGGTCCATGAGTAGACCTCTCCTGTGCTATAATAAAAATAAAGAATAACCTGGATAGATAACTTTAAGGGAGTTAAGAGAATAACAGCAGGACCATTAATTGGAAAAATGCTATTTCCAGGTGCCAAGTAGAGTTATACAGCTGACTAACCAAAACTGAGGGCGTAAGATCAAAAGGATTCTGAACAACTAAAAATTCATTGTCTAGAGATTGAAGGGGGGGGTAGTTGTTTTAGGACTGTTTGTGGAGAGCAGACAGAGTGACACAGCCCCTGCAGAACGCATCTGGAGCAGTTAGGCTGGCCCATGCTTTGAAGAAAGTCACAGGCTTTTGGTAACAAGTTCCAGAGAGGTAACTGTTACTCTAATTCAGCAAAACAGATAAGGAGTCCTGTTGGCGCTTTTAAAGATTAACAATTTTTTTTATCACATGAACTCATCATGTAGTTTTTTTTATTATTTTAACATTTGTCTTTGATTGTTATTAATCTTTGGATGAATAAGCAATACCTTTGTTTTAAAGAAGCCTGTGTCACTTTATTTACAATCTCTGAAGCACCTGGCATTGTCTGCTGTGGCTATGTGCACACTTAGGCAGTTAAATTGATTTAAGTTAAATTGATTTAATAAAATTGCTATAAAAACGATTAAATTGATTTAAGTTAAATTGATTTAACTTGTCCCCATTAGAAACTCAAATCAAACTAGCATGTCTATGGACAGGACTTGCTAGCTCAATTTAGGAGAAGGGCACCACGGGAGGTATGGCAAGATGGCCCCCTAGAAGGGCCATGCCCCCCACCCAATATATAGAGAAAGGACAGCACCGGAAGGAGAAGGGCAAAAGTGTTAGATCGAAATAATAGTTAAATCAAAATAACACGTCCACACAGCACTATTTCAAAATAACAGTTTCTATTTAACCATCATTTCAATATAATACTAGATTTTATTATATCAAAATGACTTTCCTTATTGCGAGATAAAGAAGCTGTTTATCGCAATATAGGGAAATGTAGTGTGGACCTACAATCTTTTAAATCAAAATAATCTGCATTATTTCAATTTAAAGACTGTGTGTGGACACACTCTGTCAGAGGACAGGACACTGAACTAGATGCACCATTGGGCTGACCCCGCATGGCTGGTCTTATGTCATCCAGTAGCCATTATATAGCAAATACAAAGAGGATAAGTAAGAGTAAGGGCATAGCCACACCCACCTCTGTACTAGCTAACAGAAATGGCAGGCCACAGACACCAGAGAATGACGGTCTCACAGAAAATGTGTAGCAGCACACGGACTTTCTTTACACACATGCCCCAAAAGGGTCTGTAGTCCTCTGAATGGGCAGAGAAACTGAGGACTTATGATTTTGCACCTTTTACAAATATTACATTCAATAATTCTTTTTCTAAGCACTAGGCATGTATCATGTCAGTAAACGAATACATATATTGTCAGTATATTCTATTGTCTATTCTGATCTTGCATCAGTAGGGAATGAGGCCTGTTATTCAGATTTTAATTTCAAGACTTTACATGTCTAGGGGATTAATTGTTCAAAACTGACAACAGGGAAAATAAATATAAATGATAAAAAAGCATCTGTTTCCTTCTCTCACCCATTCACATCATCAGCTCACCTGCAAAATGAAACAAACGAGCCTGTGATTACAATTACTTCACTGCATTTATCCCTCCTTCCAATACTGCATGTTTTTGCATCTTCAAGTGTCTGATGACGTGGTATCTTTCCCATGAAAGCTCATACAATAAATAAAATTGTTCATCTTTAAAAGTGCCATGACACTCCTTGTTTGTTCTGCTGAACTAGACTAGACTCCCTCTTTGGAACTTGTAAAATGAAAGTTCTTAGGAAAATCTAATGTCAATTTCATTTCACCGTATTTGTTTTTTCCTAACCAGCATATATACAAATACTGATAATCTGAGTATAATTTTATTCAGAAACCCTGAGAATTTTACTTAACAGAACAGTTTTTCTTTAGCACTCCACTCAGTTTCTGACTTACATGTCTATTTCCATTTTATAACCAACTGCATTAAAAAGGAATGTGCTTTAATTTTTTTCCAAGAAAAATGTTTTGTGTACTAACTGGTCCCTGGACTCTGAAATGACAGATTTGTAAATTGCATGTGCAATGAACTGGATGCACAAGACATGCAAATTCAATACTAGGGATGAAAATTTGGCTTGAAACCATTTGCACAAACAGGTAGTCAAATCATTTATAATGCTCAAACTCAGTGAAGCTGACATGCCAGTCAATATTCAAGTTCTCATTGAATTCTAATGAACCTTTATTTCTCTAATTTTGGACCAACGCATCTAGGTCTGGGCAGTTTAATTTTGGACCTATAAGTTTTTGTCAACAAAAGCTGTATTTTGGTTCTGAACTATTCTATGAGATAACCCTGTGCAGAATATTATAGGAGGCAAAGACATATGTAATAAACACATTTTCTTTGCTAAGAGTGTGTTTAGTCTTAAGGATAAAATACACCAAAATTCTCACTGGTTGTTTTACACTATAAATCGATCTATTTCATTCTCTTTGATTTCATTTTATGAATGGTCTTAAAATATGCATTCTATTATTCAAGGTTTGGAATCTTTATTTTTAACAGACCACGAACAAAGGCTAGCATCTGTCCCTATGATTTAATATCATGTAACTGAACAGTTACAGGTGCTTTTTTGCTTTCCTTTGAAGCGTCCCATTCACAATTGCTGGATACGGGATAAGCATCTGCCCCATGAACCAGCAAAGCATTGATATCAGTCAAACTAGTAGAGAAAGCCCATACATTTCTTGCTTTCAAGAATTTAACAGAATTGGGTTCAAAAAGACCGTGTCCTACTCCCCACTCTTTATTTGCATGGAAGCCAGGCAGCTGATTGTAGTAACAAATTATGGCAAAATATCTGGGACCAGATTTTTAAGGTATTGAAATACCTAGCTGAATTTTTAGGTACCGAAGTACCTGCACTAGGAAAGAGACTTTAAAATATATTTTATAAGTAAAACTAACAATAAAAATACAAAAAAAAATCTTTAACATTAGCCAAGCCAGAACTAATATGGGGAAAAAGCCCATCTGGTGGGAGAAGCAATAGTCACATACTGCAGTGGGTAGTGGAAAGACCAAATGTGAGGGAAGGTTGTGGGACTGAATCTTTTCTATCTTTCCCAAGGGTAGTTCAGATGGGATGCAGAACCTGTTGCCACAGATCAATCTGATTTAGGAGTGGGTTTTAACGGAATGATAGAGTTTACTGAATGCCTGTGTAAATCAAAGGCCTAATAAGGAGCTATCTCTTTAAGAGAGAGAGAGTGAGAGAGCGAGCGAGCTGTCATTGAGTTGTTGCTAGGTTGATACACAATTAGAATTCCATGACCAGAAGTTTCTGAAACTGGGCTGGGAGAAGTAGTTTGGGAACATTCAACAGATTCCCTTTAGCTGGACTCAGATTGCATTGAGGGGAAATAGTCTGGGCAGTTCCTTTATAGAATGACATGTGACCTACATGGGTTAGGAGAAGCTGATCACCAAGAGTAACAGTGTGGTGAAATGAGTCCAAAAAATAAGTACATCTTAGAATTCTTCTTGTGTTATCAAGGTGAAATACAAGGTTTATATTTTTACAGCAAACATTAGAGAACCAATCAGTCTTAAAAGATTTTCTGAAATTCACTTTAATCAAGAATATCATTTATGATATTAATTCAGTAGTCCCGGAATAAAACCACACCCATTTCTCACCAATAGCAAAAATCCTGAAGTCACTTTCGACCAGATTAGCTAACTGAATTATATACATGATACCAGTAGATTAACCAGAAAAGTAGATAGTTACGCTCATGTAAGAAGAAGCAGCAGTACCAGACAGACCCCCAGTTTTAACATGTGTGAAGAAACCAGAAACAGGGTGGAAGCTAAGCCTTTTTGGCTGAAGCAGCAGTTGTGTGGTGAAGGCCTCTGAAAGTTTAAATATCCATTAGAACTCCTGCATATTTCTTTAAATTGATTGCTAGCTACAAATCTTCCAGCTCTGCTTGTCATGCTATGCATTCATGGTTGTTTTTTGTGGCATTGAGTTACTATGATAGAACACATCATTCGAGCTGGTTAAACACCTTCCAGAGTTTGAGTTTTTGATGAAAATGTTTGCCTTGTTTTTGAATTTTGATAATCATAGTGCCTTTAAGTTCCTTACCTTCTATGAAAAATGATGTACCAGCATGACCACTCAGGGGGTACATCTACACTGGAGCCTTAGGTCGACTTAAGGATGCTTAAGTTGACCTACAGACCCCACGGCCACACCGGGCTTTTACTAAGTTGACTTCAGTGCTTCCTTAAGTCAATTTAATAATGCCACCTCTTAAGGTCAACTTAATGCTTAAGTCAACTTTATTAAGTAGAATTAAGTGAGTGTAGATGGGGAATAGCCCTTAAGTTGACTTAATTGGCCTTCAGGCCCTCTCCCAGAGTTGCTGGCCACAAGGAAGGGTTGACCAAGCACCTGCCACTGTAGATGCAGGCAGCCGACAGGAGGTTTCAGTGTAGATGCTTTAAGTCGACTTAACAAGGTTGACTTTAAGTCAACTTAAAATCTACCTTGTTAAGTCAACTTAACAGAACCTCCAGTGTAGACATTCTTAGAGTGACCTGATTCCATGATTTATACTTCCCTGCATTTATGTTCTCCCATTCTGTAAGCTCCCTCTTCTTCAAAGCATCTGACAAAGTGGGATTTTCTCCCATGAAAGCTCAAGTAATAAATAAATTTGTTAGTCTTTAAGTCCACAGGACTCCTTGTTTGTTTCACTCTTACTGAGATGCCAAATAATGCCACAGCTACCACTGCTGTTCACTGCTCAGTGTTGAGTATAAAATATCCTGACCCAAAACATGGAACTTGGTTTCAGAAAGAATTCTACTTGCCAGTTGAAGCTCTTTTTTTTTTGAAAGACCAGGGTTATTTGTAAAGTCAAACCATTTCACTGAAGCCAAACATTGCTTTAATCAAAGACAAACGAGGTCTTAAGCACAGGGCACTGTTGCATGATCTGAGGCAGTAATTTAATCCTGAGATGTAAGGTGGGATGGGGAAAGTGACTTAATTTGCATAAATGCTCATAAAATCTTAATTCATCTCCGCATATAGAGAAAAGCAGTTAAAATAGCATAAACACTGATAGTTTTGTCTTAAAAATTACATTTTATCTAAAGGGATAAAACCTCATATAATAACTAGATGTTATTATTATTCCTGTTTTCCCACAGAGTAGCCTCTTTTTACTTAACTGAATGGGACATTAAAATGACAGGGAAATGCAAATGTTTTATGCTTCAGTAATTAGACCATTCCCTATAGTTCACATTTCCAGATGTTATATTCACTCATTTTATTTGTTTCTTTTATCTTATGGTGCAAATAAGCGAAATAAAGATGACTCAGTTCTAAGAATAAACAGGAAGCTAAGAGTACAGTAGCCCTGAAGAAATAAACTAATACAAGAATTTGACAAAAGAGAGAGAGAGCAAGATGTTTGAGACAGATAATGAAGCCTGGGCACATTAAGTAGTTCCATTTCAGAAGGTAGGGGAAATTGGCAACAGAAGAGTATAATATTCTATGTTGCTGACTGAATCTGGTTTCCATCCTCTAAGTGTTGAGCACTGTGCTTAACCCAACAAAGCACTAAAGATAAAATTTTCAAAAGTGCCCAAGTAATGTAGAAACCCATGTTCCATTGAAAGCCAGTGACTTTCTATTAATTATATACTTAATTTTAAGCATGTGAGTAGTTCCATTTAGAGCTCAATTAGACTACTCAGATGCTTAAACTTAAGCATAGGCTTAAGAGCATTGCCAGATCAGGACCAAGGTGCTGAGTACCTTGCACAATGAAATCCAAAATGAGCATCATTGTCTAAACTCCAAGCACTCACCAGCAAGAGTAAAAAGAAACATAGCAAACAATAAGGTTCCCCAAGGAAGAAATGAAACCTAGAAACTGACGGTCACAGTTAAAATTAAAGCTAAAGCAAGTGAAAACAGAAAAAGATCAAGGTATATTGATCTAAATGAGTTTTGTCACTTTCTTCAGTCCTATAAGCTTACTTTGTCGACCTTATTCAGCATTTCAAATTGTGATTTTCACACATATCTTGCAGGAATGTCTTCTAAAAGCTCACCCTCAGTTCTGATATGTATTGTACCTTGCTACATACTTGAATCTGTTTATGAGATTGACATCTTTACAGATTGGAACTGCTTTGCAAATGGTTTGTAAGTACTGGAGCTGCAAAATAACTATGTTCCACACTGTATTTCTGATCCTATTGAAATTCACCTTCCTTTCCTCAGCTGACTAAGGGGACGCTTTCAGTAATCTTTCCCCTCTATATCAGTATTACTTTATGAGCAAGCAAAAGCAAAAACCAAAGGAAAATGAAGAGCAAAGTAAATTATACTAATATTGATGTCAGCTGTAGTTCCATGACAGGACATGACAGGGAATAGACCACTGATTCAGTATATAAAAGACCCCAAAGAATAAGAAATACATATTAAATATCTTTATTTTATGATATTTTAAGGCATCCATAAGGACAATATAAGCCTGTGCCCCAAGTATGTGTCTAAACAGTATAATGGCAGGAGACAGTGGCTGTAACATACCATGTGTTGTTAATTCATAAAAATTGATGATCAGAGAAGAATGAGTAGCTATAAATCAAGAGCTGCATTATTAAAATGGGAGAAATCCATTTCCTGCATATGCCAAATATCACAAAATAGCAAGACAAGAGTTATTATTCCATTCAAGCCAGTTATACTTTTATTTCACCTTTGCTACCAAAGATCAGTGGAGGATACTAATGTTGCTCCCAGATGCCTGAGTTAATTATTGTTTTGTTAGCATATTTTACAGTCTAATTAGCTTGTTATCAAATAAAGATTGGAAAATGTAATAATGAATTAATAATTAATAACTCATAAAATCTTGCCCATTGACAGATGTAAACTATATCATGTAATCTAAGATTGGACATGGAAAGAGAAACCATAATGATTATTTTTCTCTTTTCTTTTCTTTAAAAACTTTTTCATCATTACTTTTAAATCTGTGGTATGATACAGGAAATAAAAGCAAAAAGACAATAGAATCTCACAAAGAAAAAGTATAAAATGCTTTCTTCTTCCATTTCCATTTCTCAGCATTCAGCCATATGCAAAAATAATCTGACTACATAGGACTGCATCATAGTTTGGCTGTGTAGATACGACAAAAAGCAAACATTCAAAATGTGGTGGTACAGCAGCATGCACAGAAAGGGCAGGATTTAAAGAAGCATACTGTTGTGAAAATCTTTCAGAGGAATGGCATGACTGATTACACCCTGCCATATAATGCTCTTCACATTGTTTACTCACCAAATGTTATGTTACTACAGCACTTTAGGAAAAAGAAAACTGACACTATATACCCAAAGTACTAAGGTTCATGTGTCAGGCAGTGTCATTAGCATTTCTGAAGGAGAGACTCTGTGGCAGTAAGGCCATGTGGTGATTACCATAGTGACTGCACATTTATTTATTCATTAAATACTGGAGAATACTGTGAAGTGAATGCCTGTGTAAACCAGCATATTTTCTTGCTGTAGACATCTTTCTCACATGTAAGAATTGCACAGCAATTCCATACATAACTGTTTCCTTAAAACAAAGGGTACTAAGAATCACAAAAATGTTTACTTTTATTTTGTAGCTCAGGAGGGACCAATGGTGCTGCAAAAGCTCTTGACTAAACATTAGAACCTTGAGGAATTAATCTATAGAATTCTCAGCCAACAAATAGATTAGCCTGTTTTTATTATATGCTCAAAAACTCTGACTCTCAACTAGACAATCAGATGCCTTAATTAATAGCACACAGAGAGAAAGACAAAAAGAAAGAAGAGAATCATTGCCTAATTTCTAGAGCTATGTCCACGTGAGGCTTTTATTTCAAAACAATGACTGTTGTTTCGAAAAAGTTGAGATGTCCGAAAGACATTTCTTTATTTCAAAATGATGGGACCCTGTCATTTCAAACTAACGTGCATCATTTCAGAACAATAAAACCTCACTTGAAATCAAAATAGCCATTGTTTTGAAACAACACCATTTGGACGTGTTATTTTGAAATAATGGTTATTTCAAAATAACACTTTTGCCCTTCTTCCCACGTTGCCTTCCTTTTTGTATACATTGGGTGGGGGCATGGCCCAGCAAGGGGACCATGTTGCCACACCTCCCATGCTGCCCCTTTCCTGAAGCGAAATAGCAAGTCCTGTGTCCAGACATGCTGTTTCGCTCTGAGGTTTTCCCTTATTTTGATTTAATATTTGCTTCTTTCAATTTAAGTTATTTTGAAATAAGGATTTTATTTCAAAACTCATTTCAAAATAACTTATTTTGAAATAAGAGTTTACATGTGAACATAGCCTAGGATTTTCTTGACTAGAGGGCAGAAGACACAAAAGACTCAACACTAGTCAAACCTGAACTGGGTAAGACACTTCTCTCATTTCCTGTGGGTTTTGTTTTGGGAGCTTTTAAAGTACTCTGAGTTACTTTTTATTTTGGACTCGCACCAGGTCACTTGAGAATTCTAATTAGTCCCTTATATGTAATACAGATTTAAAATAATGATTTGAATGAGCTTTCTCCTGCCATCTAGTGATGAACTGGGGTGGAGGAGAGATTTCAGGAGCAGGATTTACATAGATTCCTGCTTTACCAAAGTGATCAATTTTGACTGCTTTGGGGTAAAATGCACTGTAGTGTTGGATGCAGGAGGAATGAATGTTGTTATCCTCATTGTATAAGTAAGGACCAGAGCTGTACCTAATATGCCTTGATTGAACAGGTCACTCTAACTTAATCTCACTCACTAGGTATAGTCATGCCAAATTCAGGCAAAAGACAGAGAAGGTGGGATAGGTGTTTTTGTACACTGCTGGGACTGTTGTTTAAAGGGTGTTACCAGCTATTTGACTATCTCTGCAGTGCTTAAAATAGAATTGGTAAGATTCAGTTGATAGTCCCTGTTTCTTCTTTGGTTGGGATCACTAGAAGAGAAATAACTGAGAAGATGGTAGGGGACTAGTGTGGGATGATGTTGTTTTGAAAATCGAAAGGAGACAGCATCAGTGAGATTCTTCACTATCCCTTTAAATTATTAAGATCTGCCATCACTAAGGACGGGCTAGGTGGTGGATCCTCAGGACATAGTACTGCAGCTAAAAGCAGTGGCAGAGACAACAGTGACAGGTTGTAACAGAGGTGATGCTACGACTCAGCACCAACCCCAATCTTCCAGGGCAGTAGGTAACCCACCTGATCCAACTCCTGTACTTTGGGACTTGGCTGATCTTGTTCAATCAATGGTGAGTGGGGTACAATGTAATGAATCAGGGAGTGGCATGTTAAAGGGACATTCATCCTTTGGATTTTCATATCATATGGTGGGAGACTGAGGCAAAGGATTATTACTCAAAATAATCTGGAAAGGGTGTTTACTTAGTGTTTATGTACTTTTGAGGCATTGTTATAGTGTTTTCCCGGATTTATGTTGTGTTCCCTGTCCTCTTAATATAAGTTTTCTTTTGTTATATGCAGGCTCAGTGCTTGCAAGCTAGAAAGTATTGCCTCTAAGAGGCGTCCAATAAGGCAAATGTGTTCTCGTAAAAACCTTAGTTGTGGCAGCTTTCAATCAACATGTGTCTAACAGCTCTAAACTAATTAAGACAAGGATAGTAACGTGAGGGTTAAAGTATTAAGGTCAGTGTTACGTAGTGCGTTTTTGTAGGGCCAAACAGGATTGAAATCCCTTTCTGCATTCTCTATTTTGAAGGGAAGAGAATTTCCCTTACAGGCAGTAGATGCTCTTACCAAGGAAAACCTCAGTTTGCCACTGAAGAGAAACACCTTGTACTATTCCACTGACATCCAACTTTCTCACTTTGTTATTTCATTCATATAAAGTATAGATCTTTCATGCTGAACTTATACAATATATAGAAAACACAATGAAATTGATTTTTCCTTTCTCATTTGTTTAAGAAATTTTCCTTCTGGTTCTAGAAGTTCTTGCAGTTTCAACATAACCAGAACTCAACTCACCACCAAAACTTGCCTCTCCCTCTCTGACTTCCAAGAACAACAAGTGAGCCATTCATTTCCGTTGCACAAGCAAAGGCAAGCAAATGATGTTCAGAAATACCATGCCCAAGCCAGGCTTCACATTTTTCTCAAAACAGAGTTTTCATACAAGCCAATTGATCTTTAATGAAGAAGGAGGATTATCTTTTATCTCCTCCTTACCCTCCCTGGTACCATAGTTCCTTAAGAATGTAAGGTCAGCATTTTGTTCAGAAAATAATGAGTTTGAAGGTAAAACAACTGCACAATGTATACAAAACCTGTCAACAGTAAACAAAGGCAGGGATATATGCACCCAATAATCATTAATATGCATTGAATAGAATCATATAAGGTTTTATGGAACATTGTCAATCATGTATGTATTTCCATACTGTTCTGTATAAAAAGAGTTGTTAAACTGCCCCTCCTTTCCAACTCAAGATGTCGAGAGGAACGAGCAGGCAATAAAGAGTAACATTCAACCCAATCCACCTCTGGGACATGCTGTTTGTTTGTTTAACATCCAACACAATCATACTGTAAGGGTGTGTACACAGATTAAATTATGTCACAATAAGATGGGGGGAAGAAGGGAAGAAGGGCAGATGATAAGATGATGGGATGGAGGCAAAGGATCAGGATGGTACAATTTGGAAGAAGAACGGAGCAATTTTTGCATGCCAGTTGTCTGACTCAGGCTGAAGGTTTTTCAGATAAAGTCAGACAAAACAGTTCAGTCATGTCTGAGAACATGACTAGGGAAAATACATATTTTGTCCATAACCAAAAATTCTGTCAAACTTTTTTTGAAAGGCTCTGGCTCTCCCATCCACTGTAATAAGAACTTGACATTTGGTAGAGGTGGTCTTTGGTCAGTGACATGCTTTTTTACCTCTCCATCTGGAAGATGCCCCTCAGAAAATACAAAGCCATTTTCTTTCTCTCTGGCTTCTATTGTACCTCCATATCGCAGGAGTAGAAGACTGTGGTGTTAATCAAGGTGATCCCCTCTTCCCAGACACATATGATACAGTTCTCTTGTCCTTTCATTTCCCAATGGGGATAGGAGAATTTTATTACTTCAATCGTTGGCTGCATTTAAACTCAAAATATTCCAAACTGTCATACACATGCAATGCAAATAAAGGCTAGATCATTCAGTCTTTTCTTCTTACTCACCAGTAGATTGCAGAAGACAGCTCTTTCCCCTATGGATGACACCAACTTGGGAGGAACAGTAGACACGCTGGAGGGCAAGGAGAAGATTCAGGACAAATTGAAGCAGTGGGCCAATAGAAATCTCATGAGGTTCAACAAGGACAAGTGCAAAGTCCTGCACTTGGGATGGAAAAACACCTTGCACTGCTACAGGCTGGGGAGCAATCAGCTAAGTAGCAGCACTGTAGAAAAGGACCTGGGGGTCCTGGTGGATGGGAAGCTGGAGATGAGTCAACAGTGTGTTCTTGCTGTCAAAAAGGCCAATGGCATACTGGGCTGCATCAGAAGAAGCGTTGCCAGCAGATTGAGGGCTGTGATCATTCCCCTCTATTTGGCACTGGTGTGGCTGCATCTGGAATACTGTGTCCAGTTTTGGGCTCCCCACTACAAAAAGGACATGGATAAATTAGAAAGAGTCCAGCGGAGGGCAACAAAAATTATGAAGGAGCTGGAGCACAAGCCCTATGAAGAAAGACTGAAGGAACTAGGCTTATTTAGCATACAGAAGAGAAGACTGAGGAGGGATTTGATAGCAACCTTCAGCTACCTGAAGGGATGCTCCAAGGATGATGGAGCTTGGCTGTTCTCAGTAGTAGCAGAGGATAGAATAAGGAGCAATGGTTTCAAGTTGCAGCTGGGGAGGTTGAGGCTGGATATTAGGAAAAATTTTCTTACTATACGGGTGGTAAAGCATTGGAATGGGCTACCTAGGGAGGTGGTGGAATCTCCATCCTTGGAGATGTTTAAGGCGCAGCTGGATAAAACTCTATCAGGGGATAATTTACTGGGAGTGGTCCTGCTTTTTTTGGCAGGGGGTTGGACTACATGACCCCATGAGGTCCCTTCCAACCCAATGATTCTATGATTCTATCTGTCCATTTGTAGACTGCAAACAACTGTGAGCCACTCTTTTACTTGTTCACCACCAGATGTCAATAATAAGTGCCTGAGTCTCTATGGCTCAAGGACACAGGCTTACACTCAGACTCTAGTGATGAATACTCAGAAAAGCCCATGAAGAAGTTAATAACTCTGTCTTCCAAGAAGAGTTTGACTAGTATGAAGTAAATGAGGCATGGGGCCACATGTCAACTGGTAGTGAGACAACAAAATATTGAATAGCTGCTCATTAAGCTGCTGTGCACTGAAAGAGACAGGGGTCCAAGAGAAAAAGAAATAGTAAGTGATCATGTAATTAAAGACTAAATCATAATATGTACACACTAGGTGGCTGTATTAAAGATGTGCAGGGAACCTGAATTCTACCATTTCCTAATTTTTGATTGCTTGACTTTACAACCTTAATAATGTTCTTCTAGAACAGTTTTTCTGTGTAATTATGTGTGCATTTCACATTCTATCATTATATATGGAGCTGTTCTGCATTGAAAACTTTTAACAAGTGGAAGGAAGTGGAATATACACTTGTTAGGTTCTGATCTCTCTTATATGACTGTAACTTTGCATTAATGCTACTCAAGTTATTCCAGATTGAACTGATGTAAATGAGATCAGATTTTGGCCTACATTAAATATTTAATGCATATATATATTAAATCCTACCAGAGCAAGGAAAAGTCAGATAATGGAAGACACCCTTGGCTCTTGATTGACACTTAAATTGCAGATTTGTTCCATGTGATTTTAATTGCACTGACAACAAAGGGAGTTTCTCCCTTCTTACAGGGTTTATTTATGTATTTATTTGCATAACCTACAAACCATGCTTATTTTGAGTGTCTGACACAAAAATTGGGCATTATTATTTTTGAACTGCATATGAAAGCTACACTTTCTCAAAAAATGATTTCAAAGTATCAAATATTACAATGAGTTGGCTGAATCAAACTTATTTTTATGAAAAAAAGGATTTTGGTTTCCTACTGCTGGTAGCAGTAGGAAACTGAAAAATCCATCATCTATTCAGATACACACAAATATATTAAATATAAGTATAAATATGCAATATGTTTATAAAGTTTAATACAAATAAAATATATTTTATCCCACAAAAGCCTTGGATTGATTTCAGCATGATCATTGTGTCAAGTAAGTCAGGAGAGTGTTACACCAATTATTCCCATTATGTTTTAGTGTTATCCCATTCCTCATGTTCCTTCTCATATATAAACTTCATGTTTTATTTATCTCAGCTGTTGCCCTTTGTATTGTTAATGCATCTTGGTTTTACTGAAGGTTATTTATGACAACAAATAGAAGTACACTCATGACAAAAGGCAATCCATTTGCTAATAGCCGTGATATCTACAAGATTTTCTTATAAATCATACATATGCTACTGAGTTAGGTGGGGTAATAAGCAGGAAAATAACAAGGAGTCACGTGGCACTTTGAGACTAACAGATTTATTTTTCCCATGAGCTTTCGTGGGAGAAAATCCCACTTCCTCAGATGCCAACTTCGAAGCATCTGAGGAAGTGGGATTTTCTCCCACAAAAGCTCATGCGAAAAATAAATCTGTTAGTCTCAAAGTGCCACACAACTCCTTGTTATTTTTTTGCTGGACTAGACTAACACGGCTATCCCTTTGGAAATTAAAAAGTAAAAAGCAGGGAAACCTTTACTTGTGCTCATTACAATCTCTCATACTGTATAAAACAGAATATTTGGACCAAGCACAATAATAAGGCTCCTTTCGGAACACTGGTTACCAGAATTCAAGTTTGCCTCTCATCTGGTCATTTAAAGTCATCTTGGCTTGCAGACAGAGTCCCTTGAGCTGTTTTTTTATCAGCTCCTAGAAATTAAGTGGAGTCAGGTGTAGTCAGTGATTAGAAGGAAAGCTTCAAGCAAAAATGTTCTCCCTCAGCAGGGATTCAATAACTTCTCCCCCAGCAAGGTACTAGGTGCTCTCACTTTGAATTTGATATGTTAAACTGATATCCTGCTTACTTACAGTAATTAGAGATCCAACAGCTTGTTCTGTTAGACTAAAGGTACACGCCTATATATCTTGGCTAAATTCAAATATGAATAATTACTCATTTCCTATGTAGAGTCCTCCTGTCCTTCAGTGTGCCTACAAAGTTTTAAGCAGGCGTTGCATGAATTGGCATTCCCCCAGAGGCAGCGATATTTCAGCACTGAGTGACAATTCATTCCACATAAATGTCCCTCTCTGGCACAGTGGGTTGAAGTCTGCATGGGTTGAAGTACCCCTTGACATCCTCTACCTCCCTCACCGGGGGAGGGCAAAAGAATGCAGGTATGAGCTAACTCGTAGAAATAGCTGGAAGAGGATCTACTCTGGCTTCCTGATTACATGATGGGATCCCTGTACTCCTGCCCCGAATCCCTTATATATCTTCATGAGAGAGGGCATGGGCATATATTGCCCCTCCTCTTTAAGTTAATAATGTTACAGCCTGTTGCTTAATTCCTTAAATGCCTGTCATTCATTCACCTGTGTGTCCTCATTAAAGAATGCAGAAGAGGCAGCAGTATAGCCCCAATTCAGCAAACTGTTAGGCAAATGCATGTGTCTTCCTTCATAAATATAAAAGGATCATTTCAGTTTGTCCCACCTGAGAAATGAGTAATATTTACATTACATTTTGTTGTTTCTCTGTCAGTGATGTATTTAATCTTCATCATCACTTTATGCTTAAAGTGCCAATTCTTTAGCATTGGAATTACCAGTGCTTTATGAGCTGTCAGAATTCATGATGCATAATTGTTGATTTCTTTACAGAGAGGACATCAGAGAATTTTTCCTGGTACTATTGCAAAATTTGAATGTGCCAAGTTCACTAATGATGTGTGGCAGAGTCCTGTATGCATCTGGTTGTGTTTTCAAACCAAACAGTTGTCACTGGAGAACACTGATTCATCAAAACCAAAACACACTGGTTTGGGATACCAGGGCTTCCAGGTACCATACTGCAGAGCCAGGATCTTGAAGGACCTTGCTATACCCATCAGCTGTGGTGCTGAAGACTTCCAGACTCCGTGTTCCTCATCTATCAACTAGGAGGGATGTGGAGCTGAGAGCCTAAAAGCCCTAGGAGCTATGGTAAGACAGGAAGGGTATGTCCACACAGGCTTCTTATTTTGAAACAACAGAGATTGTTTTGAAATAAGAAGCGGCATGTTGTCTATGTCCACACATACATCATTATTTCAAAATAACCCATTTCAAAATGAGTTATTTTGAAATAAAGTCCTTATTTCGAAATAAGTTAATTCAAATTAACAGTTTGTTAATTCAAATTAAGGGAAAGCCTGCTTTTGAAATAGCCGTTGTTTCAAAATGGTTATTTTGAAACAAGGCTGTTCGGACATGTTGTTTCAAAACCGTTGTTTCGAAACAATGGTGTTGTTTCGAAACAACGTGTCTGAATGCCGTTGTTTCAAAACAACCATTTTGAAACAACAGCTATTTCGATTAGATGCGAGGTTTAACGGTTTCAAAATAACAGCCATTATTTCGAAACAATGGGTCCTGTTGTTTCGAAATAGTGGTGCATTGTGTGGACATGCCACTTGTTTCAAAACAACCTCTGTTATTTTGAAATAAGAAGGCTGTGTGGACATACCTGTCCACACGACACACCGTTATTTCAAAACAACGGGACCCGTTGTTTCGAAATAACGGCCTTTATTTTGAAACCATTAAACCTCGCATCTAATTGAAATAGCCATTGTTTCAAAACAACTGTTTCGAAACAACATGTCCAAACGGCCTTGTTTCAAAATAACCGTTTCGAAACAACGGCTATTTTGAAAGCAGGCTTTCCCTTAATTCGAATTAACAAACTGTTAATTCGAATTAACTTATTTCGAAATAACTCATTTCAAAATGGGTTATTTCAAAATAATGATGTATGTGTGGACATAGCCGAAATGTTGAAGCCTGGGCTCCTGGACCCAACCAGTTTCATTTCAAAATTTTTGAATTTTTTTTTATTTTTCTTTCAGTGGAAAATTTAAAAAAAAATCTGCATTTCATTCTAAAACTGAATGAATTTTTTTCTGAATTTCCCAAGGAACAGAAATTCCAGCTTTTGACTAGCTTGAGGCCTGAATATCATGCATCCACAAAAAAGCCAAAATAAAATTAAGAACTAATTATTTTTTTTAAATGATCCAGGTGGAATGCTATTATTTCACCTGGCATATCTTAAAGTAATGATCTATTTTGTTCTTCTCTATTTAGTATTGTACAATTAGATGATCTCTAGGCATAATATCTATCACTCCATGACAGTTCTATAGAAATCTGAAATTTGCTATTATTTTTCAAAAGGCTTATGAAATAGCAGCTTTTCTTTTAATCATAAAATAATAGATCATGCTAGCTTTAAATATAATCTTCCAAAAAGCTCCTTCCTACCTCAGTCATTTTATTTTTGAGAATAAAATGATATGAATAGTCTGTAATATATATATTATAACCAGAAAAAAACAAACTACTCCTTCAAAAAATAAAAACTAATGAGGGTTATTGCTGCTTAATGCAATTGATTACCATTAAAAGCTGTAATGAATAAAGCCTAGGCAGTAATAGTAGAATTTTGACCTTCCCATTCTGAAGGTCAAAATTGTGATGAAGCATTTAGGGCAGATGCCATTTTGAGTCAAAAAAGACACTAGCTGTGGTTCTAATATGGCTCTTAGTAAATGTGTGGTAAAGTTCCTTTAGCATATGGACAAATGATGTTTTCAGATTTAAAATGACAGTATGATCATGCAAAGAAGAGAGCAAAAAAGACTGCTCTGATCACATTTCAGATTAAATGGATATTATTCAAATGAATAGGGAAATAAGGAGCCTTACATTTGATCGTTCATGTCTGGTTAATTAAAATACATTCTGATATTGCAGATTAGGTGTTTACACAGTATGATTTCTGCAGGGCACTGATAGATTGTTTTGCTCTTGTGTCAGTTAGTACTTCCAGGCCTTTTTAAAACAATGCCTGCCATTATGACGCACAGATAGACTGCCCTTTTCCCTGTCCTATTTCCTTGAAACTAGAGATTAAAGTATGCATTATCTCTGTGCAAACAAGAAGAAAATGGCCAGTATTCAGTCACCTCTAAATTGTATTTAATTGCTTGCTGATGGCTAATGGTTTTTTAAGTAAAGGCAGCACACATTATTTGTGGTATTGTCTTCCATTTTGTTGGCATTATGATTTCATATACATGCTCAGATTTAAACTTTCTTCCTATATCCTGTATAATAGGGATCGCAAACTTGTGGCCCATGGGCTGCATGTGTCCCCTAAAGTTATTTCCTGTGGTCCTCAATGACACTATTGTTATCAATATTTGCAATATCATTGTATGAATATGTTTCTGTGGTGGAGCCCTCAGGCTGATGTACTAGTTCTCATGCTGCCCTCATGATGATTTGAGTTGGAGACCCCTGCTGTATAGAGAAAGTGAAATTGACATAATTTATCATGCATAATCTAGCAAAGAAGAATCAGGAATAGAAAGGGATAGTTTTAATA
Source organism: Podocnemis expansa (assembly GCA_007922195.1). Taxonomy (NCBI): domain Eukaryota; kingdom Metazoa; phylum Chordata; order Testudines; family Podocnemididae; genus Podocnemis; species Podocnemis expansa. The sequence continues at coordinate 1,027,901 of ML681998.1, forward strand.
GATTAAAGAGATGGAAAGCCCATTTCGCTGGCTCTTTTTTAATATCACAGAAGGAAGCTTTTCTTCAGACTGATAGTGCTCTAATGGTTAATATTTTATTCTGTTCTGAGCTACCAGGGCATACTCACTTGATGTAACAATAATATAAAAAATAGATTGGTTTATCTTACTGAAGATGGCTAGGTAGGAATTTTGCTGAAGCCTCACTCGGTTCAACCCTCACTGAATAATCTCACTGAAAAATAAACCCATCAAGTAAAAACAGGGCCTTTTTGTTTGGTTGTTTGTGCTGACTTGTATTTTTAGTTTCTTTTCATAGCTCAAAGCAGAGTTTTATAGGTCTTGCATAAGGTTAAAAGGGTGTTATTCTTGATGGGATGAATCTGTTCTTCTTTTCCGCTATGGTCCTTAACTCTTTGGCCTTTTAAATTGTTTTTCAGATCAGCCCATTGATAAATTGCTTTTTAGACTCTGCCTCTTTCTGAAAACTCACTAGAAAGGAATGATTAATGCTAAGGCAACTATCTCATATGGTCAGAAAGGAGTCATGTTTTCTGGTTCTGCCACAGACTTTTTCTGTAACTTGGGAAAGCCATTAACCTCCCTGGGCCTATGCAATGGAGATGATGAAGCTATTTCCTTCCCCCATCTCTATTTTGTTATGTTAATTTAGGCCCTAATCTTGCAGTGCAAACTTGATGTGCAGATCCTCACTGAGGCTTAGACCATCAGCATTTTTGATCTGGGACTGTCTCATATTAGGTACATGGTACAGTGGAACTGGTCTCATGGTTTGGACCTCTAAGTCCTACTGTAACTGAAATAATTAATAATATATTTGTTACATATACCATCATTACGTCAGAGTAGGCTATCTGAACTAGATAGATACTGATAAACTACTAAAATGATGGTGGGGGATTATTTTCATTTTCATTCTTATATCAGGTGTTGTAGAACTAGAGAAATAGATCCAGCCTACTTTTATAATTCACAGACTGTGTAAGATCATGCTTGGTAAACAAGTGTAGAACCCAGGGGTGTTGCTGGCCGGGGGAGGGACCTGGGGCACGGGTCCAGGCCCTGCCCTCAGCCCACAGGCCCCGCCCCAGCCCACAGGCCCTGCCCCCTGCCTGCAGGCCTCGTCCCCTGGCCAGGCACAGGGCCAGGTGCCGCCGCGCCATCACGGGCGGCAAGGCCCCACATCCCTGCCTGGGGACGGGGGCAGAAGTGGCCACGGCCGGTGGGGTCCTGCATCCCTGGCTGGGGATGGGGCTGCTGCTGGTGCACGTGGCCGGGCCCCGGATTGCCTGCTGTGACCACGGGTGGCCAGGCCCCAGATCTCTGGTGGGGGATGGGGCCAGAAGTGGCCGCAGGAGGCTGGGCCCCACATCCCCGGCCGGGGACGGCGCCACTGCCACCGCCACCTCAGGTAGCCAGGCCCCGGATCCCCAGCTAGGGATGGGGCCGCCAGGGCACTGGCACTGGGGTTCGGGGCACATGCCCCAGAGTGCCCAGCGCCAGCAACGCCTCTGGTAGAACCAGAAATTGGTGAACTAAAATTGGTGTGTTGGAAACTAGGCCTAATCAGAAGGACAAAATGATGAAGGGATGGATATTCCACTCACCACTCTCTTTGTGAGTCCTTAAAGAAAAGAGAAACACTTTGGGAATTAAAATTAGCTATGGAAGCAAGCTTGGTGTCTGCTGGGACCCTGCACTTTTGTCTCTCTGATCCTGAGAGATATACTCTCGAGACCAGGCCACAGAGAGGGACCCAGCTGACATCACCACCTCTGCTATCTGCAGCTAAATCCCAAACACCGCTTGCGATGAAATGGGATCAAGATTGGAATTTGACAACAACAATAACTAAAACTCCATCCCGTCACAGCTAAGTTCTCTTTTTCCTCAAATGGATATTTATTACCATCTTTGATACCATTTAAAAGACTATCAAAAAGAGTATGGGGGTTTCTCTAAAATCTCTATTTAATTAAAGGTAAAGGGAACACAGGATGTTGTTAAAATTAAAGCCTTAGGCTATGTCCACACCTAGCTAGTTAAATCGATTTAAGTTAAATCGATATAAGCTAAATCAATATAAAATCATTAAATCAATTTAAGCTAAATCGATTTAACAGGTCCACACCAAAAAACCCGAAATCGAACTAGCATGTCCGGACACAGGACGTGCTAGTTTGATTCTGGGAAGAGGCACCCTGGGAGGAGGAAGGGAACTGCTGCTGGAATCGATTTAAACAGTTATTTCAAAATAACACATCTGAACGGTGTTATTTCAAAACAACTGTCGCGATTTAAGCAATGTTTTGATTTAAAACCAGGTTTTAAGGAATCGCTCTAACTTTCCCTGAATCAAAATAAAGGAGCTCCTTATTTCAATTCAAGGAAAACATCATGCGGACATAAACTCTTTTAGATCGAAATAACCAGCGTTATTACGATCTAAAAGCTGTGTGTGGACATACTCTTATTTAATACTGTATTTCAAAGACTTAACCTGTTTTTCCTTCTTTTCTCTAGCTTAGAAAAACACATTAAAAGTGTATTTAATGGCATATTTGTCATGGTACTAACCAGGCTGAGGTCTCTGTATACCAAACCTTAACCCTCATTTAACTCTGTTTAATGTCACACAGTGACTGGGTTATATTATCATATTCACCTTCATCTAACTTGATACAACTGCCCTGGAAGCTTTGGACAGAAATTGACATGATTCTTGCCAGTTGCACTACTGCCCACCATTGAATAGCAATTGTGAAACGGGCCAGACTTTTTCTGTCCACAACTTTGCCTGGTATCTGTCAGAATGAGAGCATTCCTGCAAAATATTTAAATTTCAGCCAATCAGCAAATTGATGAAAATATTTTGAAGGAATTTTTCAGTTCGGCTTTAGTTAATACAAAAAGACACCTTCACGATGTAGTAATGATGGCCTTTGCCATAGTTAAGAGATGGAAAGAAGTTCAAGGAAGTTTTCAGTTTAATATGTAAGCCAATATTACATATTTTTGACTAATAAGGCATGTTACTAATACTGCATCTACTACTTCTCACAACCCAGTTGAATTTCCCTTATTTCTTAAAAATATATCACTAGCACCCATATTAAATCAAAAGGATATGTTAATTATTTTTTTTTTCTTTTCTTTCTCATGCTTTGGGGGAATATTATAATATCAAGTTGTTGTCCTTCCTTCCATATTAGAGTACTGACTCTTTGGAGCTCCAAGTTCAAGTCACATGTGGGAGTTCAAATTCAGAGAAATCTTAAGACATTTTCTATATTACACAAAACAAAGGACAAATCCAGTTGGTGATGCATGAAACAATTGCCTTTAGGCACTGAGAGACCAATGCCATGCTTGTCTGTGCAGCTATTGCCAGTCACATGCCAAAGGAAACATTGTTATTCCTCTTTCCCATCAGTTTCATCTTCAACAGAAGATAAAGACTTGACACATAAAGGAAAAATGATGACAGATGATGAAACCACATTCAGAAAAGCAAAAATGAACTTGATTTCTGTCTCTGAGTCCTATTCATGTTTTCAGTTCACAGAAGTAAAAGGAAATTAATAGGGTTTTAACTTTTAATGAGCTGACATGAAGCAGATTTCAGAATGATAAAGGGGATTTAAGTTCACCCATCACATCTTGGATAATCAAAGTTGGAAAGGAGAAGAAAGTAATTAGATCTGTACAGGTTTAAAATTAACGTGATATATAAGTGTAGTAAAATATAAAAAATTTAAAGTCTCTGAAAGGGAGACATCAAGCATTAACACTGGATTGCTCATTTCCATCACTCTAAGGAAAATTTCAAATCCATTTAACTTAACTGGGTAGAAATTCTAGATGTAACCTACTACACTGATTTGGATACCATTGTCTGACTAAAAATGATCTGCCAAAAAGTTTAGAACTTTCTGCTGAATGCATGAGTTGGTTCATCATAAGGATTGGTGGTGGTAGGACATGGAATATTTCATGTTGATGGGTTCAGTTTTCAAAATATGTTGTCTAAATTTAGGCATCTAAATTTGAATTTTTATACTTAAATACCTGTTTTAGCAACCCAATTACTGAGTTATGAGAATACAGAAAGAATTACCTTTTGTAGAAATTCTCACAGGATTGCATGGTTTGCTTCCCCCATAGAATAGGAAGTAGTTCTGTGATGCTGCCTGCATTAGGAGAATCTTTATTTAATAGCACTATTTCAGGATTCACAGTAATTCATATCATTTATGCCATGTCAGGTACCCTTAGAAAGGTTATAGCTTTCTATGTACGATGATACTATTTATGTGTATCTGTCATATTTATACAGGAAGTTATGGATATGTTGCTGTAGCTGTATTTCAACTTGTGCTGTTTCAACCACTGTTCCCTCTAAGTTGTGCGCATGTGTGCATGCACACAGGTCATGAAACCCACTCATGGAACAAAATAAAGGGCACACAGAAAAATTCAATAGTGCTAATATTGGTGCCCACAAAGAAAATTGTTTTTGCACACAAAGAAATTTTTTGCACTCACAGCCTGCGAATAATTAGAGGGAACATTGGTTTCAACACCCCAGACAGGATGGCAGCAGCACTAGCCTATTTAATGGCCTGTTAAGGAAATTTACAGGTATGATGAGCCAAGAGGGGAAAGCTGGGGCTACACCTAATGAGTCACCAGAACTTATTCATGTGACTATGGGGGGGATGGTATGATGGGACAGCCTAGTTTGTCAATAGACTGAGTTTTGACTACTAGTGGTCGCTATGCCAGTGGCCTGAGAAAGGAGGCTGGATGGAGTGGGTTCTGAGTTATTATAGAGAATTCTATCTTGGGTGACTGGCTGGTGTGACTTGCCCACATGCTCAGGGTTTAACTGATCACCAAATTTGGGGTCAGAAGGGAATTGTGCCCTGGAGCATATTGGCTAGAGCACTGGGGTTTTTTTCATCTTCCTTTGTAGTGCAGGGCATGGCTCACTTGCTGGTGGATGCTCTGGACCTTAAAGTCTTTAAATCATGATCTGAAGACTTTAATAATAGTCATAGGCTAGAGGTTTATTGCAAGAGCAAGCAGGTGAGGTTTTGTGGCCTGCATTGTGCAGGAGGTCAGACGAGATGATCATATTGTTTCCTTCTGACCTCCAAGTCCATGTCTATATCTACACTGGGAAATTAATCCAAACTAAGGAGGATTAGTCCGGACTAATTTAGCCCAGGTCTACACTAGACTTTGCCTAGTTCGAAATAAGAAATTTCTTAGTTTGAACTAGGGAATGCCTAGTTTGAACTAGGAAGTACCAGGGTTAGTTGGGACTTCCAGACTTCGTTCCAACTTTAGTTCGAACTAGGCACGGGCAAGACCCAAACTAAGGTTTAGTTTGAATTTAAGCCATTAGTTTGAATGAACCATGCATTCTAATTCAAACTAAGCATTAGTTCAAACTAGAACACGTGGTTAGTTTGAACTAAAAAATTCCCAGTTAGTACAACCTAACCCGCAGTTAGTTCAAACTAACCTTGAACTTCTTGTTTTGGACTAAAGAGTCCGAACTAGGTTTGGCTAATGTAGATATACCCTATGAGATCCCGGACTCTATCTTATTTCTGTAAATTTCCAAATACAGAATGGCAAAGGGACATAAAAAGGCAGCTGCACCACATCTGCATTGTCTTTAATCTTTAATCAGTCTTTAGTCTTCACTTAACTCTGGATCAACTCATCTGCAACTGAAGCTGTGAAACAAAGTACTGAGACCCATCCAGATTCTGGATGTAGCTCAGAGGAATTATACAAGCCTGCAAATTCCACAGCTCTGCTGAAAACCTGATAAATGAGTCCTGTGGCACTT
>ML681998.1:1038784-1053334 GCA_007922195.1 Podocnemis expansa
GGGGGTAGGCCGCGTCGGCCACTATAAGAACGGGCACCTCTACGCCCCCAAGGTGGATGGTGTGAGGGGGGAAGTGGGTGCCCGCCTCCATGCCCCGATACAGGGCAGAGTTGTGGAGGGCCCTGGCATCATGGGCCCTGCCTGGCCATCCCACATAGCAGTCCTGGAACCGGCCCTGGTGGTCCACAAGGGCCTGCATAATGACTGAATGGTACCCCTTTCGGTTGCGGTACACCGCAGCCCTGTGCTCCGGGGCACGCACAGGAATATGGGTGGTATCCAAGATGCCGGCACAGTTCGGAAAGCCAAGGGTGGCCATCCCAGGCATGGTGCCCTGCAGGTCCCCGCGCCTCACCAGGCGCCGTAGGAGGACCCGATTGATGGCCCTGGTGACCTCGAGGACGATGGCGCCGGTGGTGGACCTCCCGACGCCAAACAGGTGCGCCACTGCCCTGTGGGACTCCGGGGTGGCCAGCTTCCACAGGGCGATGGCCACTCGTTTGTCCACCAGGACGGCAGGCCTCATGGGGGTGTCCCTGTGGCGCAGGTGTGGGGCGAGTTCGGTCACCAGGCGGGTGAAGCTGGCCCTGCTCATTCTGAAGTTCTGGCGCCAGAGGTCGTCACCCCAGGTGCGCAGGACGACCCTGTCCCACCAGTCGACGCTGGTCTCACGCGCCCACATGCGGCGGGGCACAGGGAGGGGCAGAGGCAGTAGCTGAGGCCTGAGGATGAGGTGGATGTAGTCCTCAGGTAGAGGCCAGTCCTCCTCGGGGGCTACGAACAGCGTCTCCCACAGGTGCTGGAGCCCCTCGATGCGCGCCGAGGGGTCGGGTGCTGGACGGCGCTGTCTAGGCAGCCGAGCACTGTCCATGGCTTGCAGCATGCTGCTAGCGTTGGTGGACAGCGAAGTGAGGTCAGGGCCAGCTTTTATGTGATTGGCTACCAACATGGCCACCAATGTGGCCCAGGGAGGCGGCCATGTTGCCACACCTCCCATGCTGCACTGCCCCTGGGTCGAAATAGCAAGTCCACACTGTGGAAACGCTATTTCGATTCCCGTTTTTGGCTTATTTCGCGGACACAGTTTTGTTATTTCGAAACAAGTTATTTCGAAATAACAGGTTCTTTCGAAATAAGTTATTTCGAAATAACTTGTTTCGAAATAACAAAACTGTGTGTAGACATAGCCACAGTGAACTTGCTATTTCGTTTCCCGCTTTTTTTCTTATTTCGAATTAACATTTAAGATATTTAAGATATTTAAGATAACATAAGATATTTCGAAATAAGGTGTTGTTTCGAAACAAGTTGTTTCGACACAACTTGTTTCGAAATAACCCTGTGCGTGTGAACACAGCCCTAGACTATAATATCTCTTCTACCTGAACTCTGCAGAGCCAGATGGAGATGATACATATCTCCCCTAGATCACCTAATATCCATTCCAATCCTGTGCCCCCTACATACACACAAGGTGCACTATGGACCCATGAAACAAATTCTATATGTTTCTGATAGAGGAGAAATGGTTCCACAGAAACATCTGCAAGACAAGGGGTTCTCCTTACAAGAATCTGGGGGAACTGATCTGGGGCATTGAGTATCCTTGTCCCAAATCAAATTAGGGTAAATGCCAACTCTATTTTAGTTTGAAGATAAAACCAGAAAAAATTCTCCCAAGAACATATAACAGTTTGTTTTCTTCATCATAGTAAAGAGCCCACTCACACATTATGCAACACGATCAGTGGTGTTGAGAAATAAATTGCTAATGGAAGTGTGTACTGCAAAGTCATCCATTTCCTTCCTCATTCTTTAAAGTCTCAAATCTGGGTACACTCTGCATAGTACTACTTTATCACACACATTTCTGAGCACAACAGTTGTTACATTTTTTAGTTAGATTGTGCAGAGTCATAAACCCTTAGAACAAATCAATGCAAATAAACCTCTGTTTCCAGAAAATGATGACTTGCAAACATTACTAGTGGAATGCTATCATATTTTCTGCATTGCTTCAAATGTTGATTCTTACTCACATTATTCAAATACACTTTACTGTAAACATGCAAAATGTCTCAGTCACATAAAGAATGAGTAATTTATGAGGATTTAATTTACTCCAAAATTTATGAGCCTATCTGAATTTTTTTTTAAAAAAAGAATACTTATTTGCAAAACATTGAATTCTTTGTCCTATTTATTTATGCAAAGAGAATACTAAAACCTGATTTCTTTATAGATGTGTAGCATCAATAGATACCATTAATTCAGTTGCAGTCGTAAGAGCTCAGCATCTCTAATGGACTAAAATCTATCTTGAATTACCTCTGGCAAAGTTTGTCAAATTTGTAACCTGTGAAACTGAGGTTAGCATTTCCTTCAGCATGACAAATGTTCACAGTCTTTCCATGTACAGCATGAGATTTTAAAGCACCAGAATATTTGTTCGTTGCATGCAAAAGAAAACAGAAACAAATGCAAGACCCAATTTTGCAAGGTCTGATTGTTCTATTCACTTGGGCTGTGTTCACACACAGGGGGTTATTTCGATACGGTTGTTTTGAAACAACTTGTATCGAAATAACACCTTATTTCGAAATGACTTAATTCGAATTAACAGTTTGTTAATTCGAATTAAGGAAAAAAGCTCAAAGCGAAATAGCAGGTTCAGGCAACAGTTATTTCAAAACAAGTCACTGTTGTTTCGAAACAACATGTTCTCACGGCGTTGTTTCGAAACAATCATTTCGAAACAACGTTGTTTCGTCCCCACATGTGGTTTAACTTGTTTCGAAACAACGCCATTGTTTCAAAACAACGGGACCCGTTGTTTCGAAACAACCGTGCGTCGTGTGAACAGCCTAAATCTTATTTCGAAACAACCTCTGTTGTTTCAAAATAAGAGGGCTGTGTGAACACAGCCTTAGTAGAGACTGATACTCCATCAACCCCAAACAACATGTTTGTGACCCTGCAGGATCAGACCTGAATACCTTACACAAATGGAACATACAAAATAGCTATATTCAAGCCTGAGAATTTGTGTCTTTTTCCCCACTATAAATGCATTTGAGGGGAAAGGGGAACCTAGATTAAGTAGTCTCAAGCTTTCTTTGTATATTCCTCTAATAGCTTCCTGTGCTAAGTGCAGCTGTTACCACCATCACATTCTCTGCATGATTTATTCTGATTAGTAATCATTATTAGGACCATTTAGTCCCAGTAATAAGAAGTGTTTAGATTGCTAGTATAGCATAGGGCTCTAAAGGATTACAGACCTGAACCACATAAGGTCAGCTTCTCCTTGACTTACTTCACTGAACTTGCAACAGATGTAAACCCCTGGAGGGTCTATACGGGGGTCTCAAACATATGGCCCCTAAAACTATTTCCTGTGGCCCACAATGATGTTATCATTACTGATATTTGCAATATCTTTGTATGAAGAGGTTTCAGTGGTGCAGCACTCGGGCTAACATATAGTCCTCAAGTGGCCCTGCACTGGTCTGGTCTATATGGAACAGATACTACTGTATTTCCTATTGATTCCTCCTTGAGCGGGCAAGCAAGGCCTGTAAAGCAATGCAATTGCAAGAGTTCTGCTACATGTGATCAGTAGACCAAGAAAAGGCTGCATAGAAGGACTATACACATTCTGCAAGTTACAGAGTACAGCTCTGTGGTGCTTCACATCAATCAGACAAGAAGAGTTGGGGACACACAGAGGGAGGTTTCCTGATATGCTGACTATGGAGATTCACTGGCTAAAATTCCAGATAGGGTGTGGTTAATAGAACCTTTACAACTAGTAAAGGGGTTCAACAGCAGCTATGAATGACTGCAAATTCTTGTGCACTCTAGCCTCAGGATTTCGAGTCTTCTCAGACCCCAGAGAGTGTGTCCATATAAAGTTCATTGCTTCAGGCTTTGCCCTTAAGAGCAGAATTAGTAACAAACCAAGACTATTATTTAAAAACATCACAATGCCCTTTTTCTATCCCATCCATTATTCACTATTTGTATATCATTTGGTTTCCAGTGAGACATAAAGGGTATGTCTGCAAAGCAATTAAAAACTCGCAGCTGACTCATGCCAACAATCTTGGGCTTGCAGGGGCTCAGACTAAGGGGCTGGGAAATTGCCACGCAGATATTCAGGCTCAAGCTAGAGCCTGAGTACTGGGACTGTCAGAGCATGGGCTGCACCCTGAGCCAAGACTGCTACACTGCAATTAAGCAGCCTGTAAGTCAGAGTTCCACAAGCCTGAGTCAGCTGGCATGGACCAGAAGGATGTCTTATTGCAGTGCAGACCTAACCTTAGTGAAATAGTCTTGAAGAGATTTTAGAAGTCTTCCAGTTCCCATCCTGGGAAATTAAACACCAAATACAAATTTATACAGAAATGTTCCAGTCTGACATTTTTCAGTACTGGATGTGCCCAGATTGGAGAAAGTCCAGCGGAGGGTCATGAAAATGATTAGGGGACTAGAGCACATTGACCTACAAGGAGAGGCTGAGGGAACACATTTAGTCTGGAGAAGAGAAGAGTGAGAAGGGATTTAACTACCTGAAAAACAGTTCCCAGGAGGATGGAGATAGGCTGGTCTCAGGGCTGGCAGATGACAGAATGAGGAGCAAGGGTCTCAAGTTGCAGTGGGAGAGATCTAAGTTGGACCTTGGGAAAAATATTTTCACTAGGAGGGTGGTGAAGCACTGGAATGGAACCCAGGACCTTGGTGAAATCACCATCCTTGGAGACAGGGTCATCCTTGGGGGTGGGGTAAGAGAGGCAATCGCCCCTGGCCCTGCAGTTTTGTGGGCCCTGCACTGCTGCCTCCCCCCATGGCTGTGCTGTCCCCAGCCCCCTCCCTGCTGCCTTGGTTTGGAGTCCCAGCCTGCCCCAACTCACCCCCAGGATGGGGAATAACCAGCCCAGGGGTGAGGCAGGCCACTCCAGGGGCTTGGCTTCACTCTCTTGCCCTCCTCTGGGCCAGCTGTTTCACCCTGGGGGTGGAGAGGGCTGGCCCAGAGGCAGGGCAGGAGAGCAGAGTCCAGCCCTGCACCAGCCTGCACCCCTAGTGGAAGAGTGGCTGGCTCGGGGAGGAGGGGTGCGGGAGTGCAGGGCCAGCATCTCAGCCAGCCTTCCCTCCCCGCCACTATGTGTGTGTGGGGGAATGGAGGGTCCCCTACACTCCATTTGGCCACAGCCCCTACAACCCGCTAGAGATGGCCCTGTTTCAAGGTTTATAAAGTGTTGCTTGACAAAGCCCTCTCTGGGATGATCTAGTTGGGGTTGGTCCAGCCTGGAGCAGGGGGGTTGGACCAGATGACCTCTGAGGTGCCTTCCAACCCTAATCTTCTATGATTCTACTAGCCTTGTTTTATTTTCAGTTTTGTCCTAGGCCAGATTCTGATTCTTACTCTCTGGGTTTTAGGTACAGTCAACAAACTGAATTGGTTCCCAGTGTGCTACTCATACTTGGGTAGATTTGCACTCCTGAGCACTTAAACTATCTTCAGAAACAAAAAGATAAAATGTAACTTGATTAGTCATTCAAGTTATACTGTGATTTGGTCTCACTGATGTACAGACCAGATAGCTGCATCTATTTTTGGACCATACTGAGAATTTTGGGGAGTATCTATTGTGGAGTTGGGCACATAGAGTAAAATACCATCCACATTGATCCCTAACAAGCTTAGGGATCATTATTCTGCAGCCCAGGCATTCCCTATGGAATACAGCTGCCAGTAAAATCAATGAGAATTAATACAAATATAGTTGGAAGTAGGATAGTGCAGTCTTGTAAACTATGCATACTCATGTCACATAAACATTAGGAGAATCCATAATATTTGTTTGATGTCCTGGATTGCATTTTATTCTCAAACAAGTATTTACCATGATTGCTTAGAAACCACCCAGGAGGCACCTTCCATCCCTTCATAATACCATATTCAAATCTCCAGTTCTCATAGGAGTTGTATTTTGCTAAGTTATTCAGCTTCCTATCAAAAATGGGTAATGAAATAGGTTCCTGGGGCTATAGTAGTGTTGCAAAGAATACTGATTAATGAGCAGCCTACTAAAAGACCAGGCTCTTCTTGAGCACCTGTCAAGCACTGAGGAATACTACCAGAACCCCCTTGCTGTGCCCTCCACACCTCACTGAGCCCAAATTGCTCAATTATTTCTTGCAGCTTTTCGGAGGCGTGGGAGGAGTTTTTATGTTTGGCGGTGGATCTGTCAAACTGTTTGTCTGTCAAAAAACTCGACCCCTTCTCCCAGTCTGGAAAGTATTTTTCCCAGGTAGGGGTAGAAAGCCTTGAATAGGCCTTCAAAGAAATAGTTTTCTTTTGAATTTGGATCATAGCTGTTGACAGTATATATTAGTAGGCTTTCTATCAGCAGCACTTAATGACTCTGTGTGTGTGTGTCAGAGATTACCTTCTGAGTTTGAAATATTACAGTGAACCCACATCAGTACAACCCAATACACAGATCAGAGACAGAGAAAGTCTTGTAACAGAATAAAATGCACGCTGCTTCTTTTTATATATTAGTACAATGCCTGGGTGTGGGAGAGCCCACTTAGAGCGGAGGCAAGGGTGATTTTAGGCCTTGTTGTGTCTCCCACAGTCCCAGTAAACTGCTGCAGAACTAGATTGGTCTTAATATACATTGCACAACAGTAACAGGCTTGAGCTAATCCTTACCATTTTACAATAGCTTCTGAAGGCAGTTATACTGGCCAAGGTGTAGCATACTCTGACTAGGTCCCTATCCTAGTAAGGGATGGCATGGAACTGACTATAGTCAAGAATTCTCCCAGGCCACAGAAAACCATTTAGGGTAGCTTTATGGCCCCTTTGTACTGATGAAATAACACAAGTGAGCTATTGCCTAGGCTAGAAACAGGCCTGAGATTCATGGGACCTCCCTGTATTGTTTATAGCCTGTAAATTCCAGGTCAGAGATCTGCAGTTCTCCTTCCTGGCACTAACTCAGTTTCCTGCACTCATCACTCAGTGTAAGGTTGTTGACCATATTGTGCCACATTACAAAAAATTGATAAAAATGGCTTACTTGCCAAAGTTATTTCAGATGATGGTGGATGTGTAGAAGAGGTGTAACATCAAAGTGCTCCAGTCTGACCTGTAATGCCGAGCTGTGCTTTCTCTTTCACCCCTCATCACCATTGGAGGACAATATAAGGGGCAGAGAGAACTCCTGTCCATGGCCTCAGAGGAGTGCAAGGGCTGCTCAGTCCCAACTTTCCCAGATATGCATGGACCCCAAAGGGATCTTGGAGGGTCAGGGACTAAGCTGAGCTATAGTTCCACCCTAACCCTCCACAATGACCTGCAGAGTGTTATAGTGTGGGAAGAGATCATGGGGTGAAAGCCGCATTCTACCACAATAAGCAGATGTGCTTGCTTTATCCTGAGGAATTCATGGAGCCTTCCAGTGTTCCCTTTGGGTCACTGCAACTCCCCAATACCCTTTACTTGGGCTTTCTTTTATACATGCTACAAAGCAGCCCTTAGAAGTCTAGAAAAATGGCATTTTCTTTCTTGTTCTTTTTTTTTTTTTTTTTTGCATGGTACAGTTTTTGTATATTGTGATGAATCTGCTAACCATTGAGGCATAACTCCTATCAGTTTAACCTCATGTCATTTCCCTTTTCTCTTGGCCAGCTAAGAGGAAGGGTCCTGAACTTGGAAACAGTAGGACTCTATTGGGACTCAGCAGCTGCAGGACAAACCAGGAGCTGCAGAGAAGCTGGATGCAGAGAAAGGACCCTGTGATTTGGATGCAGACCGAAGAGTACAGTGTGCCACACATTACAATGAAGGTCTGTATAGGGCTTAAGGGGGTACAGCAGTAGCTAGGCAGGAAGCAGTGCAAAGGTTTCCCAATGAGAGAAACTAACTGAGCCTGACCCGGAAACCTGCAAACTCCTGCGTGTCAGACCAGACTAGAGATTGGACTGAAGAAGGCACCCCAGGCAGTAGGCCCAAAGAGCACTGACTCTGGATTGCACTACCACAGGGGACCGAACATGTACCACTGTTGTTCGCTTTGAACTGGAATTATTTAATCCTCTCTGTCTAGGATGTTTGGAATTGTTCCCTTTCCTGACAGCCATACTAAAATGCCATTTTGCTTAGTCGTGTGTCTAAGTACTTTTTTAGAGGCCGCACCAAGCCTAAGACCTACAGCGCATGCATCCCAGTTGTAGTACACCTGGCAGGCTGCTGAATGCTGGGAATTTGATGCACTTCAGTGGTGAGAAAGCCCAGGAATTCCAGTATTTTTGAATGTGTATAATGGCACATTTAGTGACACCTAAACAGTTGACAACCACAGTGCTTCTACTGCACATGCTCCATGAGCAGGGCCAGCCCAACCATACAGGGAAACTAGGAGGTTGCCTAGGGCACCAGGCTTTAAGAGGTGCCAAATTAGATAGAATTGAATTCTTGCTTTCTTTCTGAGCAGGTTGCAAAGTGCCCTTTGCTCAGCTTTCCCTCACTGATTACTCAGTTTAATAAGCCATTTAACAACAATGCGTCCCTGATCTGCAAATCAGCCTTGATGCTGCTGCTGTTCAGGGTCAGTGGCTTTTAGATGCTAATAAGAAGGTTTAAGCCACACTCTTTGTGTTGTCAACAAACAGAAACCTTACCCCTGTACTTGCTCCCAGACCTCAGCCATAGCACAAGCTACCAAGGCACAGGCAAAGTCAGTAAGTTCCTTCCAACTTAACTCCCAGGGGGCCAGGTACAGAACTAAGTGCTGGGGTATGAAGTAATAGTGGTGATCCTAGCTGACCAGGAAGAGGAGCTGGTTGGGCAGGGAATCCTCAGCCACATGAGAGTCAGGAGTCCAGGTAGGGCCAAAACTCCTAAGTGAATGGGGAAAGTAGGGGGATGATGCCCATGTCCAACCTAACTTGACCCATCCAGCCTGGCCCCAACAGAAGCTAGACACAGTGATAGCAAAAAGTCCTGCCACTGTCACCTGCTTGTTGGGGAAACAATGTGTGGGGAATGCTGCCAGATGACTGACTACTGCCCTGGCTCTGGCAGCAGGTGAGAGACGGGGCATAGGTCCCTCCTGTCACTGCTGGGAAACCCATTCAAGGGTGTGGGGATGCTGACTCCCCTGGCCCCAGCAGAGTGAAAGCAGGGATGTGGAGGGGCATAAGTCCTGCCTCCAGCCACCTCTGGCTTGGGAAGTCATATGGGAGGCAGGGCAGGAGTCTTTCTCCCCTGCGCTAGCCCATTAGATGCCACTCCTTGTCCAGCCCAGGAACACAACCCAGGACTCCTGACCTGCAACCTGGTTTGTGGAGATTGCTTCTCTGCTGCCTTTGGCCTTGTATTGGCATTTACACACCCCTACCAGGATGTGGGAGAGGAAGACCCCAAAACACATGCTTTCTGGAGATAAATGATGGCCTTAGACACAAGGCAGATGCAATCCAGAACCTAGAAAGATAATTCAGAGCTTGCTTCTGCCTGGTGTAAAGCAAGAGTGACTCCACTAGTATCAGGGCTGTGACAACAGGACCAAGCCAGGGGGCATCTCTGGGGTTGATGGGTGGTTCACACCATGAACTTACCTTAGATTCAAAAACAGCTTTGACCTGGAAATGTGATGCAAATGCCACTAGATATGACTGGGGCTTCGGATGAGTGTGCTTGATTTGACTCTATTCTGGTCCTTTGTTATTTTTGTCCTCGCACACCCCATTCCACCCTCCTTGCGGCTGAGTCACAGACCTCCCACTTGGGATCTCTCCACTCCTCCACCACCACCACATACCACCAGACTCTCCAAATATCAGAATCTCTTTCAGGTGAGACAGGACCCAGCTTGATTTTTGGGGTTAAGAAAGGAGAAGGAGGAGAGAGGGATCAAAGAATAGACCAAGGACAGAGTATGGGGCTGGGTTAAATCAGAACTCCTGGGTTCTATTTGCTGCTCTGGATGAAGAGTAGGGCCTAGTGGTTAGAGGAGGTGGTGGTGAGAGTCAAGACTCCTGGGCTTTATTCCCTGCTCTGCCATGGGTGCAGGGTATAATCCAGGGGTCTCAAAGTCAAATCACCATGAGGGCCACATGAGGATTAGTACAGGGCTGTATGAGTACTAGTACGTTGGCCCAAGGGCTACAGCACTGAAACCTTTTCATACAATGATATTGCAAATATCGGTAACAATAGTGTTGTGGCAGACCACAAGAAATAGATTTAGGGGCCACATGTGGCCCATGGGCTGTGTGTTTGAGATCCCTGGTATAATCTGATGGGGAGGGAATTCAAATATCTTCTGCAATATGTGCCTCAGCTTCTCAGACCATTAAATTGAGATAGTAGCTGTATGGCACAGCATGGGGAAGAGGCTTTCCCAGCCCCCCTGCTGGGTCTCTGCTAGGCTCAACCAGGGGAAAGCTGTGCCTGCTGCTGGGACCCACTGCTGGCTCCATCACTGGACTGGGAGGGAGTCAGGCCAGGCTGCTGGCTCCAGACATGGGCAGCCACACTGGGGTCTGTACGACAACTGCCCAGCCCTGCTGCTGCAGGCTCCATCAGCTGAGCACAGGGTGGGGGGGGGGGCCCTACCTGGCCCCTGTGGGCCAGGCTCAGTGGCTTCTTTCTTGAGTCGGGGGGGGAGCGGGTCTTTCTGGCCCTGTGGTGTTGTGCTTTGTGCCCAGCACAGTGTGTGACAGGGCTGCACTCTGTGCTGCTTATGGACTTGGAGCTGGCGGGGGGTAGGGGGTGGTTGGAAGGATCTGGGCCAAGGTGCCTGCTGCAGGGTCCCCTGGCAAGAGGGAGAGGGGAGCCCAGAACAAGGTGTGGGCCTCTTGCAGGGTACCCTGGTGGTGGGGTCCCAGACCCAGGAGCAGGCTGCCACAAGAGGTAGTCAAAGAGCCTCATGCAGCTCTGGAGCTGAAGGTTGCAGACCCCTGCTCCACCCTGAGCCATATGAAATACCTGGTATGTTTCAGATCTATTGATCTATACACATATACCCCTTTGAAACGTGGCAAACATATGATGCTGCAGGAAACGTGATACCATAATAATTGCAGAGAATGTTTATGAGCATTGAGAAAGGAGCCTTGCATAGCACATTTTGCATCAACCACAAAATGACATGGCAGGAGTGAACAGCAAAGTTCTACAGAGCACCCCAGTGTGCATCAGAGACAGAGCTGTGAAGACTTTAGAGAGTGTGCAAGAGTAAAAGATCATGCCATTTCAGTTTCTTCATAAACCCAGTGTAAATGAGCTTGCAGCAATCAGGGGAGAACCCTGATTCTTGCAAGACGGAAGTTCCCAGTGTGGCATCTGGGGCTGGGAGTGCTTGCTAGAGGAATGTGGCACACCCACTGCCTGCGACTAATTACAGTCAAGAGGTTGGTGAGGACAGTCCCAGGGGTGGGTGGTGTGGTCCATCTAGAGAAGAGGAGAAAGTTGAGGTCCAGGACTGAGGAGGCAAAGGCACACACCAGACCAGACAGAGGGAAGGGACTATTACACACGGTAAATTGTTTTAGGTATTAAACATTTCCAGTGCAGAGTGATGCCTTTAGATATGTGAAGGGGCTGCCTGATGCACACAGGTGCTGGGGCTTGTGGCTGGCTGTATGTGGGGGAACAAAGGGGCAGACTGGGGGGTGGGACCTAGCAGGGAGCAGTCGGGGGGTGGGGCTAGCAGGAGGCAGGACATAGCAGGGTTGGGCTGGGGGTGCACAGCCCCAGATATTTTTCCTATCCAGCAACGCACCAGCTAGGGGCATCGCTGCCCCAGAGAATGACCCAGGGAATGGGCCCAGGCCCCGCCCCCTGCCCACAGGCCCTGCCCGCTGCCAACAGGCCATGCCACCAGTGGGGGACAGGGCAGGGAGCGGCAGCTGTGGCCACGGGATCACCGGGCCTTTGAAGGGGCCAGAAGTGGCCACGGCAGCTGGGCCCCAGATCCGCAGCCAGGCACAGGGCCGGGAGCGGCAGCCACAGCTGCAAGCAGCTGGGCTCCAGATCTCTGGCCCGATCCAGCCGGAGACCGGGAGAGGCAGGGCCCTGCCAGGACCCGGGGCACCTGCACCAGCATTCGGGGCACGGGCCCCGAGTGCCAGGTGCCAGCAACGCCCCTGGCACCAGCTCAGGCATGACTTGCTCTTAGTGAAGACATGGTGACTTGTCCTGATCACCTTCTCCTCCTCCAAGTGCTTCAAAATGGATTCCTTGAGGATCTGTTACTTAATTTTTCTGGGGACTGAGGTGAGGCAGAATGTAAATATTCACTTCAAAATATGTAATGAGTATTTATCCTGGTGTAGTCTACATCAGTTAATTCCATCTTCCACCTTCTCTGTCTCCCATTCCCCCTCCCACAATCTTTGAATAGAGGATTTTTAGATCAAAGTGAACAAGGTTACAGAATTGTGACTAAATTCTGCTGTCCATTATACCCATGTCAATGGAATTGCATGAGTGTAACTACAAGAAAAATTTGCTCTCAAATCACAGATAAGATATAAGGCTCAACACCATTCCTACTGAAGTCTGTGGGCAAGCCCCACAGACTTCACAGGAGCTGGATTGGGCCAGTAATGCTGAGGAACTAAATGAAGGCAACAGCAATTCAAATAATGACAAAATCCACTGAATGCTGTAATCCTACATATCTTCCTTAACAACTTCTCTTATTACCATGTATTATTCATACTATCAACAGCCTTGTTATTATTTATATTAACAATTAGCGCACAAAGTCATTATTTACTAATGGATTAGGAATGAATTTTATATGTTTCAGTTTTAACTATTTTTTCTTTTAGCACTAACAAACACCTAGCCTCTTCAAGAAAGATGCCTGAACACCAAAAGCGATTAAATGTTTTTCCCTTGCTGGCTCAGTTCTACCCTCTAGTAGTCATGCAATAATAAAGGCCAATGCTCATGGACATGGCTGGCCCCAGGTTTTATGGTGCCCTAGGAGAGCTATGATTTTGGTGCCCCCTGCCTCTCAGTATACAGGGCTGTCCTGGGGGGGGGGGGGGCAAGCAGGGTCACCACACTGGGCCCCACAGCTCAGCGTGCCCCACACTGCCACCTGTGGGCCCCTATGCTGCATGTCAGTGGCATTTCCCATCCCACCCCTGGAACGGAGCAGCCATGCTCTTGTCTGCTCCTGGAGACAGACCAACTGACTTAGGGGCAGGGCAAATGCGTGGAGCCTGGCCTCTGGCCTAGGGTGGCCCTGCCCCCTCTGCGCTGGGGTGGGCAGGGCCTCGAGAGGTGAATTGGCCATGGTCCCTGCTCACCCTGCAGGGACATCCCTGTCCATATGACTGGCCAACAGTGGGCTACTGAGAATGACTGAACTGCTAGACCCTGCCCCCACACCGCTAACCCAGGTGGCACTCTTATGAAGTTATGCCATGACACATTTTAACTATTTACATACGCAGCTGTGCTCCACAACAGAGATGTTGCTACACACAGTAAAAAGATTTGGGGCACAGGCCCCCAAACCCACCCTCTTCAGGCTCCAGCAGATTGAGGGGCGTGATCAATCCCTTCTATTCAGCACTGGGTGAGACTACCTCTGCAGTATTGTGTCCAGGTTTCAGTACCATACTAGAGAAAGGATGTAGACAATTTGAAGAGAGTCCAGTAGAGGGCAACAAAATTGATTAGGGGGTGGGGATTATTCAGTTGGGACAGGGTCTTGTTTTGAGCAGGGAACTGGCCCAGATGACCTCCTGAGGTCCTTTTCAAAGCTCATCTTCTATGATTCTATGGCTATATCTACACTATCCAATTTGTCCAGGTCTATGCAGGTTTTGCCTAGCTCGATCTCAGAAATGTCTTAGTTTGAACTAAGCAAAGCTTAGTTCGAATTAATAAATTCAAATGGTTATTCCAGACTAAGTGCTTAGTTCAAACTTTAAGTTCTAACTAGCGCGATGTAGACCTGAACTAATGGCTTAGTTTGAACTTTTTAGTTCAAACTAAGCCATTAGTTCGAACTTGCCGCGTTTACTAATTCAAACTAAAAAGTTAGTTTGAACTAGTAAGTGCAGCTAGTTCAAACTAAAAAGCCACGGTTAGTCCAAACTAACCTCAGGTTAGTTCGAACTAACTGGGAGCTGCTTAGTTTGAACTAAGGAAGTCCGAACTAAGCTTTGCAATGTAGACATAGCCCATGAGACTGAGAAGTGGAGTGATGCTCTGAAAGTAATAAACTATGTAATGCCTCTTTTTTTTGTTTGCTTTTTGTTTTTGTTTTTGTTTTATTTTTGGTCATAGATTCCTGGGGACCTTCCAGAATGTATGGAAAGGTTTGCATGTATGTTGATCTCCTTCACCGAATTCTAAGGTTGCAGTTGAACTCTGTACAGAACTAGAAATGGAATTCAGCCTTCATAAACACCTAGAATAAATTATTGATTAGAGTGTTTCCTGAATCTTTTACTTAGAAAGAAAGAAAGAAAGAAAGAAAGAAAGAAAGAAAGAAAGAAAGAAAGAAA
>ML681998.1:1053344-1254199 GCA_007922195.1 Podocnemis expansa
AAAGAAAGAAAGAAAGAAAGAAAGAAAGAAAGAAAGAAAGAAAGAAATCTTAGGAAAAGAGTGCTAACATGAAAGAGGGAGTGTATCCTTTCACAATACCACTAGCTTTACTTGTCTGACTGGTGTTATTATTATATATATTGTGATGGCACACAACTGTTACAGGAGTCCATGACTAGTCTGTGGCAGGACTGGATTAATTCTCCTGGGGCTATTAGATTTTGAGGGGCCTCTTATGGGCCAACACAGCAATGGTCTGGGGGCTGGAAGCACTCAGGCCAACTTAAGGAAGACTGCCCAGGCTGTGGGTGAGGCAGGCCAGCTCTGGTGCAACACAGACTGATTGTGCTCATGGGGCTGGGAGTGCTGGGCTGGAGGCACTTTGGCACTGGGGCCGCCTGGAGCATGACTGGTGCTTGGGCTTCCCAGGGTGGGGGTCTGATGAGAAAGGGAGGGAAGGGGCATGGCTTCAGGCAGACAAGGCAAGGTTGGGAGCTAGCTTCCCTGAACAGGTAATTCACCAGCTGCCTGGATTTTATTTTTATTTTCTCTTAGGCTGAGGCTTGGGCAGCAGTCCTGGCCCAAGTCTGTAACTCTCATAATTTGCCAAGCCCTTTTTTGAAGGTGAGGATTAAAAAGAGAAAACAGTATCTGTATATTTTACAATCTAAGTTTAACCATTACTTCTCTTCTTGTAATATATTCTTTTGGTCAAATCCTAAGACTGTGGTGTCCAAAAAGGCCAGAAACTCTATGTGGTCTTAAGAACTAATTTATAGTGCTGCTGTAAAAAAGAGGCAGAAGCATACATATGGGGTCAGTGTCCAAAGAGGTAGTCATGTTAGTCTAGGACAGCAAAACAAAGAGGGAGTTGGGTGGCACTTTTGAAGACTAACAAATATATTTATCACACAAGCTTTCATGAGAGAAAATCCCGCTTCATCAGATACTTGAAGATGGAGAACTACAGAAGACCCAAGCATCTGATGAAGTGGGATTTTCTCCCATGAAAGCTCATGTGATAAATACATTTGTTAGTCTTTATGGCTATGTTTATACTTCCCCAACTTAGCTTGAATTTGTTAATTCAAACTAATAAGTATGAATGTAGTTTGAATCACATTCAAACTTATTAGTTTAAATTAACAACATGGACTAAGTCAAATTACAGTTAATTCAACTTAATCCACTTTGTTAATTTGAACTAAGTGCCCTTAGTTTGAACTAACAAAGTGGATTTAAATGTCCACACTGTGCCAGATTCAAACTAAGGATCAAACTAGGACTTACTTCAATCTAAAGGACAGGTCTTACTGGTTCGAACTAAGCTTTCATTCAAACTAATGAAAGCCTAATGTAGACAGGGACTAAGTTAGTTTAAATTAAGCCTCCTTAATTTGAACTAACTTGCAACCATAGACACAGCCTAAAGGTGCCAACGGATTCCTTGTTTATATGGAGTGAGTGATTTCTCTTGGAAAATGGAAAGGCTCTGGAACACATGAAGAACATAAGACTCTCTGTACTGGATCGGACCAGTGGTTCATCTTGTTCCAATATCCTGTCATCTAACAGTGGTCAATGCCAGATACTCCAGAGGAATGAACAGAACAGGGCAGTTTTCAAGTGATTCATCCCTTATTGCCAAATTCTAGAAGCTAGCTGTCAGAGGCTTAGAGACACCCAAAGCATGGGCTTGCTTCCCTGACCTTTTTGGCTAATACCCATTGATGGACCTATCCTCTTCTGCATGAGCCTGCAGCATGCAATAAAGCCTCTGAATTAAAAATAATGTTTAATCAGATTATAAAAAAATAAAAGATGGCAGAAAGTATAAGTTTTAAAATATCATACCTCTATCAAGCAGTAATAATTGTGAAGCCATGCGAATATTGTTAATGTGACCTTTCCTCTAAAAATTGTACTATGTCCACAGACTGTGATTATGCTATATTAAATCTAACTTTAGATCCATGACTTGATCTTAGAGAGTAATATCAGCAATGGGTTTTTTTAACCCTTTTTTTTTTTTTTTAATCTCAGAGTGGTAACCTGGTAGACAAAATAATTGCCTTTAGAAAGACAAAAATTCAGCCTCCCCTCACTCCACATTAGTGATTTGTCTCATCTATAGATTAATTTGATAAACATGGAACATTTGTCAGTGGAAATGTTTGCTCTTAGTTAGCATTATGGAAATACAGAGAAAAAAATGCTGCTTTGATTTAGTAGGTCAGGTCAGGGAATGAATGGTCCCTGTGGATGCGGGAACCCCAAGCATGCAGATCTGTTGCTAAGGAACCATATCGATCCTTTCCAGCTTCTTCACAGACACCCTTCTCTGTGTCTCTGTGATTGAACAGCATAACTTACAGCAGTTGGTGTACTTAGAAGCTTTGTCTTTGCTTTAATATTTATGAAGTAAATGTTTTAACCACTGAAGCCTTAAATGTCTAATGCTGTTTTCTTATTCTCCAGCAGTTGTCTACCTTTGGGAATATCTCAGTCTCCCTGCTAAGTTCAGTCACTTTTATGAGGGTTAGGTGGGCTGTTTTCCTAGGCTAAATGTGACAGTAGGAGATTTAACAAGACTAAACCAAACAAATAAGATATAAAAAATTTATTTCTCCTTAGTTTTTAGACAATGCTGTCTTTAATTCATGATAAATAATCCAAAATGTTTAGGTCTAGGTTGAAAGGTATAGAGGGATATTTGAGACTTTATTGTTGCTGGATTTGTTACTATAATAATAATAATAATAATAATAAATACATATGCATAAAAATGTTAGAGAGGATTTTTCTTTGCTCACTTATATTCGTAGACCCTGATCCTGTCTACATCACTGGGACTACTTAAACTATATGAAGTTTAGCATGTATGCATTGCAGGACTGGGAATTTTAGACTGTAAGCTCTTGGGCTGGGACTGTGTCTTAAATATGTGTTTGTGTAGCACAATGGGGCCTAGTTTGGACTGAGGTCTTTGGGCTGTACTGCAAAAATAAATAAGAATATTAAGACAGCGGATTAGAAAAGCCTATCACCTACATTATTCGACAGTAATTCAAGGGCTGATTACCTTCCTGTTTTGTCTTTTTTCCCTCCAAATTATAAATGGATTCATTGCAAGTGGGAAAAAAAAAGTCTATGTGATCAGGTTCTTTTGAATGCTCAGCGAACAATTATACAAAATTCAGGGGTTTAATTATTTCTATTGAGCTGATAAAGAGCCTGCTGTAAATGTTCAGTGCTGGCAGAAAACATGTATTTTTAAGCCTTAGGAACTGAAGTAATTTCTTTAGTCACATAACAGATACATGTAGGCAGTGACAGTGTCATCTATTTCAGAGTGACATGCAGGGGTTACAGTAAACCAAAATGCGCTGGAACACCATTCTGGGACCCATTGTTTTAGGGGCACAGCATTCCAGAGCCCCTAAAAATTCGGCATGAAGCTAGAACACTGCATTCTGGGGCCCGCCATTTAAAAATAGCAGGCCCCATAATGCAGCATTCCAGTTTCATGTTCTATATTTAGGGGCCCGAATGCTGGACCCCTAAAAATAGCATGCCCTGGAGCAGCATTCTACCACATTCTAGCAGGCAGGGGCAGGGGCCATGCGTGTTCCTGGGTAAGGTTCATGCCCTGCCCGAAACACTTCCCCTTCCAGGCCTCACCCCCAACCTGGGGCCTGCTGCTTCCTCTGCAGCTGCACTGCCACCCCAACTCAAGGCCTACCGCCCTTACCTCCCCAGCTGCGCCATCACCAATAAGTGCAGGGGCAGCCTAGCTCGTGCTGGGGAGGTACTGGGGGCAAGTGGTGGGGAGCTGACATGTGGGGGGGCAGGAGCTGGGGTCTGGGGGGTCCTCCCATGGAGGAGGGGGGCCCACCCATGTGCGAGCCTTCTGGGACCTCCAAATTATACTTAAACCTCTGGTGACATGCCCTTATGGTTTAGTCTCATTAATTTGTGGCGAAGAGGCACGTCTATGTAAGGAGCTAAAAGCTGTGGCTTAGTCAGTCTTTGATGTCCTAACTGTGATTACCAACAATGTAGCCAATGATGATGCCATTTTTCATATTCAGGTCACCTGTTTGCTAGGAATACTTTCACGTAAGCTACCACATGATAACAATCTCTGGTTACTACAAAGGGTAGGTGTATTTAGATAGGTTACTTATAGCTCAAAGATTCTTGAGCCCGTAGCAAACTGACATTGCATATATTACAGTTAAATTAATTCCTCTGAGTGACATATGGTACAAAGAAACATACAAGCAAACTTTAATTTATTTTTTTCTTATTTTTGGAAGAAAATCTATTAGTCATTTGTTTTGGACCAAATAGCTGCAACTCTGATAGGATCCTCTTCATCCAAATTTAATTCAGGATTCTTCTATCCAACTTCATACCCAATCTTCTTCTACTGGTTAGAAGGGATCTTTCAACTCAAAACTCTTTTTATCTTTATTTTGTGCAAAGTGGTGTTAGGAAATAAATCAATGGAACCACAACTGTCCAGCTCATATATGGCTGCCACAAACAGTACAACTAAGACAGGAGGGAAGGAGTGCCTTTTGCCCAATCTTTATCTGGCTCTGCACTTCCCTCACCCCATGAGATCTCTGGTGGATGTGCTGGAATCTGTGACAAGAAGCTTATCTAGTTAATCAACGCATGCCCTCTGAGAGATGCATGTCAGGGGCGTAAGACACACAAATTCTGCAGAAACACAACTTGCTAATTAATACTCTGAGAAGACCTTTCGTCTAGTTTTTTGAAAGAACCCAACAAGTTTTTTTGACATGTCATTGTCTACTCTCAAGGACAAATAGGTGGGAAAAAGTTTGAACTCTTTGGGAATCTCATATTGGGCACAGCTAGAGGGACCCCATCCACAGCTGAAAGACTGGACAGTTGGAAGGCTGCTGTTGTACCACTCGAGAGCTCCCCCACCAACTTGAATAATTACTGGGCATTAGTGATGATTTACTAATTGGTTGCAGATGTACGTAAATGCATAAGACTAAGTAAAGTATAGTTTTAAGTAAAAGCACTCTTGTGTGGCTCATGTCAGCCATCTGTCAGTTGGATGGACATGTTTCCTTTGATTAATTTCCTTATGCCAGCTCACACAAACTAAGGTTACCAAAAGCTTTGGACTGAAAGACCCCTGGGTAATGGAATTGGGGCCCCAGTGAGGATGGTGGAGAAGGAGAGGAGGAATGGTACAAACAATTTGCAAAAAACTGCAGTGCAGGGTTGCACCCTATATGATGCCATTCATGAGTTAATCTGCAGACAAATTCTGTTACTGGGATTTAAAACTCAGGCTGAAGGCCTGAACTGTGTCCAAAGGAAAGGTAACATCTGGAAAGGGAGAACAACTGAAAATGATGTTGGGAAACAGTTTGAGGGATTTTGTACCTTGCTACTGATTCCTTGAAACTTCCTGGAAAGCAGTTTTGAGAAAAGTAAAGTAGCAAAAGGATATTGTTGTGTTAAGGCTCTTTCACTGGGAAAAGGTGCCACGGACCTCTAGGGCCCTGGGAATGGGCATTAGCCCAGAGCCCAAGGAGAGGTAAAGTTGGCCTCCTTAATTTTTGAGTACCCAGAAGAAAGGGTGGAGAGGTGGGTGCCCTAAATTGTTGGTTGAGAATGTAAGTAACCTAGCATCATTCAGACTGTACTGACAGAGCCAAACAGCAAATAATAGCCAAATGACTACACTGGCGCAATCAGTAAGGGATTGAGGAAAAGGAAACAGAAGGAGTCGGGGTTAGTTGAGAAGCTTACCCTTCTGCCAGGGAAGGAACAGTTCTGTGAGGGAAGCAGAATCAGGCCCAAGCAAACAGACTGCAGACAACAGATGAGATGAAAGAAATATACTGGGAGCCCAAAGGCAGGAGTAAGTGTAGGCACCAGGGGTACTTCTACCCTGGAGCCTTAGATCGACATAGGAAGGTTAAGTCAACCTATAGACCCCCGCGGCCACACTGGGCTTTTATTACGTTGACTTAAGCACTCCTTTAAGACGAGTTATAACACTACCTCTTAAGGTTGACTTAATGCTTAAGTTGACCTTAAGCCAGTGTAGAAAGGGAAAGTCCTTAAGTTGACCTAACTGGCCTCCAGGCCTCCTTCCAGAGTTCCTGACCACGAGGAAAGTTAGAGAAGTGTTACCAGCAGATCAAGGGATGTGATCATTCTCCTCTATTCTGCACTGGTGAGGCCACATCTAGAATACTGTGTTCAGTTTTGGGCTCCCAACTACAAAAAGGACAGGGACATGCTAGAGGGAGTCCAGCGGAGGGCAACCAAAATGATTAAAGGGCTGGAGCACAAGCCCTATGAGGAAAGACTGAGAGCCTTAGGCTTATTTAGTCTGCAGAAGAGAAGATTGAGGGGGGATTTGATAGCAACCTTCAACTACTTGAAGGGATGCTCCAAGGAAGACGGAGCTCGACTATTCTCGGTAGTAACGGAGGACAAAACGAGGAGCAATGGTCTCAAGTTACAGTTAGGGAGGTCGAGGCTGGATATTAGAAAAAACGTTTTTACTAGGTGAGTGGTGAAGCATTGGAATGAGCTGCCTAGGGACGTGGTGGAGTCTCCATCTTTGGAGGTGTTTAAGGTCCAGCTGGACAAAACCATGATTGGGATGGTTTAGTGGGAGTGGTCCTGCCTCTGGCAGGGGGTTGGACTAGATGACCTATGAGGTCCCTTCCAACCCTATGATTCTACGATTCTATGATTCTAAGGGTTGACTGAGCACCCAGGGCTGTCCTTATCGGGGTGCGGGGCCTTGGGCGAATCACCCTCTGTGGGGCCCCCTCATTAACCCCCTCTGGCAATGGGGGGTGGGGCTGGCTGGCCCAGGGGAGTGTCTGACAAGGCACATCATTCCTTAACTCCTCCAGGTTCTTTTTGCTGAATATCAGGAGCCAAGCAGCTCCACAAATAGGATTAGGAAAGGGTGATGGATTATACTGTCTCTGGAACTTCCAGCCAACTTGCATAGGTTCCCCATGCACTGGGGAAGTTGATGGTATCTTGGTGCACAACTGGCACATGGCTCCATGCCCAGCTGTGAGTTGCCACCCTGCTGACCCACACCACACACATCTGCTGTGGTTCTCAAGATTTCTAAATAGATCCCACCCCTCCCATGAACGTTGCTGTACTGCTTGCCTTCCCCACAACCTTCTGAGTGGCAGAATGAGATTGCGGAGCAGGGGAGGATAGAGTGGGGTGTCAGAAGAGTAAGAGGAGAAGTGCAGCTGGGTGGCAGGCACCAAAGAAGGCAGCACAGCATCTGCAATTTCCCATGCTGTTCCTGCCCTAGGCCAAATGCCTGTGCATGCTGCGGGCAGGAAATTTAAGAAGGCTCTGGCCTGGTCCCAGCTTACAGGTGCATGCAAACCAGGTGGGGGAAGTTAGGGTGCCCATGAGGCAAACAGAATGGGAAAAGCAAGAAGGATCCACACCAGAAATAAAAAAAAAAAAAGGAAAAGAGCAAAATACAAGATGAAAGTCGTGTCTGATCACCAGCCATTTACAATTATCACACTAGAGCTCTGAGGAAGCAAGACACAGGAAGTTCCATAGACATAGTTGAGAGTCAGCAAATATAAAAGATGGGTAAAAAGTTGAAAACTTACCCAGTATCTGTGGGAGAATGGGCAGGCAACACTAATTGTCACCTACTCACCCTGGGATGGGCAAGGGGAATTCAAACATCAAGAGATTAGTTTAAAACACAATATAATCTTTGGCTAAAAAAAAAGAAAAAAATACTTATTTTTGCCATTTTTGATCTCTTGAAACTGGCAATACTGTATGAGTTAATACCATATACTTCACGCAAGGAATTCCTTTCCCTAACTGTATTCTTCCTGCTAGTGTAGGGCCTGGCTTCTGTAGCCACAATGTAGGGACACAGATAGATAAAATGAATTGAATGTACCTTTAAAGCATCTGTTAGGCAACACTCCCATGTCTTACATTCCCCTGCATTTATTTTCATCCCATTCTGTAAGTCCCCCCTCTTCAAAGCATCTGACAAAGTGGGATTTTCTCCTACGAAAGCTCATGTGATAAATAAATCTGTTAGGCTATGTCCACGTGAGGCTTTTAAATCAAAACAATGGCCATTGTTTCAATTTAAAAGTTGTTATGTCCAAATGACATTTTGTTATTTTGAAACAATGAGCCCTGTCATTTCGAAATAACAAACCTTATTTTGAAATAGTAAAAACTAGGCTGAAATCGAAATAGCTGTTATTTTGAAACAGTTGTTTCGAAATAATGCCGTTTGGACATGTTATTTCAAAAGAACCATTATTTTGATTTAACACTTTTGCCCTTCTCTTTCCCAGGGTGCCTTCCTTTTTTTATGTATTGGCTGGCAACATTGCCCTGCCAGGGAGCCATGCTGCCCCTCTCCTTATTCGAAATAGCAAGTCCTCTGTCTGGACTTGCTATTTTGATTTGAGGTTTTTGCTTATTTCTATTTAAGTTAGTTTGAAATAATGCTTTTATTTCAAAATAACTTATTTTGAAGTAACTTATTTCAAAATAAGCATCTACATCTGGACATAGCCTTAGTCTTTAAGTGCCACAAGACTCCTTGCTTTTTTTGTTAGGCAACACTGTATCTGTTCTTTAATAGCATAACTAACTCAGTTTAATAGACATTATAAGCAATGTCCAACAAAGCTGAATGTTGTGAATTTAGAACTCTATTTTGTATTCTTGATAAAACTTGTTTTAGGTGGATACTCTGGAATTTCATTTAACTGTGTAAACAAGATATGTGAATGAAGGGTGTATGTGTGATGGAATCAGTCAACACCAGCCTGTCCTGATGAAATGAAAGTACTACCTTAATGGCTAAGCAATACAAACAACTCCCAAAAAAGCAAGTTTCAACCCAGAAAGAAAAGAACAAAACACAAGGTGAAAGTCATGTCTGTAAATGGCTGGTGATCAATGATCACACAGGATCCCTGGCCAGGCCTGCCTGCTGGCCACCCACTCTTGCCACCTGGGCTAATGAGAGGTAGGGTGACCCCTGGCCAAGCCTGCTTGCTGCCCTCGAGCCTTGCCCCTGGGCTGGGGGAGGGGACCCCACCAGACCTGCCCACTGGCCTGAAGGGCAGGGGTTTGACATGGGGACAGACCTGACCACCAGCCCACTGGCCTGGAAAGTGACTCCTGGCCTTGCTGCCTGAGGTTGGTGGGGGTGGCACAAACCCTGGCGCCACCTGCTCCCCAATATTGCTTCCTGGACTTGGTAGGTTACCCCTGGCCCAGCCTGCCCCCCTGGGCTTGGGGAGGGGTGGGGGTTGATCCCTGACCAGGCCCGTGACCCTGGCCTTACCACCAGTGCTGGGGGGGGGGGTAAAGAACCTCTGGTCCAGCCTACCTGTTGGCCTGCTGGCATCACCACCTGAGCTTGGGGTGGAGAATGGTGCGGATGATGCCTGGCTTAGCCTGACCCCTGGCCTTGATGCCTGGGCTTGTGGTGGATAGCCCCCCAGCCTTGCCACTTTGGCTTTGGAGAGGAGGGACCACTGCTTGGGTCTGCCCCCTGGGTCTCACTACCTGAGCATTGGGAAGGAGGGGGCAACCCTGGCCCTGACTTCAATAACATGGGCTTAGGGGAGGTGACCCATGGCCCAGCCTGCCTGCTGGCTCCCCAGCCTCGCCATCCAGGCTTCTGAGGGTGACCACTATTCAAGTCTGCCCCCAGCCTCATTGCCTCGGCTTATTGGAGGGAAGACCCCCGGCCTGGCCTGCCCACCCAGCCTCACCACCTGGGCTTGAGGGAGGTGACCCATGCCCCCCCCCAGTCTTGCTTCCTGGGCTAGGTGGAGATGACCCCTGGCCCATCCTCTAGTGTAGACATACCCTAAGAAATCAGATCTCTGAGGCTACGTCCACACACACAGCAAAATCGATTCCAGTTTAATCGATTTAAGCTGAAGCGACATGAAAGTCATTATACTGATTCACGCTAAATCGATTCAACAGGTCCAGACAAAAAATAAATCAAACTAGCATGTCCGGACACAGGACTTGCTAATTCAGTTTTGGAGGGTGCACCCTGGAAGGTGTGGCAACATGGTCCTCTGGCACCAAGGAGAGCCAGTGGCAGGGGAAAAAAGCCCCCAGGGCAGGCATCACAGGGTGCCCTGCATCCCCACCCCTTCCAGGGTGGCGGGGGAGGGATCCTGGAGTGCCCCTCATCTCCCAACTGGCCAGGCAGTGGAGAATGGATCGCGGGGTGCCCCTTATCCCCCACTGTTGGCTGGAAGGCGGTGGAGGGATCATGGGCCACCCGGCATCCCCCGCCACTTGCAGGGCTATGGGGGAGGGATGGCGGAGTGCCCTTTATCCCTCACCACTGGCTAGGCAGCAGGGGAGGGATGCCCCTGCTCTCAGCTGGGCACACTGGGATACCCATCCCTGCAGCATGGCCAAGGGCAGGGCATGCCAGGAGCAGGGGCATCCCTTCCCCAGCAGCCTGGCCAGCGGTGGGGGATAAGGGGTGCACTGTGATCCCTCCCCTCCAGCCCATCCAGTGGCAGAGGATAAGGGGCGCCCCACAAGCCCTCTCCCACAGCCTGGCCAGTGTCAGGGGATAAGGGGTGCCCCGCGATCCATTCCACCACCCAGCCATGGCAGGGGATAAGGGGCGCCCCATGATCCCTCCC
The DNA here is from genome assembly GCA_007922195.1 of Podocnemis expansa. NCBI lineage: Eukaryota > Metazoa > Chordata > Testudines > Podocnemididae > Podocnemis > Podocnemis expansa. Next base: position 1,064,069 of record ML681998.1, read on the forward strand.
CCGCAGCCTGGCCAGCAGTATGGGATAAAGGGGCACCCCGCATTCCCTGCTCCTGCCCCCCTTCACCTCCTGTCCCTGGCCAGGATGCAAGGGGGGCAGGCCTTCCTTCCAGGATCCTATGCACCCTGGGAGGAAGGTCAAATACATTTAACCAAAACAATGTTATTTCAAAACAAAGCATCGGAATGGCATTGTTTCGAAAGAACCCTTTCAATTCCATGGCTCTTTCGATTACCTAGTAGGTTTTAACATTTCAATTCAAGTTTTCTTGTTTTGATATGACAGAGCTCGTCATATGGAAACAGCAAAACATCATGTGCACCTATTTTTTTTAAAGTGAAACTACCAGCATTGTTTCAGTTTAAAGCCTAGGTGGGGGCATACCCTGAGACAATACTTGGAACGGTGGTATTTCATTTAATGAAGTTATCATTTGAGAGGTAAGTAATTTAAGGAAAGAGAGCAAGAAGTTAGCACTATAGAGGTTGGAGACAATTCAAAAATTGAAAGTTGTTAAAAATGTTACAAAGGGAAAGCATTACAGGAAGACAAATCTTGGTCTTTGTGCAGCTATCCTGAAGGAAAATGGTGCTTTCTCCGAAAAGAATGGTCTGAAAATATCAACTGTAAATAACTGCTGCAGGCAGAAGGACAATATGACTGAAATCATTTAAATATGAATGATTTAGTAAAAATCACTAAAGTGGTTTCCACTGGAACTTAACTGCTTCTAAATGTATAAAAGGGAATGTAATTTGTGTGAAGCTGTGTAAAAATTATTAGGGCAGTACAAGGACTGTTAACAAGAGACTTTGTGTGTGCCAACATATTGTGCAATCATAAGCTTATAGGGAGCTAAACCAATGCTCTTGGTTTGTAAATGTTGGGTTACTCACCAGTAACCATCCTTCTTCAAGATAGGCTGCTTGGATCCATTCAGTAATAGGTGTCTGTGTGCCAGAGCGCTGGATTGGTCAGAAAACTTTTGTCCCAGCCTGTAAGGAGAGGGTAGGCAGCCTCCGCCCCTTGCACCACCCGCGGGTATTTATACAGCTGTCTCCCGACCCCTCCTCAGTTCCTTGGAGTCACCAACTCCCTGTGCAGGGATGGAGGGGAGCAACCTGAATGGATCCGAGCAGGCCATCTCGAAGAAGGACGGTTACTGGTGAGTAACCCACAGTTCTTCTTCGACCGCTGCTCGGATGCATTCAGTAATAGGTGACTACTAGCCATGCTGATGGATGGCAGGTGGAGTTGGCTCTTCCACCTTCAGCATAGCAAAGAAAACACCCCAGATGGGAAGAGGCCCAGCGAGCAAGACTCTAACCAGAGCCAGGAGGTGAACTAGGCTCCTGGCATGGTGCAGAAGAATTGATAACTGTAGGCCAACCCAAAGTTAGAAGTAGGTCCAACCCCACTGAGGCAGGTGTGCAGGATGGACCAAGGTCACCATGGTGAAGATGAAGAACGCAACATGAAAACATAGGGTTGCACTTGGCTGCTATACTACAGGGTATAGCATGAGGAAAGGGACCAGAGAATAAGTGTTTGGTCATAAAACTTTCCAGCATGAGCTGTAAGGAGAAGCTGGAGGCCAGTGGGTATGGGATTAGCCATAATAGCTGTAGCCCGCACAGAAAGCAAGGAAGAAGGGAAATTTATCCCATGAACAGAGCACATCTGGTCTAAACCAGGAGCCAATGGATCGCGGCCTAGCCATGACGGCTGCGGACTACCCAAACAGTCACCAGAGGAATGAAGCTACCCCTTGTTCTGGTCACAACCAGCCCCTGAGGGGGCCTAGGCTAAATTGTGTAGATGCATTGGGAAAGGGGCAGGGGGAGGAAAAACCCTGGATTCAAGTGGGAAGGGTCTGAGGAAGGCACTTCAAAGCAGTACCCAAAACTCGAAGGCAAGAGACGTGTGGTGAGTAGCGCATTGCATGTTGGCTGGGGAACCCTAAGCTAATGTGCAAGTGCATGCTTCCAGTTGTGTATGGGACCCAAAACTGGGGTTGTTTAAGGTTTGGTTTTTTTAAGGGGTCCCCAGGACATTAGTGCCCACAAGGCAGCATGATTGCCTTAGGTGGTGCGGATGGTTGGTACCTATAAGCGCCTCAGTAGCGTATGAGCTCATGGAGAGGGCTTATTGTTTGGCCTGCAATCCCATGGGGTTCCAGCATCATGAGGATTGTCCAGATGACAGGGATATATGAAGAGGGAAGAAAGGGAGGCAGGGAACAATGCAAAACCTCTGCTTCACCAAGCCGTCAGGGTGGCCAAAGGCTCGTGGAGATCCAGTAGCAGGGATACGATGTCGCATGCCTAAGGCATCGTTAGAAGAGAACCATGCTCCAGCTACGTTGCACCTACATGTGTAGCAGGAACAAGGGCAGGTAGAGACAGAACTGCCCTGGAAGTACGGTTGCCATAGGAAGGATGAGTCACCTTCCGAGCACACAAGACGTGGAGTTGCTCGCAAAGAGTCAAATGCTGCACTACTGTGGTATCTTGGGTCTAGGGAACCCACATATAAGGTTATTTCCAGCTGGATGAAACCTGATGGCATTCCTCGTGGAGGGTATAAGCCTCTGAGGTTTTAGGTACTTTGGAAACAGGAACTGGATAGCGTGGTGGTTAAGAGCGCCGCCCTTCAATATAGAAGATGGGGGTTCAAATCCCAGTTGGTACCTAGCTACCTACCTTTCCAGGAGGGATCCTTAGGCAAAAGACCCCCTAAGGCCTCACCTGCCTACCTTAAATATGAGAGTGACACAAACTAGGAGAGTCATGCTGGCTTGGACGTTGCCCAGATTAACAAGGTCTGCGCCAGATGCTGGGGAACCAGGACAATCTGACGATAAGTGGGCTACTGGAACAAACCATACATGGACGAGACAAGAGAACTTAGAATTGATGGAATGCTACTACAACAGTAGACCTAATGAGGGGGGATATGTGAAACGTATGAGGGAACTATGGATGGACAAAAGACCTACATCCACACTAACTGAGAAACAGCTAGTTACCCAACGCTTCAACATAGTAAAGAGGAAGCTGCTCTCGCAACTTGAGATAGACCAACTCCACATTAGATGCTGGACTCAAGAAGAAGAAGACCTGGAAGAACAATGCGATGTGCAGCCAACAGCTGAAGCTGGAACTGCACTGCCACCCCCTCCACTACAGAGCACAGCAGCTGATATGAGGCATAAGATCATGGATAAACTAGCTACAGTCAACCCTTGAGACCGATTACCAAGGCTTGTTGGAGAAGTAACAGCAGTTAGTAGGCTAGAAGATGCCAATAAAGCCCTAACAATACTTCCTACTACCACCCTAACTCAAACCAATGAACTGGTATACACTATGGCCTCTGTAATCCTGGAGATGTTTGGCTACACAATCAAGAAGAACAGCAGTAGATGCCCCCCTGGAAAATGAGGTTGGAGGATAAGATCAAGGCAACTCAGAGAGAAGTTAGTCAGCTGATGGAACTACAGAAGGGTGTAGAGATTAAGGATAAGACTCGGCTACTGAAAAAATACAAGGGCCTGACTCCATCTGAAGCCCTAGAGACTGCTAAACAAAGGCTCACAGCACTGGCTACCAGGCGAAGGAGATACACTAGAGAAGCAGAGGCCAAAAAGATAAATGCCCTGTTCTCTAAAGAACCATCCAAGGTGTACTCCCAACTGCAGTGCAACAACACAATAACAGCAGAGCCACCAACAGCAGAAACTGAACAGTACTGGAAGACCATATGGGAGAAAGAGAAGACTCCTAACACCAGTGCAAAGTGGCTGCAGGACCTGAGAATAGACCACAGCAATCTCCCAGAATAGGAACCAGTCACCATCACAGTAGCAGACATCCAACAGCAGGTCAAGAACATGAAGAGCTGGACCGGACATGATCCACACCTACTGGCTAAAGAAACTAACAGCAGTGTATGAACGCCTAGCAGCACAGACGAACCAGCTGCTAGCAGCAGGCTCCCACCCAGACTGGCTAACACAAGGAAGGACAGTGCTGATCATGAAAGACCCCCACAAGGGAACAGCACCGTCCAACTACCGGCCAATAACCTGCCTCCCCACAAAATGGAAAGTCCTATAAGGCATCATAGCCACCAAGCTACAGGACCACATGGGCCAGTACATGAGCACAGCTCAGAAGGGCATTGGGAACAACACCAGAGGCTGAAAACACCAGTTGCTCATAGATAGAGCAGTCACCCAAGACTTAAGGTCTAGACAGACCAATCTGAGCACAGCCTGGATTGACTACAGGAAAGCCTACGACTCAAGGCCGCGCACATGGATCTGTGAATGTCTGGCGCTATAAAAAGTCAACAGGACACTAAGGACCTTCCTCAAGAACTCAATGGGACTGTGGAAGACAACACTGGAAGTCAACTCAAGACAGCTTGCACAAGTGGCCATCAAGTGCGGCATATACCAAGGTGATGCGCTGTCCCCGCTGCTGTTCTGCATTGGCTTGAACCCCCTCAGCCAGATAATCACAAGGACTGGATATGGATACAAGTTCAAGAGTGGAACTACCATTAGCCACCTCCTCTACATGGATGACATCAAGCTGTATGCTAAGAATGAATGAGACATCGACTCGCTAATCCACCTGACACGGATCTACAGTGAGGATATTGGGATGTCATTTAGACTGGAGAAGTGTGGCCGGATGGAAGTAAAGAGAGGGAAGGTAGTCAAGACTGATTGAGTGGAACTACCAGCAGGCCACATAGCAGACATACAGACCAGCTACAAGTACCTTGGCGTCACATGGGAAACATGATGAGGAGGCAAGGAAGACAGCAACATCCAAGTACCACCAAAGGATAAGAAAGGTCCTGATGAGCCAGCTCAATGGGAAGAACAAGATCCATGCAATCAACAGGTATGCCCTGCCAGTCATCAGATACCTTGCTGGTATAGTGAGCTGGCCAAAGGAGGACAGGGAGGCTGCCGATGTGAAGACCCAGAAGCTCCTCACAACGTATGGCGGTTTCCACCCCAAATCCAACACCCAGAGACTGTACACCAGCTGGAAAGAAGGCAGGCGGGATTTAGTGAGTGTCAAAGCCACTGTCCTGGATGAAACCCAGAGCATCCCAGAGTACATCAGTAAGATGGCACCCAAAGATGAGCTGCTGAGAGAATGCCTGAGGCAGCAGCAGACATGGGAGGAAGATCAAGCAGAAGAAGTGCCATGGCATGACAAGACCCTGCATGGGATGTACCATTGAGAGATAGCTGAGGTGGCTGACACTGGGAAATCCTACCAGTGACTGGAAAGGGCTGGACTAAAAGACAGCACTGAGGCACTGATCATAGCAGCACAAGAACAGGCACTGAGCACCAGATCCATTGAAGCAGGGGTCTACCACACTACACAGGACCCAAGTTGCAGACCGTGCAGAGAGGCCTCAGAGACAGTCCAACACATAGTGGCAGGATGTAAGATGCAGGCAGGAACAGCATACACTGAGCGGCACAACCAAGTAGCTGGCATTGTGTACAGGAACATCTGCACAGTGTATGAGCTAGACCCTCCCAAGACCAGAAGGGAGATTCCACAGAAGGTCGTGGAGAATAACAGGGCTAAGATTCTCTGGGACTTCCAGATCCAGACGGATAGGCAGGTACTGGCTAATCAACCAGACAACGTAGTAATAGACAAGGACCAGAAGACAGTGGTGGTGATAGATGTAGCAGTGCCAAGTGATAGCGACATCAGGAAGAAGGAGTATGAGAAGCTGGAGAAGTACCAGGGCCTGAAAGAGGAACTAGAGCGGATGTGGAAAGTAAAGGCCAAAGTGGTCCCAGTGGTGGTAGGAGCACTCGGGGCTGTGACTCCTAAGCTGGGAGAGTGGCTCCAACAGATCCCAGGAACAACATCAGAGCTCTCTGTTCAGAAGAGTGCAGTGCTAGGAACAGCTAAGATACTGCGCAGAACCCTCAACCTCCCAGGCCTCTGGTAGAAGACCCAAGGTTGAGGAAGATACATACTACCCATAGGGGTGAGAGAGGAATTTTTTTTATATATATCGTCTGATCCCTCAAGGAAATGAGGGAAACAGTTGTAGTAAGGCCAACACCAAGCTCACATGGGGTGGCTTACAATTCGTACTTAGATTCCCAAGGTAGCAGGCTGGCTTGCGCCTAAGGGGCAGAGCCCTCTGCCGGGATACATGCCACTGAAGGGCAAGGGGGGGTTGGGGTGAGCAGGCATGAGCAACTCGGTGGAGGGGCTTTCATGCCCAGATTGTGGTGTTGTACCAGCTATGTAGGGGCTGACGCTGCAGAAAGGGGCGGGCTCTGATGCGGGAGGCCCAGGATAGGTACTCCCACTGCTGTTCCTCACCAAGAATAAGTGCTACATTGACTCCTACCCCTTGAGTTCCTTGATCCAGAAGTTCCAGGTCAGGTATGCTACGTCTCTGCTTAGAGAGTGAAAAGGGGAAAGAGGGAAGTGTGCGAGAAGCACTTACCCTGCTTCTGGAAAGGAGGGCCCAGGGCAGGGACTCCCAGGATAGGCTGTCCTGATACCAACCAAGGTTGCCCGAAAGGGAAAGGGGCTGTTGCAAGGCCTCAGATTCCGCTAGAAGGGGAGAATATATCGTGGCAGGGGTTGGACCGCCCTGCCTTGGCCTTCTCTGGAGGCTAAGGACCATTGTAATGATGAGAGACATGTCCCATTTGGCAGTTGGGGTAGTGGAGGTTCTCGTCTAGCACAGGGGTGCCAAGATCCTTAGTCGAGCCAGTCTAGCAAGCATGTCAATGGTATGTTAGCGAGGGGAGGGGTTCCCTCCTCGACCCAGGAATGAGCATGTATCCTACCTGATGTAGCGTCTTTGGGGAAGCAGGAGTGATTCTGCATCCTTAGAGGGCTCTGACTGCACATGTCGGAGCCTCTACAGCAGTGGCTAGAGCTACTACAAGACACACTTCTTGTTCTTTCAAGACCCATCCTGTTGCCTACTGGCACAGGGGTTGTCGGTTGAAGGGTACCTGGAAGAGGGATGGGAGGGGTAGATCTACCACAAATGCTGGAGTAACATCTAGGATGTCTAGGAGTGGTCCTCTGTATAGATGTACCAACGGGCAGGGGTTTTGGTTGATATGACATGTGTTCCCTGAGGTTGGGGAAAGTACATGGCCAGAATTAGTGTGCCCGAGTTCGCAGTATCAAGAGAGGACAAAAGGGTCCCGCTAAGTCCCAATGCCCCCAAAAGGAGGGAAAGGACACCAACTGGCCACTCTGAGGGTGCACTGGAGTCTTATTGCATCCCGGATATCTAGAGAATGGGTGGCAGCCAGATAGGCTGGCACCTTCCTTGCTGGTGCACTAAAGCCTTACTGTATCTCGGATGTCTTGAGAGTGGATGGGCGGCCAAATGGGCCGGCTCCTTCCTTACAGGTGACAGCATGTAGAGGTCTCAGCACCATAGCAACAGGGTGCCGGGGGGTGGGGAAGGTTTGTCTGTTTCCCCACGATGATGAGAGAAGTGGCATTGGAGGGGAAAGGTGTTGCCCCAAGAGGTTTATGGGGGAGGAAAGGGCCCGGGAGGAAGGAGGCCGAAGTATTTGGCCTCACCCCTGGGGTCCCACGTGGTGCCCACCACCAAAAGGGTTTCTGGCGGGAATAAGGTGTCCCCTCCAAAAGACAGGTCAAGGACTACCTGTTGAGCAGTAGGGGGCACTCTAGCCTCCCTGACCCAGGCTACTCGGCGGATAGTTACCACCGAGGCCATAGTGCAGGCGGCTGTATCCACTGCATCACGGGCCAAGAGGAGGAGGTCCTGGGAGATTAACTGACCTTCTTCTAGGAATGCATCGTACTCTTCTCTAGCATCTGGTGGGAACAGGTGTTGGAATTTCACGACCGACTCCCACACATCCAGCAAATATCTGCTGGTCAAGGCTTGGTTATTTGCCACTCGTAGCTGGAAGGTCGAGGACGAGTAGACCTTACGGCCCAAGAAGTCTAGTTCCCTGGCTTCCCTGGAAGACGGGAGGGGGTTGCTAGGCAGCTCGCCTGGGCCTAGCGCCATTTACACCACCATCCCTCAGGGGGACCGGGTGATCGGCAAGAGAAGGGAAGTCTGGCTCAGGGACCCGGTACTTAACGCTAGCCGTGTCCAAAACCGGGGCAATAGAGCTTGGACTCTGACACCGGGAGGACGTGAGGTCCCAGATGCTCAGGTGGAGCGGGACTGTCAGGGGTTCTGCTGAGGCAAAGGCAGGCCTGAAGAGGGTGTCCGGAGGGAGACCGAAGGGTTGTACCTCCATCCCTAAATGGGCCATAGCCCGGCGCAGCAAATTAAAGTGTGCCGATAGGTTCCCTGTATAAGAGCCTGGTGCTGGGGAGAGAGCGGTACCGGGAGCTTGTTGTGAAGGAGAGGGAGTTTCCTGGGGGACCATTCCTGTGGGTGGAAGCAGAATGGCGATGGTGCCAAAGTGCGGTGCCGAGGTCACTTGGAGCCCTTTGATGGCCCCTCCTCCGGGCTGAGAGCGGGGGAAGGAATACGAGACTCCAGAGGCGGTACTGGCGATGGCAAGGTGATGTGTTGCCGTGGGGATGGTCCTAAGGTACCGGAGCCCAATGAAGTGGAAGACGGAGGGCTGTATGGCGAGGGAGAGCAATGCCCACGATGGACCCAGGCCTCAGAAGTGAAGGACGGTTTGCCCCTTCTAGCCGAGATTGGTGCAGGTGGTGTGGGAAGCAGAAGGAGGGCTCAAGCAGCCTCCACTGCTTCAGGAGTTGTCAGCTCGAGGAGTGACTCTGAGTGGGCCTGCGGTGAGTCCTCATCTGGGGAAGGGGGACTGCCTGTTTGGGAGGGCTGGCGCTCTGTCGGTACAGGGGTGTACCGAGTCTGCAGTGCCAAGGGTATTTGTGGCCGGTGCCAGGGTGAACTTGGCACTGGCAATGCCAGACTGTACCGGGCCAATGGAGCCGGAGGTGCAGGCAATCAGCGCCGGTGTGATCTGGGTGCCGGCAGTACCGGACTGTGGCAGGGTGCTGGGGGCAACCTCAAACAGTGCCTTGGTGCAGAGGTTCCAGGTTGGTGCCGAGGTGCCGGAGTCGGCACTGAAGTTATGTGGTGGCAGACACTGGTGGTACGGTGCTGTGGGGGCTCCGGTGCTGAGCTGGGTCTCGGCACCGGCCGGGAACCCAAAGCCTCGGGTGGAGATTGCCAAGCCTGCTCTGAGGCTAGGGCACGGCGCCATTGTTCCCTCTCCTTGATGGTCCTAGGTTTAAAGGAGAGACATAGGGAACAGGCTGAGACTAGGTGGTCTGTGCCTAGGCACCACAGGCACTTCCCATGGGGATCATCCTGGGGGAAGGTCTTGCCGCACTCGGAGCAGGGTTTGAACCCTGGCATATCCAATGGTGAACGATCTTCCGGTCTGATGATGGCAGGCTCCTGCGGTGGAACTATGTCCATGAAGAGTTGCCAAAAAAGGCTTATGAAAGGACAGGCTGCTTGCATTTGTAAGGAGTGGACATTCCAGATCCGATGTGCAAGGCGGAAGAAATGAAACTGAGGAGGGGTCAGGAGGCAGCTGTATATATAGCCGTGGGTGGCGCGAAGGGTGGAGGCCTCTTACCCCCTCCTGACAGGCTGGGACAAAAGTTTTCTGACCAATCCGGCGCTCCAGCACAGAGACACCTATTATTGAATGCATCCGAGCAGCACTCGTAGAAGAATCCCTATTTTGTAGGTTTAAAATGAATTGGTTTTGTTAACATCAATCAATCAATCCATAGGGCTGGAAGGGACCTCATCGAGTCCAACCCCTGGGAATTGAACCCAGGACCTTCTGCATGTTAAGCAGAGGTGCTAGCCAACTTTTTCAAGTACTTCCATTCTTTATAAAGTTTAATGGCTTTCAAAGACAAAAGTCCTGGTATTGGCAGAGACAAACAGAACCAGGAGAATGGGGAGAGATTCTGGATCCTTTTTTGGTGATCAAGTTATACAAAAGAACTGCAGATAATGGACATATCTGGTAATGAATAAACTACTTGAAACCACAAAGCTCAGAGTTCAACCCTCCAGGAATGGAAAGTGGGAAACATAGTGAGTACTCATACTGAGAGGAACAGGTTAACCCTTAAAAGATAGAAAATATTATAAACCTGGGCTGCCTATAGAACAAAAACATAAGAAAATATGGGGACAATTCCTCTGTTTTGCCCGCAGTCAGTGAGGAAAATTGTAACAGAGTGGGGGATTTAAAGAAATTATCTGTCAACCACGTCCCCCCTGCAAAACAGACACCGTAAAAGGGGTAGAAAAATTTTTGTTTTGTCCTTCAGATCTTTAAGAAAAGCTAGTGCCATCCAACACCACGGACCTACTGTTGCAACAAAGGCTATGTTATGTGGTTTATGTTTTGTAGTGTTTGTCTTGTTGCTAATGTCATGAATTCTGTCAAAAAATACTGCAGTAGGTAGGAAAGAATCAATGAGCACTGTAACTACTTACAGAAATGTCCTGTATTGGGGAGAAAAGAGGATAAATGAAAAGAAGTTTGGTTCAATGGCTTTGGGAGGAGAAGGGTGTGATGCTGTCTGGGTCTAGGGGACAGTTTATGGTTATCTTTTATATTAATATTTCATATTTGCAATAGTCCATATGTGATATATGACATTCGGTGTTAATAGAAAGGCTGTAATCACTAAGAATGGTTACATGGTTTATATGTAGATATTGTGCCTGTATTAGAAACTATAAATCTATTTGTTTTTATGTGTGTTCCAAGTGATTTGATTTTAAGACATTCCCAGACTGGTTGTCTGCAAAAACATTATCTTCCTTATGGCCCATCAAGGGAACTCCCAGTTGAAGTGGGCCTAGGAGGAAACCTGTTCGGCCAGTCACCCAAGCTGACCATGTGACTCAACTCCATTTTGATTTGGCAAGGACCCTTGGAGCATGAGGAGGGCCAGAAGGTGATAAAAGGCCATAGCCAATTCTCCATTTTGCCTTTAGTCTTTAGTCTTCAATCTGTCTGCAACTAACACCCTCCTCTGGAACTATTCTACTGGGACTGAACAAAGGACTGAGAACCACCCAGCTGCTGCTGCTGCTGGGTGCATACTAGAGGAGTGGGACTAACCTGCAAACTACAGGATCTTCAAGGATTTGCTTTCTATGGACTCTAAGGCTGTGTTCACACAGCCTCCTTATTTCAAAACAATGGATGTTGTTTCAAAATAAGGTTTCAGCTGTTCACACGACGCACGGTTGTTTCAAAACAAGTTAAACCTAGTCTGTGGGCGAAACAACGTTGTTTCACAATGGTTGTTTCGAAACAACGCCGTGCAAACTTGTTGTTTCAAAACAATGGTGGTTTCAAAGTGACTTGTTTTGAAACAACCGTCGTCTGAACATGTTGTTTCGAAACGACAGTGAGTTGTTTTGAAATAACTGTTGTCTGGAATTGCTATTTCGATTCCAGCTTTTCTCCTTATTTCAAAGTGACTTTTTTGCTAATTCGAAATAAGTCACTTCGAAATAAGGTGTTATTTCGATACAAGTTGTTTTGGAACAACCGTATCAAAATAACCCCCTGTGCGTGAACACAGCCTAAATCACTTGTATGTGCGTGATTCACTTTGACCCTTTAACAGCTCTTATATTTTGTTTGTTTTCCTCTTACATTAAACCTTTAGTTGTAGTTACTAAAGGATTGGCTGGCAGTGTGGTATTTTGGGTAAGATCTAAGCCTATATTGTTCTGGGTGATGTGACTGGCCCTTTGGGGTCAGGAGAACCTATTTCTTTAAGAGACCCAGTGGCTAGACGGGGACCTGAGAAGCTGATGTGCAGTAAGGGGGCTGTTTCTATTTTGCTATGCTTGTTGATGACCAGAGTGGAGAATCAGAAGCATGTTTTGTTACTGACTGGGAGACTGGTTAAAGTACCACCGCTCAGTGTCTTGAAGGTTTGGCCCTTGGTTTTTGCAGCTTGCCCTGATTTGGGCACATTAGAAGGTTATCTCAGGAGGCCTGGGTCACAAAGGGGTCTTGGGAATTGATGTCTTGAGGAAAATTAAGAGTACTGATTGATTTTGCAAACAGGGTCCTACAGGAGATGCCCCCTGACACATCTTGGGAGCCTGTGAAACTTTAATGAGCTATTGAATAGTAGCCCTCAGGGCATCTGAAGGACTGGAATGGCCTAGCTGGAGTATAGAAGTCCTAACAACTGCAGAGAGATACTGGAAGATGTGGGGGGAAAAATTAAAATAGAATGTGGTAAAATTGATGGAGAAATCATAGTCATTACCCCTACCTCAGAAGCAGTATCAATATCCAAAGGACCAAAAAGCTATGCTTGAGGAAACAATATAGGGCTTTTGCCTCAAGGAGCATTGCATTTGGTGATCCTAATGATCAGCCAATTGTGTTGAAGCATCAGGAAGTGACAGTCCCCACTGTAGGAGTGGCCCAGTGGTTTTCAGGTTGAATTTGGCCAAAGATTTCTCTGCTATCCCTTTACATCAGGACAGTTATTACAAATTTGATTTTAATTTTCAAGGGAAGCAGTTGTGTTTTGCAAGGGTTGTTATGGACTGGAACAATGCCCCTATTATCTGCATGCCCATGTAGTCAAGATGTAGGATGCCTGCAAGAGACGGTGTGATTTCTTCTGTAAAAGACACCCTCATTTGCACTCAGATGCGGAAAGGAAATCTGGAGGTATTAGGCATTTAGCTACAAAAGGATTCAAGAAGGGGAGTCTAAAGAAAGCCCAGCTGTGCTCCCAACAGATAAATTATTTTGGATTGATTTGGGGAGACAAGCGGTGTTCCCTAACCGACAGAGTGAAGCTGAGAGTTCATAGAGAAATATTCAGAGTAGTCAGCCCCGCTGAATGAATTGTTGGAGGAGGGAACAGTGTTTGGGCTGCAGCTGGCAGTTACAAAAGGGCAGGGGAGTGAAAGTTCTATTGAGTCAGAGCCCTGGATCAGAGCTATGCCCTGGAGTTTATCCTCCCAAAACCTTAAGTGAAGTAGTGAGGAGATTTACTCCCAGGGAACAGTTTTTGACACTAGTTTGGGCTATGCAGTATTGGGAATATCTGTTGGGATTGACCCTTGTGTTATTGAAAACTGCCCACTCTCCACTAAAGTATGTACTCACTGACAGAATCAACAGCAGTTGTGTCTTGAGCCTGAGATGTTTGCTCAAGGCACAGTTAAGAGTTCATGACCACCCCCAGCTCCCATCCTCGGGAAAAAGAGGAGGCGGAAGAAGGACTCAAGCCAGGACAGATCTGAATAAAAGTTAATAAATTAGTTTAAATGTTTTAGTAACAACTCCCACAATACAGGAAGGAGTAAAATTTGTTCTGCTTCAGGGTTTAGATTATTAACCATGTGAATTCTAGAAGATCTTGAAGACAGTGCACTCCTGTGTGTAGTTGTTGGTGGCATTTGCTTGGCAGACCTGTTTCTTTGTGGATGTAAATCAGGAATCCATTGCATCTGCAGTATGGGGAGACTGCCTATGAATGACATTAAAATGTAAAATTAACAATACTATTATCACTACTGACCCCAATGTCCCAAGAGCATAAATAACTTTTCTAGGCCACTTTGATGGTTTTGACCACATTTTCAGTAAAATTAAGAGGCTTGGCTTTTGACAAAGTAAATAGTAGCATGGGAATGCGCAAGAACCAACAATATATAATGGTTTGGCAAATGTTCTACTCTATCAGCTATGGAATCTCTATCACTTGGATGGCAGCCCCACCAGCCTCCTGTGTACACATGGGGATAATGGGAAAATGATTTTTTTAGTGGGGAGAATATACCCAATTGGATACGGTTGTTGAAGGGTGGAAACTGACAGGCTGTTATTTAATTGTAGTAAATCTAAACTTGCTTATTTGTGGACTATCATTCACAAGCAGACAGCTGAGGGGAAAGCCAGTTCCTTTTAGGAAGGAACAATACCTTTCTCACCAACAACTCGACAAGAGGGTCTGGGTGAGATGAGGCTAAAGAGAGTGACATGAGGTGAACACAAAGTCCCTTGACCCTGAATTTTTGAAGTTCTGGGTTCTCAATAAATTTATAATAGGGGTAAAGATTGTTTTGATTGTAAAGTGGATAAAATGGTGCCTTGGTAAAATAGTTAACATGCAGCTCAATGTAATGAAACAAACATCCTGCAGGAACACCATGAGTAAAATATAAAAGTGTAAATTTTAAAAACTCCTGTAATCAGTTTGGCCAGGACATAAATGATTCAAACCTACTTAAAGAAGCAACTGGTAGTTAACTTTTGTAGACCTGTGGCTGCAAATGATTCACCAGATAGGTGACTTCTAGTGTTTGTATGAGGAATTACTCAAATAGTACCACATCTGGTGGTTTGTGCTCAGTCTCTTTCATGACATTTGCAGGACCTCAAACATCCAGCTGAGTCCCTTCAGTTTCCTCTTTCCATGGTATAGCCCAGTCCCAGTTAGCGCACTTGTTTCAGTGACTGACACTTTCCATCCACCATTCACTTATGGCATTACTACCCAGTGGCAGCTTAGGGGAGGTGGGTGGGACCTGGGGCCTTCCACTTCTCTGATCCAAGTCCAGGAAATCTACATGCTCTGCTGAGCACCACTTTAACCCCCCTCATTCCTGTTTGGCCTGCATGTCAGCAGTTCCCCTAGGCCATATTCCTAGGTGCCTGCAGCCCTTGTAGCAAAGCTATGGTCTCACTGAACACTGGCAGTTTCCCTTGGAGCTTCTGGGGTCCTGTCACCCACAGCCCCACAGACAGCACAACCTTCCTTTTCACAGGTCTGGGGGCAAACTGACCAGAGCAGAAGCTGCAGATCTGGCTATATACTGGTTCCTGGGCCCTGATTGGCCCTGCAGCCCTCTGCTTCCATTGGCCATTCCTTCCTCTTTTAACCCCTTCAGCTCAACAGCAGGGGAGCCATCCCTCTACAACCTCCCTTCAACCTTCCCCAAAAAAGGCCTACTAATTTTGACTGCTGTTAGTAACAAGTATAATAATCAACATTATGCTATTGGTAGTGGTCCCTGCCCCTTTTACTGGTCCATCAAAATTTTCCTGTAGATATTCACCTTATCTGTTAATGTTATCATTTAAGAAATACTGAGTTTTTTCAATGCCTTTTCATACATTTGAAAGAGTACTTGATTTTTTCTCACTTCTCTAGAAATAATGTTATCGTAGTATTTTCTGAAATGCAATGTAATGCTCTCTGTGGAAACTATTTTCATTAAGTGCTGCTGCTAGCACTCACACCAACATTCTCTAATGATGACATGTTAATGGCATTATACCTCCAGTGATTTAATCCATTGAAAAGAAATTATAACCATCAGTCATGATTAAAACATTGTCAGATGTACTAACATCACATTCGCTTTTGAAGATAACACTCCTAAAATATTATGTTTACATATACTATACCACCACAAGTATTTGTTATTCATTTCTCCTTGCAGGATGTGGAACAATACTTTTTCCTAAGTCATTACATAATATTTAAGATAAACAATGATAATTTCATATATAGTCACCTAGGGCAGGGGTCTCAAACTTGCAGCCCAAGGGCCACAATGCAGCCCCTAACGTTATTTCTGGCCCACAATAACACTATCACTATCAATATTTGCCATACCACTGTATGAAAAGATTTCAGTGGCGTGGCCCTTTGGCTACTGTACTAGTCCTAATGTGTAGTGCAGTGCTTGGGCTAACGTACTAGTTCTCATGCAGCCCAGGCCTTCATAGTGATATGAGTTTGAGACCTGTGACCTAGGGCATGATCTAAAAATCAATTGAAGCCAATAAAAGTCCTGCCATTGAGTTCAATGGGTTTTGGATCTGGCCACAAATGTTTATAATGGATTGTGTAACAAATTTAGAGATATTAAGGATTTTATTTTTCTCCAGAAGCTGGTGTAAGACCCAATGGATGTGTCCATCAGTTTAGGGAGTTAGACATCTGTGCTTCCAGAAATGTGAGATGCTGTTTAATTTTTAACAATATTAGTCTTAGGTATTTTTCTTAAATTTAGGATTCAAAATAAAATAACTATAATGAAATAAAATATAGCTGTGGCCTTAAATGCATCAATCTGGGTATCCTGAATGTGGAATAGATAGATGTACGAAGCAATCCGGATCACTTTTCAAAACTAAAGATTTGCAGAATAATTTCTGTTTGCACATGCTACTTTTTTCTATCAGACAAAGGAAGCATACTTTGTGAACTCTGGAAATTTATTCAAAAGCTTATTTTTTAGCTAGAGCCATAAGCAGATGGTAGGTTGAGTTTTTCCCTTCTAGTCTATCTTCAGTAGATTAAACTTCTTAAATTGTTCCTGCTGATTAGGTCACCAGTTCCCTTGCTCTTACTAACCAGTACAAACTAACTATAATTCACTGAGCCTTGGTATATACCCCAGCATGATTTCAGCAATGATTGAAGGAAGATACACAAAGTACTTAACAAGGTATTTAAAATACCTTGAGTATCTCCCTTCAATTAGAATCATAGAATCATAGGGCTGGAAGGCATCTCATGAAGTCATCTAGTCCAACCCCCTGTGAAAAAAGCAGGACCACTCTCACTAAATTATCACAGCCAGGGTTTTGTCTAAGCAAGCCTTAAATATCTCCAAAGATGGAGATTCCACTACTTCTCTAGGTAGCCCATTTCAATGCTTCACCACTCTCCTAGTAAGAAAGCTTTTCCTACTGTCTCACCTCAACCTCCCCAGCTGCAACTTGAAACCATTGCTCCTGGTTCTGTCCTCTGTTACTACTGAGAACAGCTAAGCTCTGTCCTCCTTGGAGCATCCCTTCAGTAATTGAAGGTTGCTATCAAATCCCCCTTCAGTCTTCTCTTCTGCAGGCTCAATAAGCCTAATTCCTTCAGTCTTTCTTCACAGGTCTTGTGCTGCAGCCCCTTGAGCATTTTTGTTGCCCTCCGCTGAACTCTTTCTAATTTGTCCATGTCCTTTTTGTAGCGGGGAACCCAAAACTGGACACAGTATTCTAGATGCGGCCTCACCAGTGCCGAACAGAGGGGAATGATCACAGCCCTCAGTCTACTGGCAACACTTCTTCTGATGCAGCCCAGTATGCCATTGGCCTTTTTGGCAGCAAGAGCACACCGTTGACTCATATCCAGCTTCCCATCCACCATGACCCCAGGTCCTTTTCTACAGTGCTGCTTTTTAGCTGATCGCTCCCCAGCCTGTGTCAACGCAAGGGTTTTTCCATCCCAAATGCAGGGCTTTGCACTTGTCCTTGTTTGAACCTCATGAGATTTCTATTGACCCAATGCTCTAATTTGTCTAGGGTTCCCTGAATCCTGTCCCTGCCCTTCAGCGTGTCTACCATTCCCCCCCCCCCAGCTTGGCATCATCTGCAAATTTACTGAGTGTGCAATCTATCCCATCATCCAGATCATTAATGAACATGTTGAACAGAACTGACCCAGGACCAACCAGTGGAGCACGCTACTCGTTACTGGTTGCCAACTAGCCATGGAGCCATTGATTCCTACTTGCTGTAACCATTGATCTATTCAGTTCTCTATCCACCTTACTGTTCACATATCAAACCGATACTTCCTTAACTTTCTAACAAGAATGCTGTGGGAAACTGTATCAAAAGCCTTGCTAAAGTCAAGGTATATCACATTAACGGCTCTTCCCGCATCCACAAATCCAGTCATCTCATCATAGAAGGTGATGAGGTTGGTTGGGCACAATTTACCCATGGTGAATCCATGCTGACTGTTTCTGATCACTCTATTTTCCTCCACGTGTTTCAGGATGGAGATATGCTCCACTATCTTTCCAGGGATTGAGGTGAGGCTGGCAGGCATGTAATTCCCCGGATCCTCCTTTTTCCCTTTCTTGAAGATAGGCGCTATATTTGCTTTTTTCCAGTCCTCCAGCACCTCCCCCATTCTCCGCGAGTTTTCAGAGATAATGGCCAGCGGTACTGCTATCTCATCAGCCAACTCCCTTGGATCCAGTTCATCCGGCCCCATGGACTTGTGCACATCTAGCTTCTTTAGGTAGTCCCTAACCTGACCTTCTGTCACCAAGCGCCTCTCTTCTTCTCTCCAATCTGCCATGCCCAGTGTAGTGAGCCAGGAGCTGGCCCTGCCTGTGAAAACTGAAGTAAAAAAAGCATTGAGCACTTCAGCTTTTCCCTCATCCTCCATCACGAAGATACCTGCCCCATTCAGTAAGGGACTCACACCATCCCCGATCCTCTTCTTGTTATTAACATACTTGTAGAACCCCTTCCTCTTATCCTACATATCCCTTTCTAGGCTCAACTCCAATTGTCCTTTGGCCTTTCTGATTTTATCCCTGCGGTCCCGAGCAATATCTTTATATGCCTCCTTAGTCATCTGTCCAATCTTCCACTTCCTGTAAGCTTCCTTTTTGTGCTTTAGTTCAGTGCAGAGTTCTCTGTTAAGCCACACTGGGTGCCTTCCACATTTGCTGTTCTTCCTGCTCATTGGAATGGTATCTTCCTGTGCCCTTAGCAGGGTTTCTTTAAACTACAGCAGCTCTCTTGGACACCTTTCCCCTTCAGATCAGCCTCCCAAGGGATCCTGCCCATCAGTTCCCTGAGGGAGCCAAAATCTGCTTTTCTGAAGTCCAGGGTCTGCGTTTTGCTTCTTTCCTTTTTTCCATTAATCAACATCTTGAACTCTACCATGTCATGGTCACTGCTGCTCAGGTTGCCATTCACTTTTGCTTCCCTGATCAATTCTTCTCTGTTTGTGAGCAGCAGGTCGAGAGGTGCAAGGCACATAGCTGGTTCCCCCAGCATTTGTACCAGGAAGTTGTCCTCAACAGTCTCCAAAAACTTCCTGGATTGCCTGTGCACTGCTGTATTGGCCTCCCAGCAGATGTCAGAGTAATTGAAGTCCCCTATGCGATCCAGGGCCTGTGATGTAGAAACTTCTGCCAGTTGTCCGTAGAATGCCTCATCCACTTCCTCCTTCTGGTCTGGAGGTCTATAGCAGACACCCACCACAACATCCCCCTTGTTGCTCTCCCCTCTCAACTTAACCCACAGACTTTCAACTGGCTCATTTCCACTTCCATAATGGAGCTCTGAGCAGTCACAGAACTCTTTTACATATAGCGATACTCCTCCCCCTCTTCTTCCCTGCCTGTCCTTCCTGAACAATTTATACCCATCCATGGCAAAGCTCCCGTCATGCAAGCTATCCCATCACATCCTTGCCTACCTCCTACTTACTGCAGTGTCTTCAGTAGGCTGAGTCAAAGGGAACTCAGTGCTACACTCCTTTATGGGATGGTCTTACTCAATCCACTCCCTGATCGACTGAGAGGCTCTTCACAGACCAAGTCACTTGACCAGGTAGATCAATCTGATGGAAGTGAATTTGCCACCATCAGTGAAGACTTAGCCATGTACCTGCTGGAGCCTCTGGTTCATATCCATGGAAAGACATTTTTCTAGCTCTACCACCTTGCCAGGAATTGATATCTGTCTGTTTCAGTACATTGATTCTCTGCTAGATCAAAGCAATTAGTTTAGTAGTTCTCCACATTTCTGTGTTCACATTGATCTTTTTCTGAGATATGCAGTTCCATTGAGGTTGTTATTGTCATATGTACTCCACAGTGATAAGACTCGATTGACAACATTTGGCTTTTGAGCCCTGTCAGAATGAGCTTGCAGAAGTATCTGACTGCTTATCACATATGATATGGTAGATGGTGTGCAGCTGTTTGAATCTGTACATTTATAAGACTGAGGCCATTTCATCTGGTTCACCAAATACAGCTGGCATAGGCATGTCTAGTCATTACATTTGACAATTTTTAATCGTCACCCAACCCTTGTGGTTTTAGACGGCTCCATTTATTTCTGGTCCATGAATTGAACTGTAGTGACTGTGTTCAGGTGGTGTGCCTGCAAGAAGATTCTGTCTGACTTGCTTTTCATACTAATAGTTAAGTTCTTCCACCTTCATTTAGAATTAGCTGCCAGATGCATTAATGTACCTTATGTCTTTGGTATTGCTTGGCTGGATTACAGTAATGGTTTGTTGCTTCCATTTAAAATATTGCACAGTTCCTTACATAGATGGCAAATACATGAATTTGGACATGTACTCTCTTACAGAGGCCATTCATTTTGAATTTTCTCAATTTTAAATGGTGATGGTATCATAAAAACAATTCTATATTCATAAGTTGTCCACCCTGATGATGCTCCAGATTTTCACTGATTAGGCCTCAACTGGAATATTGTGTTCAGTTCTGGGTGCCACATTCCAGGAGAGATGTGGACAAATTGGAGAAAGTCCAGAGACGAGCAACAAGAATGATTAAAGATCTGGAACACTTGACTAATGAGGGCTAATTGAAAGAACTGGGTTTGTTTAGTCTGGAAAAGATGAGACTGGAGACTGATAATAGTTTTAAAGTACATAGAAGGTTGTTATGAGGAGGAAGGAGAATAATTATTCTCCTTAACAGCTGATTTTAGGACAAGAAATAATGGGCTTAAATTACAGAAAGGGAGGTTTAAATCAGACATTAAGAAAAAAATTCTGTCAGGGTAAGTAACCACTAAAATAAATTGCTGAGGCAGGTTGTGGAATCTCCATCATTGGAAGTATTTAAGAGCAAGTTAGACAAACACATGTCAGAGATGGCTTAAGAGGGTAGTTGGTCCTGCCATAAGTGCAGGGTACTGGACTCAATGACCTCTCATGGTTCCTTCCAGTTTCTTTGATTCTTCTGAGCTACTCACAAGCTAAGTGTCCTTTAATTACAGTGCTTCTCAGAGGGCAATTTAATATTTGACTGAAATGAGAGTAACGGTTATATAGTTGTGTCATTTCTCCCATGACTGTCTGCCTGCATTTGGTAGCTTGATAAAACTGTAATGATGGAAAAACAAGGGGCATAAGAATGTAATATGTCTACATTAAACTCACCATTAAAGCTTTTGCAAACTGTTTAAGGTAACAAGATCCAATCAGACAATAACTTGATCGCTACAGAGAAACTGGAGGAGTTGTTCCACAGGGGCAACTGTTTTAGTCCAGTCCAGCAAAACAAACAAAGGAGTCTGGTGGCACATTTAGGGTATGTCCACATACAGGTTTTTAAATCGAAATAACACTGGTTATTTCAATTTTAAAAAGTTTAGGTCCACATGATGTTTTCTTATTTTGAAATAAGAAGCTCCCTTATTTCAAAATAAGGAAAATTCTTTCAATATAATAAAAACTAGTATTATATCAAAATGAAGGTTATATCAAAATAGTCCTTTCGATATAACCCTCTGTGGACCTGTTATATCGATATAACACTATATCGATAGAACATGTCCAACATTCCTCCCAGGGGGCATAGTATCCTGGAAGGAAGCCCCCTCCTCACTCAGCACACTGGCCAGGGAGTGGATCACACTGGCCAGGGATTGGCTGGGCTGGTGGTGGAGGGAACACCCTACATCTGGGTTCCCCCCGCAGGAGCCGGGCAATGGGGAGAAAGGAGCCAGGCACACAGGGCTCCCTCCTCCCCACTGCCCAGTTCAGCTGGGGGGAAGCCCAGCATGCGGGGCTTCCTTCCCCTGCTGCCCAACTCACACAGAGGAAACCGGGCACGCAGGGCTTTCTTCTCCCTGCTGCCTGGCTAGCATGTGGGAAAGCCGGGTGCCTGTGGTCCCATCTCCCCCATGGCTGGCTGAGGCACAGGGCTTTAGACAGTCTGGGGGGGTGTCTGTTCCCCTGCTGGGATCCAGAAGCTCAGAGCCAATGGGGGCTTTTTTCACCTGCCATTGGCTCTCCTGGAGAGAGCCAGGCAGGGGACTGGGTGACAACAATGCCCTGCCAGGGGCCCATGTTGCCAAACTTCCCATGGTGTCCCTCTCCTGAATCAAACTAGCAATTCCTGTCCTCAGACATGTTAGTTTGATTTCAGGTTTTTGGTTTGGACCTGTTAAATTAATTTAAGTTAAATCAATTTAATGATTGTTATATCTATTTAACTTAAATCAATTTCAGTTAAATCAATTTTATGGCTTATGTGTGGACATAGCCTTAAAGACTAATCAATTTATGTATTTATGTAATAAATACATTTTCTAGCCTTTAAAAGTGCCACCAAACTCCTTGTTCGTTTTGGAAGAGTTGAGTAAAATTAAATGAGGACAAAGCCAATAAAATCTAATTGACATCCAAAGACCAAAGTAATGTGAAAGAGGGGGTGGGTGGGTGTGCGCGCGCACGTGCGCGCGCGAACGAGAGAGACAGCGAAGTATGGGGTGATAGTATAAAATTTAAAAAGTTGCCATGATGTTGATGTGGGGTCTCATTTTCCTTACATAAAATGCATTACTAGGTATGTTTCGTCTAAATCACCTTCTTGTTAACGCTCACCCACTACTAAATAAGTTCGGTGACAATACCTCTAACACACTGTGATTACTGAACAAATCTATTTTATCTGCTACTACTGCAATGAATTCATAAAGTTTAGGCATTTAAAGGAAAACGGGAATATTCTGTACACTAAAAGAGACTTCCAGATACTGCTTATCTGAGCCTATCAACATATCAAAGTGATTTCAGAAATCTAGATAAATTTGACAAGACTAGGGACTGGAGGAGGAGAACGGTTATGTTCAGTCATGGTGAAAGCATGTGCTTAACTGGGATGTTGAATCTGGCCTAGTTTCCCCCAGAGCTGAATCTGAACCAAAGGCTTTATCCATAAAATGATATGCTCACTTTGGTTAGAGAGGTAAGCTGGGACAGAGGGAGAAGTCCAGCCATGTAATACTGCCACTTTGGAAGCTTTCATTCCAGAAGGGAAGGAATAGACTTTTTAGCCTCCCCAAAAATCCCATAATTTATCATTTTTTAAATCATTCCAAATCTGCTAAAGAAATGAACAAAATAAAAATCTGATATTTTGGACACCAAGAAATGAAAATCAAATTGATCAAAAGGGTATGAATCTGGTTGGAAACAAAAATGTATAGTGCATGGGTACTGAAAAAAATTACTTAAATATACTGGCTTGAAAAACAGAAACTTCATATAAAATGTTTCAGTTAAGATCAATTTATCTTTATAACTATAGTTCCTACTCTGCTATAAAAAGAAGAAAAAAATATCAATGGATAAAAATGTGTATCTGACATTTCAGTAAAAAGTGGTTTTTTGTTTTTTGTTTTTTTTTAATCTGAGTAATAGCGTGTGATCATTTTATTAAAGACTGAACCATAAACTACACAGAGAAGTAGGGCAGAAATAAGGTGATATACATAGCAGTCTTTGTGACATTTACTGATTTGCAACATTAATATACTCTGAATGTAATGTTTGTATTTCATTTGATACAATGTTGTAACAACAAACCTTAAAGACATAGCCAGCAGTCAAAACTGTTCCGACTATGGATATACACTATGTTGTAGCCTGGGCTACATCTACTGAGGACTCACAGTGTGCCACTTGGTCAGAGTGAGTGGTAATGTACAGTAGATAGCAGTTGTGGAAACTAGAGCACAATATTTCTATGAAAATTTGATTCAGAATGGTGATTTCTATGCTACTTTGAAATCTAATGTGTTATACAGCCTAACTATTTATTTATCTAATGTTCATAAAGGCCTTTTCTACTTTAAGTCCTTTTTAGGTGCTATATTATATTACTTCTGAACAACAAAGGCCAGACGTTATAAAGACACAGCTCACATTGAAGTCTGGGTGTCATAATACCTTCCAGATCTCCCCAATGTGCACTCCACCATGCTCCAGGAACAGGAGCGCCAACAGTGCTTCACAGAGCGAAAGCATGTCATATAGTGTTCTTTGTTTACAGCTACTTCTAGAGGGACTAAAGTCCTGGGCTGGATGTCCACAGCAGCAGGAAAGAAGACAACCAGGCATCTAGTCAATGTGTGCAGTGAGAAGGGAACCAGGCAGCTGAACAGCACAGTTGAAAAAGATACAAAGGGGGAAATCCCATCTCCATTAAAGTCAATGGGAGTTTTGCTTTTGACTTCAGCACAGGAAGGAGTTCATCTTAAGTGGCATAGAAGCAGATGTAGAGAGCAAAGCAGAAGGACGGAAGGGGCAAAGGAGACAGAGAAGAAAACTATATCTATACTGATGGCAGCAATTTTGCTGCCGTTAGTTCGCCCTTCCGGGAATAGATCACGGTGAGTATAAGCTTGCTGCACCGCTCCTGGAAGTTGGCTCCAGAAGTCCTGGGGTCAGGAGGCATAGAGAAATGCCAACCACAAGGGACTTGTGGTTGGCTTTTCCCTAATGTATAGTGGCAGCTTTAAAAGTTGCCACTAGTTACACAAGGAATTTTGCATTCCTTGCATAACTGGCAGTCAACTGCTGCCAAATTTGCCCCAAGTATAGACCAGGGCAAAGAGTAACATGTAAAATAGGAGAGTGGCAAAAAAGGGAATCAGCAGAGAACACACACAAGGAAAAGGGGAGAAAGAGGAACAGAATATGGGAAAGACAAAATGAAGAACAAAAGGAGAATGTGGTACATTTTTCCTCAAAGGACAAAACCGCCTGCCGAGGGACGTGGTGGAGTCTCCATCTTTAGAGGTGTTTAAGGCCCGGCTGGACAAAACCCTGACTGGGATGGTTTAAGTGGGAGTGGTCCTGCCTCTGGCAGGGGGTTGGACTAGATGACCTATGAGGTCCCTTCCAACCCTATGATTCTATGATTCTAAAACATAGTAAACAAAGAGAGAGGAACAGACTGTAGCATATCCATGAAGTGTAGCTTACACATGATTTACAATTGTGCATTAAAACAAGTAGAAATGCATAGCGATTAGCAAGTGAATCCTTCTCATTTTATTCATGAAAATCATCCTATTGCTACTTGTGATCTACTTGTGCAGAGAAGCTTCTATATTACCTGTAAAATGAAAAAGCATCCATGGAGACTGTGACACCTTTGGTCTGCCCAGGATCGAATGGGGAAGACGAATCTAGTAACCTCCATCCTGCAGAAATCTCAGCACAAGAAACAATTATTCAGTGATGTGGAGACAGGATAGATACTTACCCTGACATGAATAACACATGTGGAAACATTAACTCCTAACTTGTCAATGCACAGTGCTGAAGATATAGAACTGTAAGAGAAAGAACAATTTTCATCTGAAGAAAAAGTCTACAAACTGAGGATTATGGAAAAACTTCCAATGTTCCTTTAAGCACAGATGCCTTACGCTTCATTCACATACAATATCATATTTCCATGAACAATACAGATGGGAAAGGTTCTTGACTCATGCATAATTGAAGAGAGTTCAGAGTCATAAAAATATATTTAATGAAATAGTAAAAAGCTTTGAGCTAGCAATGTGGAGGCATCTGAATGTCACATGTAAAGAGGAGAGAAAATTGTGCCATCAAAAGCAATTTCAGTAGATGCCTGGAAATGAAAACCTGAATAAGTCATTTAAGAAATGATACAAAAATTTCCTGGAGGATATTGCATCATCAAATGTTGAAGTGCAGCTGATAAGACAAAAAGCAGTTACCATAAGGTTGAGTTTGCATTGTTTTGTATCACACCAGCAGAACAGTAGAGTGAGATGATCTTTCCTTTTTTCCTAAGTCTTCCATTTACCTATAGTTTTGCCCAGAAATGCTCCTATTGATAAGAGTTACCAGCCTCATTAACATGCCACACACCCAGATCCACATAATAAATCCATTTGCAGCAGACATTACATCTCTCTCATAAACTTTTTAGTGAGGGATGCCTGTACAGAAGAAAAGCCTGAGAGCGCCCAAGGTCCCATAAATCTCTCGTTACATTTCATAATAAACTCACAAATGCTGTGTACCTTACAGTATTCAGTACTGAGCACAATATACTTCTGCTATCAGTCCCATATCAGTAGTAGTCTGAGTCTCTCTGCTCCAAATTTGAATTCTGAAATGGGCCACACACAGATGGTAGATAGAGGTGCTGCCTTCCTACTGAATGCACAGAATAGCAACAAAATTCCTCTCAAATCCCATTAACATTAGAGGTGGACCCAAACCAAAACCCCAGAATCTAAAATATTCAGACTTTGGGAAACTCTGAATCTAGATCTAGTTCTAAATTCTGTGGCACAGCTCACATTTATTTAATGTAATCTCATGGTCAGGATTGCCACT
This sequence comes from Podocnemis expansa, assembly GCA_007922195.1. Taxonomy (NCBI): domain Eukaryota; kingdom Metazoa; phylum Chordata; order Testudines; family Podocnemididae; genus Podocnemis; species Podocnemis expansa. Next base: position 1,090,321 of record ML681998.1, read on the forward strand.
AGACAACAGAAGTTCTAACACTGGTTTGCTTCAAAATTGTTTTCCAGAAGCTATCAGCCAGTCTCTGTTTATTGCATATGTTCATCAGCTCTCCCCAATCCTGCATTCCAAGAGCATAAAAATGCTGCAATACCTATGTGGCAGCTTAAGTGTCTGCCTTTGAAATGGTATCAAAAGTTGTGCAGAAATCAAACTGTTTCTTCTGCTGTTTTCCGGAAATCCTGGAGGATCTTCAAAAACAACCAACAGGGTCACAAAGCCCCAGCAGGAAAGCACAGAGCACTTGACAATAAGATGCTGGATGTACTCCTTAATAAGCAACAGATTCAGAAAGAAGAAAGAATGCTATTTTGAGATCTGAGCCAGCCCTGCCACAGCTGCTGGGAAAATTGCTGGAAAAAAGTGCTGAGAAAAAACTGCCAGGTCTACACTGCAGGGAAAATTTGGTGGCAGTCCAAAAGGAGTTATGCAACTACACAGAGTAGCTTGCGTAACTCCTCTCGACTTCCTAAGTCCCCTTTACTATGGCTTCACTGTGCTGTGCCAGCAGGAAAAACACCCATGTCAACACTGTCCTATGCCGCCTGAGGGGGTGAATTTATTAAGTCAATTTCCAGATCACCTGACCATGTCTTAACTTACTAAGGATGTGGAGAAACTAGAGAAAGTCCATAGAAGGGCAACAAAAATGATCAGAGGTCTGGAACATTTGACTAATGAGGAAAGATTGAAAGAGGTGGGTTTGTTTAGTCTAGAAGAAAAAGAGACTGAGAAGGGGTATGATAACAGTTTTCAAATACCTAAAAAGTTGTTATGAGGAAGAAGGAGAAAAATTATTTTCCTTAATCAGAGATGGCAGGACAAGAAGCAACAGGCTTCAATTACAGCAAGGAAGGTTCAGCCTAGACATTAGGAAAAAATTCCTAACTGTCAGGGTGACTAAACACTGAAATAAGTTGCCTTGGCAGGTTGTGGAATCTCCTAAATTGTAGGTTTTTAAGAGCAGGTTATACAAGCACCTGTCAATGATGGTTTAATAGGGGTACTTTGCCCTGCCATGAGTGCAGGGAACTGGATTTGATGATTTGTCATGGTCCCTTCCAGTTTCTGTGATTCTATGACTACTCCGTCAATCTGCAAAAATCAATCTGATGGTGGCAACTTTGCCACCATCTGTATAGACATGCCCTAAAGGAAATGAAAGGTTAAGCAATGTTCATTTTCCTCAGAGGGTTACTTATTACAGAATTACTATTCATGTACCACATGTGATAAAAGAACAAACTACTAATTGGCACTTCTCAGAGATTCTCTTATGATGTTTAGTATCAAACTACAGAAAGGATCACTTGTTCAAAGCATGGAGAGCACCAATGTTTTGGGCTGCTGGGACCAGATACACCTAACTGTGAATTCTGTGTAGCCTGCCTTTGCATGACTTTTCATGGTTGCTGATGCAGTGATGGTGCAGGGACCTGTTCTCTGGCATATTGAAAATATGCAAGATCCATCTGTATTCTCTCTGAGCAGACCCTATGCTAGACACACATACTACAGATAGCCTTATCCTAGCCCACCTGCTCCACTGGTAATGTCCTTAGAGGAAAGAAATCTTCAAGTTAGCCAGTTTAGTTAGACCCCATCATTGGCAAACTTTAAGAAGAAAATAAAAACACTGAGATAGGACCAGGTATTTGGAAAGATGCTGTACTGGAAAAAAGAATAAAAGAATTTTGGGAGTTCTAGAGACATTGCTAACCGAGGGTAATGAAGCTTAAACCATGGAAATACATTTTTATTTGATCTGACAATGCACTGCAATGCATTCTGTCAGCATTTCTTGATTTTCCTCTACCAACCCAGATAATCAGGTACCATTTTCTTGATCAGTTATTTAAGTAGCAAAAGCTTTTTTTTTCTTTTTTCTTTTTTTAACAACAGTTGTGCATTTTGGGCAATATCATGCTATTGATTTTTCAAGCAAATCTCTGATATTAAATTTGAGTGAGTAGGTTTAGGAACTTCCCCACAATCCAAAAAGAACAAAGCCCAAGAAACTCATCAGGGTAAATGAATCAAAGAGGAGCCCAGGGATGTGAGAGAGACTCATAGGCTATCTCTATACAAGAGGGCTCTTTTATGTCGACTTCACAAGGTCGACTTTAAGTCAACTTAAAAGAGCCCTCTAGTGTAAACCTAGCCCTAAACACAGGCCAGAGCCCCACCCCCTGCCCAGCCCTGGAGCCTGATCTGGCTCTAGGGGCCCAATCCAGCCCCTGCCAGCACTGGCAAGTGGCAAGGGGCTCAGAACCAGCTCCTGCCCTTGCCACAAGCAGTGTGGACTCAGATCTGGCCCCTGATGCTGCCGGCAAGTGGCATAGAGTCGGATCCGGCCCCTGCTGCTACCGCAAGTGGTAGGCAGCTCGAAGCCAGCTCCTGCTAGGCCCCAAAAGAAAAACATTCTTTACGAATCTGAGGTAGAGTAATAAAGGGAAAAGTGAACTAAGCTTCCCTTTATCTTATTTATCACACAATCAGGAGTAGCCAAATAGTGATGAAATAGAAAAATGCCTTACTCTTCCTCCTGGGAAATGAATCAGAGGAATTGTGAGCCCCAATAATTTTAAAGCATGTAAAACCAAAATGAAAAAGTCACCCACATGTATCATAAACCCAGAGCAAATAACAAATTGGCTCTGACCTGAGCACTTAAACTCACTTTTTGATGTTTTCAAGCTAATGTAACTAAATAATGTAGCAGAAAGCCAATTATTCCATCAAATGCTGCTAACAAAAATATATATTTGTTCATTTGGTCAATATGGACCAGTCTAAATGAATTAGGAAGGATTTTATCTTCCTCCGGCTCTTGCTGTAAAGCACTCTGCCTGATTGGTTTTATTTGTCCCATCTGATTTTTAGTCTTCCACAAGCTGCAGTACTGCACTTTATAGTGTACAATCAGCTATACGGATTATCAGCTCTCCCATTATTTGGCCAGGATCCTTTTCACAGTGAGTTCTCTATTCTGTGTTCCATGATCTCACCAAACATTCATGTCAAACATCAAAAATCTCATAATAGGTGACCTAAATGAGAGTTCATTTTTAATTAGGTGACAGCCATACAATTCCTTTTTCCTGCTGGCGTTCATTTCTCTGAGTCTGGAGAACCCTAAATAAACTAAGTCAAGCAGCACACTCTCACTTTACTGTTAATGTATTAATTTATATGCTCAGGATTTGTATGTCCATGAAGGATGCTCCCTAAGGTTCTTAATATAGGCCCTACCTTCTACCACTCGAACTTGATTCCCTCTGAACTAAAAAACACATCCCCGAAAATACTATTAGGTAAAATTGGGTGTGGTCTCTTGCTGGTTGACTTTGTATTACCAAATATACTGTTCATCTAAAACAGTTGATCCAATAATTTTTATGTCCTTCATTCTGCTCGGATAAATGGAGTGAAATAGTGTAAAATCTGTAGTATACACTTGCATCTATTTAACCCCTCTGCCAAACGTCAGTGGCAGAAAAGAATAGCCAGATTCAATCAGTATAGAGATCCTTTTTCTAAAATAAATAAAACAATGGTGTGTTCACACAGCATTCTTATTTCGAAACAATGAGGTTGTTTTGAAATAAGAATTGCCATGGCCACACGACACACGGCCATTTTGAAACAAGCAAACCCCTTGTTTCGAAATGGCAGCCATTCCTTCAAAACGGCTTAAACCTGGTTTCCCTTAGAAACAGCGTTGTTTCGAAACGACTGGTTTCGAAACAACGCCAGCGGGACATGCTGTTTTGCAACAATGGCTGTTTCGAAACAGCATTTGACCCTTCCTCCCAGGGTGCTAAGCACCCTGGGAGGAAGGGCTGCCCCCTCAGCATCCTGGCCAGGGAACCCTCAGCACCCTGGCCAGGGTGCTGAGGAGTGTCCGCTGGTCAGCAGAGGGGGACTGCAGGCACCGGTGGAGAGCAGCGCAGCCGGGCACTGCACCCCGCCGGTGCGTGCAGAGGGGGACTGCAGGCACCCATGGGGTGAAGCGGAGCAGCGCTTCACCCGCAGGGTGAAGTGGAGCCCCCTGCAAACCCCCGCAGGGTGAGTTGCCCCCTGCAGACACCCACAGGGTGAGGCACGTGGCTGCGCTTCACCCCGTGAGTGTCTGCAGTCCCCTCCCCAAGCAAAATAGCATGTCCACACTGTGGACATGCTATTTCGCTCCCTTATCTCCAAGACACCTTTTTTGTCTTTGGAAATAAGGTGTTTTGAAATAACCATTTATTTCGAAACTTCTTGTTTTGAAACAAGCCCTCTGTGTGTGAACATATGACTCAAGGCCCCACTGGAGCTATACTCCTATTTCTGTCTGTAAAAAATGAAAATATGACTTCCCTAAACTTCCTTCTAAGTGAGTCACCCGCACTGGCAAGCCCTTAGAAGTCCTTCAGAATATGAAACCACAAATACTTTATGGAAAAAGGGAAAAAACAAACAAACAAACAAACAAACAAACAAACATGCTAACGATATTTGTGTACAATAAAATGAGCAAAACCCAATGGCTACTTCCACACTGCAGGGGGCCCTGGAAGTCGGCTTAACAAGGTCAGCTTTGTTAAGTCAACTTTAGGGTTTGTCTGTGTAGACAGAGCACAGACATACCCCAGTGTGCCTCTCCTCCTATCCCGCCCCCTAGTCAGGATTGAACACCTTGGGGCCCAATCCTGACCAGGCAGGCAGGAGCAGTCCCACAGAGCTCCTGCTTGTCTGTAGGCAAGGAGCAGCGCTGTCAAAATCAGACAGCACTGCTCTTTGCCTATAGACAAGCAGGAGTGCTGGTTCCAACAGTGTTCCTGCTTGTCTGTAGGGAAGCAGCAGCGCAGTCCTATCCCGACAGCGCTGCTCCTTGCCTACAGACAAGCAGGAGTGCTGTCTGACGCACTCCTGCCTTCCTGCAGTGAGGGGCTGGCAGTAAATCTGGCCCCAGCTCCTCACTGTAGGGCTAGCGTAGGATCAGGCCCCTGGCTGGATCAGGCCCTAGCCCAGTCAGCCCAGGGGTGGGGAGAGGGAGGGGCTTGCCCTGTTAAGTCGCCTTAAGAGCTTAAGGTGACTTAAAGGGCAGGTGTTATTAAGTCGACTTAAGCACTTGCTTAAGTCGACTTAATAATGTCTAAATATAGACATGGCTTTATTTAAGTCGACTTATGGGCTCTTAAGTCGACTTAAAGCTCTAGTGTAGACACACCTAATCTGTATATCAGGATCATGACCAGCTCCAGAGGTCTAATGTATTAATTGTATGTATGGCTTGTTAAAATTCAGAAGTTAGTCACAACACAATCCCTATCCAATATACCGCACTCATAGGTCCAATTAGACTCAGTGGTAGTCACAGGGTTGCTCTCCTCCATCCACCTACTTCAGCCCAGAGAAGTCTGCCAAACAGGTCCTATTCCAAAATGCAATTATCCAGTCCAGTTCTATGACATCAGCTCCATCCCCTGCTGGTCTAGCTGGTCCTGGATGCAGAACCTGCTTTATGTTATCAGGCTGGTCTCACACCTCCACTGCTGGGTCCATGATAGAAAGTCATTTCTGGGGTGATGGTGATGGCCAGCTCAGCCCAGTCCCAGGGACCTATTTCACACAGGGTTCAGAATCTCTAAGTGGGGAGCACATAGGAGGAAAGGACACTTCCGAAGTCCTAGCTCACCCAGATACTGTTCCTGGTTTCTAAGACAGAATCCTCAGAATTCTATTTCCAAAGCAGACTCCAAATTTCATGAAATCAGGGTGACTCATGTACTCCAAGGTATAACTGCTCTGTTCTTTCATGAGTCCAATCACTATAATAACGAGTTATCAGTTACAAAGTAAGAACATTGACAATTCCAATTAGAGCAAAAAAACACAGCTTGTGGAACTCTGAACTATTATAATTTATCTAAGTAAGGCTGGCAAGGGCCAGTTCTTATCCTTTCTTTCCTATAGAGGGAGCAGAGAACTCCATCCTTCTCACTCTGGGTCTTACATCCTGCCCTCAGACAGAAATCTACAGTCCCTGTAAATAGGGAATTGAAATGTGTTGATGTACATTCCCCACTTTCCATAAGGTCTGAGCATACCCACCAGTGCTGCACAGATGTGTGGGCTTACCGCACAAGTACCTCTCTTACAAACCCTGCTGAATCATCAGCTAAATGTCTCCCTGGCCTAATAATTAAGTCATGCCACCTGACAGTTATGGATGAAGACAATAGGGATTCACATTCAGCTATTTTTTGGACTGAGGGCTCTACAGATTCTGATTCCCTGCAACTTCTTCTGGAGAAAAGGGTGCTTCTAGATGTATATTTGTCCTCATGTCTCTATATCATGTCCCCACTTGCTGTAGCAACTGCAGGGAGACCCTAAGAAGCAGGAGCAGCAGCATGTGACCTTGTCTCATCACAAGGATGACTAGAAGCACAGCTCCCTCCACTTCACTCCCTTAGTCTTGGAATTAATACTCCATTGAGGTGCTGGAACTGGTAGCCTCTGTCAAAACTAGTATTTTGGTCGCTGCAGACTTGGGCAGCTAACACTGCATTGGTTATGCTTGATTTACAAATTCAATTTCATTTTCACATTTCTTTGCCACTGTGAGGGCTAGAGGCCTAGATTGAAATCAGTGAGGCCTAGACTGAAATCAGTAGAAGTTAAGTTACCAAGTATCTCTAGGGCTCTGAACCCCATTTCTTTTTAAGAGTCTTTTAAAACTAAGGCTATGTCTACATTAGCCTGAGTTAGTTCAGACTTGCAACCTTGGGCTAGTTCGAACTAACCCCAGACTTCTTTGTTTGGACTAACTAATGTTTTAGTTCAAACTAGAACACGCGACTAGTTCGAACTAATGGCTTAGTTTGGGTCTTTCCCAAGTTTAGTTCAAACTAAAGTTCAAACTAAGTGCAGAAATCTGAACTAAGCTTGGTACTTAGTTCAGACTGAGCTATGCCTAGTTTGAACTAAGAAATTTCTTAGTTCGAACTAGGCAAAACTTAGTGTAGCCAAGGGCTAAATTAGTCTAGATTAAGTTTCCTTAGTCTGGACTAATTTACCAATGTAGACATTGTCTAAGATTTTGCTGTAGTCACACAACTCCAGGACCTGATACCTTCATCAAAGGCCTATGGTGTCTATGCCTTAATTTGGCCCTGTCCCAGATGCATAAAAAATGTGGCTTTATGTAAGGCATATAGCAAATAGTATCTTCAGGTTAAAAAAAAAAAAAAAAAGGTAGGGATGACAGTAGCAAGGTCCATATTTGAAAGAAATTAATGTGACTCCCTGATCAGATGTAAATGAAAATAACTAGCAACAGCCAGGGTGGCTAACTGTAACTGAGGCATTTTTGAACATGATCCTCTCAGTCTGTTAGCTACCATCCATGCCTCAATCCCACCCAAACATGTCTATACTACAACATCTACATCAACAGAGATGCTGTTGTCCTTCTGGTGAAGATGCTCTAAACCAACAGGAGAGAGCTCTCATGTCAGCTTCATAACTCCTGCCTCTTTGAGAGGCAATAACTATGTTGGCAGGAGGCATAGCTGTGTTGCTTGTCTCAGTCAGTTTGCAGAGCTATGCAAGCACAGGGTGCAACAACAGTATGTTAACATTGATAATGTGATCATGCAGTAGTGGAATAGGCCACCAATTATTAACAACTATGCACTGAGGGCAAGGTTCTAGGCTCAGTTAAGGTTGGTGCTCCACTGCGCCAGGCATTCTGCAAACACAGTAAGGAAAAGTCCCCTGGAAACTTAAGTCTACATAGACAAGCCAGACAAAGGGTAGGAGGAAGTAGATAGTATGAATAGCCCTATTTTATAGATGGAAAATCAATGCACTCAGAGATGAAGCCAGTGGCTCTCAGCCAAGGGTGTGTGTATCCCTGTAGCTATGCAGAGATATTCTGGGTGTACATCAACACATCTAGATATCTGCCTAGTTTTACATCAGGTTAAATTTAAAAAGCAGTAGAGAAGTCAATTCAAACTAAAATTGCATACAGACAATGACTTATTTATAGTGCTATATGTACTATACACTAAAATGTAAGGAGAATATTTATATTCCAGTTGATTTAGTTTTAAATTATGTGGTAAAAATGAGAAAATAAGCAATTTTTCAATAGTGTCCTGAGACACTTTTGTGTTTTCCTGTCTGATTTTCTATACAAGTAGCTTTTAGATGAGTTCCAAAGGGACAGCTGTGTCAGTCTAGTTCAGCGAAACAAACAAGGAGTCTGGCGGCACTTTTAAAGACTAAGAAATTTATTTATCACATGAGCATTTGTGGGAGAAAAATCTCACTTTGTCAGAAGCTTTCCCCATCTTTGAAGCATCTGATCAAGTGGGATTTTCGCTCACAAAAGCTCATGCAATAAATTAATTTGTTAGTCTTTAAAAGTGCCACCAGACTCACTTTTTCTTTTAGGTGAAGTGAGATGTGGGGATATGCAAGACAAATCAGACTCCTAAAAGGGGTACCATAGTTTGGAAAGGTTAGGGACACTGCATTAAGTGACCAAAATTTCACTGGTAATCTGTTTCAGGGCTAGGAAGATAAATGAATCAGAAGAAAAAGAATGAACATATTGATGTTTATGGTAAGACTGGGCTAATAAATATTTGTCTGGACTGGTGAGGTCTTTTGGCTATTTTACAAGGTTGATGTAATGACAAAGTGAAAATGCCTCTATACCACATTGCCATCATGAACCTCTACCCACCACATTTTCTGTCTGCATACATATATAGCATTGTATATAGGAAGCTGTTTAAATTATTACAATAATAGTTATTTCTACCTACTAAACAAGATATTTCTTTGTATAAATCTCTTATTTTTAAATTATTCTGAGTCCTCCTTCCCCACCCCTCAGTTCTTGGCTCCATTTGTTATTTTAGAAACAAATCTTTCCTACAGGTTCCTTCTGAGCACAGTGTAATTTTGTGAATAATTGATATGCTCTATCTTTTTGAGAGAGCTGTATTTTTGTGAACAGTTTATCCAAGGTATCTTTTTTTTTCCAGTTCCATACACTATATGAGTTACCAGATGTTTTATTAGGATGGTGATCATGGTGATGAAAACAAATTGCCTCCTGGCTGAACCTTTGGTAGACTGGTTTAGATTTCATTTTAACCTTGGGATAGATAGATTCTGTTACTCTCTGCTATCTCCATTTGTTTTTTGAGTATCGTTAATGAAATGAGCCATACAAGGATTCTGCATCTTTAGCCCCCTTCACATGTCAGGAGCAGTAAATGTTTTAGAATGTGCTATTGACAGATGCCAACATACACATTCAAACTCTGTCTCTGTGGAGGGGGAAATTCATCACAGTTGCAACAGTTTACTAAGGCACTCTATTAGTTTCAGCTCATGTTAATTAGAGCTCTAATGAAGTTTTCATCCCTGTAGTGAACTGTAGCAAATGAATGTCATAAAGCCTGCAAAGTTATAACCACTTGTCCAGCACGTTGGCCCTTCACTGAAAACTTCACTGCAATCTTAAGTTCATAAGAAACAGTCAGTGTGAAAATGGCCATTGGAACCATAAAAGTGAGCCAGTCAAAACAAGAGAATTGTACCAGTTTCTTTCTCAGTGATGGTTTTCTGCACTTTTTGTTATGAACCTAAGAGGGAATGATTGTACTGAAATTTGGAAAAGAAAGAGAAGAGGGAGGAGTTCAGTATGGGGTAGATCAGTGGTTCTCAACCTTTTGCAGGTTGTGACTTGGTGGCACATCATGACCCTAGAGGACACATCAGCCCACCTCCCCCAGTAATGTGTCCTGGCACAGTGGTTGACAACTACTGGGATAGATGAACCAAGGTTTGATCATTTCTAGACCAAAACTCAAACTTCCCTTTTTTTTTTATTTAGCAGTTCTGACATATTGACTAATTGTTTTTCATTTTGATTTTCCAGCAGAAGACCATCTATCTGCTGAAAAATACACAGTCTGTTGTCTAGTGTATACACTCTTAAACTTTCTTTCCATGAGCATTTTTTTTTCAGCAAAATAAATCATCTGAACATCCACAGAAAATTAGTCTTTAAGTGACACAGGACTCCTTGTTTGTTTTACTGAACTAGACTAACACGGCTGCCCCTTTAGATCCCCACAGAAAATGATCATGGAATTGGTATGAACACAAGTTAAGCTAAGTTATAGTACCAGAAGTGGACTGAAAGAATTTTTCACTGTATGTCATCAATCATCATCATTTCAACATACATTTTATTACCTCTGTGCAAAGCAAAAGGGCATTAATTCTGAATTATCATATGGCAAAGGGGAAATGGTCTTGAAATTTTTGTCTGCTACTAAACACTCTGCATAACCTAAGGTGGAAATGAAGAAGGTAGTGTTGTTTTCCTGTCTTCTTCCACCACCAAATTCCCCAAAATCTCTTTAGTATGTGGACTTTAGGGGACTCAAGAAACCGTGGAGTGGAGAGAATTTGTACAGAGATACACTGTAATTGATCAGAGCCACAAGATGAGAAATCATTGTAGTAGGATCACCTGAGCATTAAGGGATCTATATGTTTCAAGGTCCATCAATATTTCTTCTCTGAATTTTCTACTGATTGATCTAGTCTGTTGAGAAAGCCCATTCAGAAGAATGACTTTCACTACTAAGCTGCACTTTACAGCTGACAAAATCCCTTTAGAAGCTACAATTTCAGAAATGGTTTACTAGCTCTCGAGGCATACATGGTCTCTTATTTATCAACTGTTCTATTACTGTCTAGTGCTAAACAGTAGCAAACTAATGGAAAGGAATGTGAAACTGTATTATTATGTTCAGACATTAGGAGGCACTGTGTAAAATATCTTAACCTTAGCCATACCTGGCAGAACCAAACAGACTTTGGAAAAGACTGACTTCAGAGTATATATAATATATATCATTCCCATTTGTCACTGTGGTCGGGAGGAGGTTGCACATCTCCAGAGGGAGCAAATTCTGTTTAATTCAGAGAGCATAAAAATGCTGTACTACTTCTCTGAAGGCTGCAGGAGGCAGCTCGTGCCAGGGAGGATATTATGACTTCACCTGTTGTGTGCCCCATCTCACCATTTCTGTGGTACAGAATGCCCCCTGAGACATACTGAGGAAGCATTCCATGCACTGCCCTGAGATCACAGTGACTGCAGGCTTGCCCTGTGTGTGGGTGCAGTCCATGGGTTTGTCCACACAGGGCTTTTATTTTGAAACAACACTGGTTGTTTCAAAATAAAAGTCCCTATGTCCGCAGGCGTTTTCTTGTTTCGAAAGGAGGAAGCTCCTCATTTCAAAACAAGAGCCCTCCTTTCGAAACAGCTTAAACCACTTTGCTTTCGAAAGGAGGGTTATTTCAAAACCAGTTGTTTTGAAATAAGCCGTTTGGACATGTTATTTCGAAGCAAGGATTCTTTCGAAATAACAAGGACCTTCTGTAGTTAGGATTGTCAACATATTCACAGTAAGTGTCTTGTATCTTTTAGTAGCTGTGTTCCTCCATAACAGATATGGACTAGCAACAGACCTTGCTTATACACATGGAATAGGTTAATTTTAAGATTCTTTAGTACTCTGCAAGGTATGGTTGAATATCCTTTAAACAAGGTATTTTACATGCAGTGCCACCTAGAGGTTGAACCATATACTACACCTTAACTTTCAACCCCCCCACCCCCCCGTTTTGAGTTCTACATTCCTATCCTTTACAATATTTATACTATCCTACCATCTTTGAAGTTCAATACATCAGTCTACTAAATGTCTCATATGTTTTCTAATTACATGACCTGAATGCATGGCAGTTTGATCATGTAGATGTCAATTAGTTACAACAAATGGCTTTGGTCGGTTTGCAGTCTTCGAGTCATCTTTTTGTCAACGACCATCCGTAAAGTTTGCCCAGTTGATTGTTCTTTCTATGGAACAAACCATAGATGCCAACAGTTTCTGCTGAACTGTCCTCAACTGGTCTTAATCACACTTGGTCTGGGCCCTGAATTCTTTATGACAGCTGGAGCTGTCCATCTTTTTTCTTCATCCAGTATGATGTGAATATGGTCAACAGGTTATAGAACTGGCAGTTCTTTAAATGGGTGACATCTGTGTCAAAAGTGTTCAGAAACTTTTTTAGCCTTTTTATCCAGTTTGTCTACTCTTTTCATGTCTGACCACTTTACTCGCACCGCAGAGTTCTTTCAAAATAGCATTATCTGGATCTTACTCAGCCATGGGCCCCCTCCAGTACATGTTGTTGCTTGAAATCAGCTATGAAATCTGTCAAACCACACCCTCACTGTTGCTGATAATGTAGGTTTTGAATAGACTGGGGCTGGGTGTGGGGGGAGTCTGACAGTATTTTATTGGTGAACATTGTACATTATATTGCAGCAACAACAGCAACACTCTGGCAATTACAAACTTACAATGCACTCATGTTCCAGGGAAAGCCAAGAATAAAACTGGCCTGAATAAACTGTGGGTTTGGACTCAGAATATAGTCCTCTTCTCCCCTCCCCCTTTCGTTAAAGCTGATTCTGTGCCAGTAAATCTTATTAATGAAAATGCCCAGCATGCAGTTTTGATGGCTTTTTCTTAGGAGAAATGAAGGTAAGTTAAATACTCCCAATTCTTTTTATTACTTGAGGAATATTTTTAAGCACAGTAAAAATAACATCTGCAAAGTATATTTTCTTCAAAGTCAATAATAGTTTTTAATTGCACAGAAAAAATATCACAATATACCATTATCAAACTAATCTACCATAAAGAGAATAGTGATAGCAAATAGCTTCTTCCACAGCAACAAATTGTAATTAATTACCTAATTTGTTGGAGCATTTGTAATGTATATTTCATAGCACTACTACGTTGTATAACCTTCCGGATAGCTTTCTGAAGAAATCTGATCGAAGCATCGCCTCAAGCTAGTATTATCAAATAACACACCCTGCTGTGCAAAATTGCAGAACAAAACAAGAGTATAATGTTTCAGCATCTAACACCTCAGGAAACTTTGCTCCTTCCCAGCATTTCACCTCAACAGTCCCCAGCCCTTTGCCTATATATCTGGAGCATGCAGAAGATCCTTTAAATAATCAACTTTCACTTACTAATGCTTTCCTTGATACCAGCTTGATCATTACTGCTAACCCAAAGCAAATGATGTCCCATTACTAAACATCATATTCCAATCACAAAAGACTCTGGCATGTGTCTAGAGTGTGCTTTATCCAATCTGTTACGCTTGGTGAGAGTGATGTTAAATAAAGGCTGAATGGATAGTAATTGAACTGTTAGATGCCCTTGGGCAGATTTACATTGCTCCACACCACTCCAGCTAATGAGGTTATGTTACTGTTTATGTCAGTGGAGCCTTTCATACCCCTTTTCAGCAGATGGAAAGGTTACTTACTGTGGTTCTTTGAGATGTTATACAGACACATGTTCTAAGTAGGCATGTGCGCACCCGATGTGCTCAAGCTGCTGTCTTTTGCCTAGTAGTACCCATAGACGGTGACACTCACTTCCTTTGTCTACAGTCCCTCCCCTGTCTATAGGAGATGGCACCACCCTGACCCTCCTGAGTCCCTTCGCACTGATGATCAAGGGGAAGACTCCAAAGCAGAGGGGACTGAGGGTGGGTCATGCAATACATGTCTGCATCACATCTCAAAGAACTGTCGTTACAGTAAGTAATCATTTCTACTTCTTTGAGTAGCTGCAGAAGTGCATTCAGAATAGATGACTAGCAAGCAGTACCAACTCTGGAGACAGGTGTTGGAGTCTATCTGATTATGGTTCACAGGAGCACTCTTCATACATTAGCATCCACTCTGGAAAAAGCAGTGGTCATGTAATGGTCTGTAAATGTACAAACAAACAACCATATGCACAACCAGCTACTGTCTACTATGCACACATTTTTGAGGAATGCTGCCAGTATTGCCTTACGCTTTCATCAAATAAGCCTGTACCTGCAGAGAAGGCATAACTAAAAATATCTCATATGCACTCTTGATACCCATTTAGAAGTGGTGTGCCCAGGGATTCTTGTCCCTTCATGCAGTCCACATGTGATATGAACAGCTGAAGCAGAGCACAAAACTGTTCAGTACTTTTCTGATAAAAAAGGCTAGAAAAAACAAATAGACATTGCTTCTCTGGAGGCAAATACATTGCTTGGTTCAAGCAAAACAGAGATGTCTTTGAATACAAACTTTGGTTGTGGGTGAAGCATTACCTTGTGCCTGGAGAACAACATGTAAGGAGCCCAGCCATCAGGGCTTGCAATTCATTTACCTTCCCGGCAGCAATAATAACTATCATAAATGCAGTTTTCTGAGACAGGAGGAACTGTGGTCAGGAAGCATGGGGCTCAAATGGAGAGCCCATTAGGGCTGCTAAAACTGTGTTTAGGTCACATGACGGGACCAAATCTTGAACTGGAGGATGCAGCCAGAGAAGTCCTTTCAGAAATCTTGTCACCATGGACACTGGAAAAAATTGATTTCCCTTTTATAGGGAGATGAAACCCTGACATTGCTGCAAAGTGCACACACAATGAACTGAATGTGAAGCCTGATTTCTGAAGGTGTGGCAGGTATTCCAAAATGTCCTGGACCAAGTCAATACTGGATGGATTCTGCAGGCCAAAGACTGCATTGAAAACCTCTTCCACTTTGCCAAGCAGCCATCCTATTGGAAAGCTTCCTGTTACTGAGTCAGACCTCCTTGTACAGCTTCAAAGCGATGTTCGTTTTTGACACATGTTGAATGGTGACTCCCATCAGTGCAAGGACTCCAGAACTGGTGGAGGAAGTCTAAACAACCTGTCCAAAGTATGTGGGGCAGGGTGATAAACCTCCTGAGCTACACCTGAAGAGGTGAAGGTGCAGTGAACATGTAACCTAACAGGCTGATGTTGATGTGGGTGAGAACCTTCTCGCTGAAATTACCCTTCAAAAACCAGTCATTGCAGTAGTCGAAGATGTGGCTTCACTTTTGCATAACAACACTGGTTAGAGAGGAGAAGCAAAAGAGAGGCCAAATGGGAAATCCATATATTGAATGTGGTGTTCTCCTACTACAGATGTGGCCAAACTGCAGCTCAAGAGCCACATGTGGCTCTTTAATGAAAAAGCGTGGCTCTCAGAAAATCAACTTAGTAGGTAAAAGTATATGGCTATATGCCTCAGTGCAGCTCTTGAAGTTTTAATAATCAACTTGTGTGGCTCATGAGTTCCGTAAGTGTGGCCACCCCTGTCCTACTACAAAGCAAAGAAATTTCCTGTGGCTTGGTAGAATGGCTACATGAAGATAGGCTTCCTGAAGGTCCAGAGCAGAAAACCATTCATTCTGAAACAAAGCAAGGGTAGCTCAGAGAGAGAGAGAGAGAGAGAGAGAGACTATGCAGAACTGCATACATCTGATTAATGTGCTGAGTCCACAGCTTTGTCCCACCCTTGCATTTCAATATCAGTAAATACCAGGAATAAAATCCATGACCCTGTTGTTCTGACAGAATTTCCTCCACCACAAGCAATGTAGCCAGAAAGCTACCTGCTCCAAGAGGACCAGCTTCTGAGAGGAGTCCCTAAAGGGGAACAGGGAAGTGGGTGGGAGAGAAGACACAGAGAGCAACCAGCATGGCATAGTCCAATCTCACAGTATCTAGGACCCAGCTGTTAGAAGTAATAGAAAGTGAGGTATTATAAAAGCAAGTCAGCCTGTCCCCAAACAAATGGGGGGACAATGAGTGTGGAAGAAAAACAATGGGAACAATGTTCTGAATCAAGGAGTCAAAATGGGCACTTAGCAGGCTACAAAGGAATGCTAACTACCTGGCTAGGCCCTGAGCTCAAGTGTTTCCTCTGGTGAGGCCCATCCCTCTTTCTGGAGTTGTCTCATGGGAGTAGTCTCAATGCTTACAAATTGATTCAAATTGATGAGGATCAATTTTAATTAAATAAATGCATGGCTGCACTGCCTTTCATTAATTTGAACTAAGGAATGCCTTAGTTTGAATTGATGAAAGCTAACTTCAAAATTATAAAACCTGGTTTACCTTCAAAGCCAAGTTTAATTTGAACTCATTAGTTTGAATTAACCCAATGTAGCCATGTTTATTTGAACTAACTGTAGTGCCCTCTACCTAATTCAAACTAGCAAGTCCTGTGCATGGACATGCTAGTTTGAACTAGGGTTTCTACTGTGGCCATGTTAATTCAAATTAACTTGATTAGAACTAATCATTAAGAGTTCAAATCGATTAGTCTGAATTCAGTTAATTCGAACTAACCTTCTAAGTGTAGACATATCCCATGGTCATGGGGACTGCACACAAGGATGTTGTGGCCTGTATGTCTGTTAGTGCTGTTTCTCTGTGTAGATCAATGGTTCCCACCCTTTTCTGTGGCCGCACCCCAGTCCTATGAAACTGTTTTTCTACCACTGCCCTTTGAAGAATTTTAACATTGAGCATGAATTCTGATGACCCTAGTGCCCCCTTAGCTTTTAAAGTCCTCTTGAACTTCAAAATTGCCCCCCGGGGCAATACTGCCCCCATTGGGAAGCACTGGTGTGGATGGTATACAGTATGCACTCAAAGACCTTAACAAAGGCTTCAAATCTTTAAACAAATTCAGGGTTTCATCAGTCTTGCACAAAAACAAGGTTCACCATTGAAAGGTAAGTCCTCAATCATTTTCTGGACATCCAGCACGATTTTGGAGTTTTGTAGCCAAAAAGCCTCCCTCGTAGTAATTGACAGGTCCATTGCCCTAGCCAAGATGTCTACAACCTCAAGTGCAGATGCAGAAACGTCATTTGCAGAGAAGTCAGCCTTGCAAAGCCTTGGACCAACAGAAAAGATAGGACTGAAAAGCAAAGTAGGTCCACCACAGTCTGGTATGCCGATATCATGCTGGCATAGTCACAGTTAGCACCTCATTCAATAGCCACTCATAGGATTTCTGCCTCTCTGACCCTGCATTGAGGGATAAGCAAAGGTACCCATGGACTGAAACTGGTCCTCTGCTGTTCCATGTTCTTCTTGACAGAAGAGTTACTCTGGGACCTGAAGCATTCACGATTGGTCATATGAGACCTCTTCTTGGCACTGAGGACATTGAAAGGTTCCTGTACTGCAACAGGAGGCAGCAGCATTTCCTGAGCCCATGGGCAACCTGTGAACTGAGGAATGCTACAATACCAGATCAGACTACCTGAGCTGCTCAAGCAGATACCATTTGAGGCAAAGGTCCCACATCAGCTGAGTCCTTGTTTTCAATGACCCACGAATTGAACAGAGCTAATTAAGGCACACTTCACCAAGGGAGAGAAAGCACTGTGTGTGGCAGGTCCCTGTTGGGACTCACCACTTCACATGAAGGGCAATGCCTGAATCCCAATGAGGGCATCAACAGGGAGCACTACTGTTAATAGAAACTTTTCTTTTAAACTAATATTATTAAATCTGTACAATGAGTTAGACTGGAGGATGAATGCAAGGTTGTGAAGCAACTACTACATGGAACTCTGATTCTAGCCAATGGGCAGTGAGAAGGGACTGAGGGGGATTGAGACAGCACCCCTTTATATAGCCAGGGCCAGGGCTCTGGGTATGAGGCCTGAGTGCCACTGCTTTAGGATACTGCTAGACAAAAGTCTCCAGCTTTGGCACATGGGGCACACATACATGTGGAATACACATCTGCATCTACTTGGCAAAGAACTGAAAAGTCTGATAAGTCTGATACATCCACACCAAATGTCCTACTTCACACCTCACTTTTTAATCACTATTTGTTTTTCTTTCCTCTCTGTATGCTATTTTCTCTTTCAATCTGAAGCCAGGGTGAACCTAACTTGACTGTGCAAAGAACCTATTTTGATTGCCCAGCTATGAAACTTAATGGAACCAATTAACTTCTAGGCATCTTTGAGGAAAATGTGCTCAGTTAGATGAACAGTAATCAGTGGTTTTGCAGAACTTTATAATAATACCTTATAACTAGTTAAAAAAGACACTTTTTTTAAATCGGGAAAGTTTAGATTATATTTCCTTCCTTGTACTCAAAAGCAGTTGAATCATCTTAACTCCAGTTTTTTCCAAAGAAAATAACACTAATCCTGGGAAATTTGAGGTCAAAAGATGAAAATTTCAGAAAGTGATAAGTTTATGGAACTGTAAGTTGCTTTTGCCCTAATATATATGTGTAATGTATACAGTAAAACACTGAAGCACAAGAGAATAACTGAGAAATGCTCTGTGCAGTAGAATTAGATTTAGTAGAATATTTTGCTATGGTTTAGATATATAATTGTAAATTTACTCAAGCAGTCATGCAATGTTGTCTGATGAATTGATACAAAAGAAAATGACAAAGCTGGTTTTGAACCTTCAAATGTCACTAACTGACTATTAAGTAGTTTAAGCTATAATGAACTTTACAGCTATCGACATACTATGACTGCTGTTCAAGATACTACTAGACTGGGGGAATGACATTAGGCAGTCACTGACTTTTATCTCTGTGACATATTTAGGAGAATTTTTCAAGTTACTTTTCATTTTCAATGTTGACATCATCTAATAACAAATTCTCAGATAACTTTGCAAGTATCTTATATGCATAATACAGGAATAGGCATAGTAAGAAAAACAATCTGTAAAACCTTGTCCTGTCACTTGTTTCAACAGCAGGCTTCTTTCTTTATTAAATTCATGGGCCAAATAGGTGACAGTTCCAAGGTGATGAATCTGGTGTCTGAAATCCCCTCTGTATTGAGCAAAGACAGTGCAAACTTCTCCGTATTACTCCACTGTCAAAGAGGAGTACTGAATGGAGCACCATTTTGCGGCAGGCTACAACATGGCACAAGACAAGCGTGTAACCCAAGATCTCTGTTTCAGGCTCTATTGCTACAATAATACCACTACAATTTTTTAAATATCCTTCCAAAGCCAATGCTGGTATACAGGGTAGAAACAGTTTCTCCCATTCCTCTCTGTCATTTGCTGCAGCTTCCATTTGCTCTAGGGTGTTGAAATTGACTATTCTGCCTTACCCTCTAAGGGTTCATCTAAAGGTTTCTCTTGGGTACTCTCATTTCTTCACACTGGTTCGTTTCTGCTTTACAGCTTCATGGGAAGTTTGTGTTGGCATCCAGAATACTTGCCCCCACTATGTTATATACTTCCTTCTTTTTCTGGTGGAACTGAAGTGCTGGTTGGTGATTTCTTGAATCTCTTCATTGGTGATGAAGTCTTTCCAACCAATACCCAAAAGCTTGAAGGCTTTGTTTAGACTTAGAACGTTGGTGCGAATTGACTTAATTCAAACTAATTCATTTGAACTAATAATGGTTAATTTAAATTAAGTTAATTTGAGCTAACATGTTTCCACTAGAAACCCAAATTAAACTATCATGTCCATGAACAGGACTTGCTCATTCAACTTAGGAAGAGGGCACCATGGGAAGCGTGGCAACATGGCCCCTGAGAAGGGCCACTGCCACTGCAAATCCCATAAAACCAGGAAGTGACCTCAACCTTCTGCACATTCTGGCTGGCAATAGGCAGAGCAAGGAGGTCATGGACCAAGCCCAGCTTCCACAGCTTGCCACCGAGGTGCCCAGCACGCACGCAACCCTGAGCATTGCTCTGGGTGCCTGCAGGGCCGTCCCGGGGGGGGCAGGCAAATCACCCTCTGCGGGGCCCCTGCTCACTTCCCCCCGCATTGTGGGGTGGGGACAGCCATCCCAGGGAAGGGCAGGCCCCTGCGCCAGCTGTCCCATGCCAGGGACTGGGCTAGCCAGCCAAAAGGGCAGGCCAGTTCAGCACTGCTGGTCTCCTCCACCCCCTGACATATGCTGCTCTTGGCTCTGTGCCGTAACAGCAGAGAGGGAGTGGAAGGCAGTGCAACAAGGTGGGGGATAGCGATACGGGCCCCACGCTGCCTCCCACCTCCTCCCCACTGCTCTGGCACAGAGCTGAGAACAGGGCACAAGTCTGGGGAGGAGGGTGAATGGACTGGCAGCTCTGAACCAGGCTGCTGCTTTTCGCCTGCTTGCCCGGTCTCTGGCATTGGGGGGGGCAGTGGTGCAGGCCCCGCAGGACCCCTCTAGAGTGCAGGGCCCTGGGTGGCTGCCCCGCTCACCCTATCCTAGGGAGGGCCCTGGGTGCCTGGATCACACTCTTCTTTGACATGGACAGCACAAAGACAGACACCAGTACTGCCACCATGCTGGGCCTGCCCACTCCTGTGGCAACTCTGCTGCCCTCCGTGCCCTGTCAATTCTGGGCATTCAAAACCAGCAGTGACTGGTGGGAATGGATCATCCTCACCATACAGGACAACAAACTGTGGATGGAGAACCTAAGGATGAGGAAACAGACCTTCCTGGAGCTGGTCCGCGAGCTCACCCTGGCCCTGCAGCACATGGACACCCATCTCAGACCTGCCCTCCCCGTGGACAGGAGAGTGGCCATTGCCTTCTGAAAGATGGCCACCCCAGAGTCCTGCCACTACATTGCTCATCATTTTGGGATCAGGAAGGTCACCATGGGGACTGCCCTCCTCCAGGTCAGCAGGGCCATCAATATTGCTAGCACACATCACCCCAGGCAACCTGCAGGACACCATCAATGGGCTCATCGCCCTCGGATTCCCCAACTGTGCGGGCATCCTGGATGCGATGCACATCTCCAGCTGAGCCTTAGAACATCGGGCCAGAGAGTACAGAAACTGCAAGGGCTACTATTCCATGGTCCTGCAGGATATTGTTGACCACCAGGGCATATTTATGAATATCCTCGTCAGCTGGCCAGGGAGGGCACACAATGCTGGTGTCCTCAGAAACTCTGGACTCTAGAGGCACATGCAGGCAGGCACCTTCTTCCCGCCACATGACATCACTCTTGGGGACATGAGGAGCCCATCCTCATTGTCAACAGGAGTCTAAACAGGTGTTGCCAGGTTGTGGAGCATGCCTTTGGTCAGTTCAAAGCCTGATGGGGGTCTCTCCTGATGTGCCTCCACCTCACCAAGGAGACTATTCCTGAGGTCATTAGTGCCTGCCTCACCCTGCACAATCTGCGCAAATGGCAGGGGGAGAGATTCCCCCCTATCTGGAAGGCAGAAGCTGAACACCTTGCTGCACACTTCGAACAGCCAGAGGCCAGGCACCAGATGGAGTGGGCCCTGCAAAAAGTGCACACAATCTGGGAGGCACTGAAGGACCTGTTCCTCAGAGAGGACCATTGAGGACTGGGCCTGCCACCAGGCACCCTCACCACCCCAGCCCCGACCATGCTTGCTTCCCACACACCCTCACCTATTCATCCCCTTCCTGTCCCCAAAACTATAAAAAGAACCAGATGGAAGAGATTGGCTTCACAGGGTTTATTTAAAAGCAGGGTTGGGGGCAGGGAGGGGGGTTGGGACTTGGGGGGGGGGGCTTGGGGAAGAACTGAGGAGAATGTGGGACTTGGGGGAGAACTGGAGCTTGGAGGGGTGGGCAGGTCATGGTAGGGGGGCAGTGCTGGGTGACAGTCCACCAGTCATCAAGTTCAATGGACCACTCCAGGAGGCATAGGGTGTATACCTGGTGGGCCAACACCTGCCCCTCCAGGCCCACATGCCCTCTTTGGCCCCCTGTCCCAAATTGATGAATTCCCTGAGGAACTTGTCCTGGATGCTATGGGCTCTCCTCCTCCTGGCAGGCTTCCTGGAGCATAGTGTCAGGTGGCTGTGCAAGCTGCTGAAGGGAAACAAAGAACAGGGTTAGCTATTAAGTTTGAATTAACAGTTACTTTGAAGTTAAGTGAGGTTTTATAACTTTGAAGTAACCATTCACTACTTCAAACTAAGAAAGTCCTTAGTTCGAAGTAATGAAAGCCACTGTAGCCATACATTAATTTGAATTAATCATCATTAATTTGAATTAAATTGTGTGTAGACGTACCCTAACAGACTCTTATTTTCAAAAGCATCTTATTTTTTTGTCTGATGTTTTAATAGCTCTTCCAGCTACAAGTTACACTGAGATTCCATTTGTTTGGAAAACTCTCTTTTGTTCTGGTGCTGTATATCTTTGATTTTGTACAGTTGAGTTTAGTTTAGTAGATATCTTTCCTGACCTTGATGTCACTTTCCTCTTGAGGTCTCCATTACCTAATAAGGTGCAGTCCAGCTAGATGAACTATTCAACTTTCTTGATTTTTTTTGCCTTCTAACGTGGTGTTATTGCCTGAGTTTCATGGATGTTTGTTTTAGCAGAATAAATTCAGAGCCCCACTTAGACTGCTATTTTTGCCAAGTTATCTATGTTTGTGAAGTTTCAAGTTTGTTGCTGAGACACACAATATTGTCAGCAAATCTATGTCTTCTAGGCATTAGCTGTCTACTCATCCTATACTGGTGTTTGTATTGCTAATATAATTCTTCATTATCCAATCTATGCCAGTGCCAAACAACAGCGGAAATAAAATTCCCGTTTCACACCAGCATCCACCTTGTGTTTCTTTGTTGTTGGTTGTTTACTCTTAGAGAGCACACACAGCATACTCATGGCCTTGATAATGTTGACAACGTTAGCTGGAATTCAGTGAGAGTGTAGCATGTTCCACAATGTATGTCTATACAGGCTGTCAGATACCTTTTGGGGGAAAAAAAAACATCAGTGAAATTGTTGAAGAGAGGAGTTACCATTCTATACACTCTTTTGTGATGGTCCTAATATGAAATCTGGTCCATTCATGATCTCTTGAGCGTGAATCTACCTTGTTCTTCTCAAAGCTTTGTGTCCATTGTCTCATCAATCCTATACATCAGGGGTCTCAAACACATGGTCCGTGGGCTGCATGCAGCCTCTAAAGCTATTTCCTGTGGCCTGCAACAACATTTTTGTTACCAACATTTGCAATATTGTTGTATGAAAAGCTTTCAGTGGTGTGGCCCTCAGGCTAAGGTTCTAGTCCTCATGCAGCCCTTGTGGTTATTTGAGTTTGAGACCCCTGCTATACAGGATCATTCTGGCAATGGCTTTCCCTACAACAGAAAGCAGTGTAACTCTTCTCCAGTTGTTACAGCCAGCAAGATCACCTTTTTAAGGTATTCAGACAATGATTCTGTTTTCTCAGTCAAGAAGGTCTTTCCCCCCACCAACCAAACTTCACTGAATGGAAGAGGCGTCGCTGGTGCCTGGCACACAGGGCCCATGCCCTGAATCCCGGCTCCAGTGCTCCGGGTCCTGGTGGGGCCTCTGCCTCTCCTGGTCTCCGGCCAGATCCGGCAGGAGATCCGAGGCTTGGCCGCCCGTGGCAGCAGTGGCCACTTCTGTCCTCTTCCTAGGCCAGGCAGCTGCCACTCCCTACCCTGTCCCCAGTTGGGGGTGTGGCCTGCGGTCAGGGAGCAGGGCCTGGGCCAGTGCCCTGTGTTCTTCCCCTGGGCAGTGACGTTCCTGCTGAATGGTGTTATTAATTGTGTTAGGATGATGTATCAAGTACTTGATGATGTTGTATCAGGTGCTTTTAGTGTTTCTGCTGTAATCTGATCATCTTCCATCAGGTTGTTATCTGTCAGTTTGTTGATTGCAGCTTCTGCTTACATTACTGGACATAAGCTGACGTAACGTTAAAACAAATCCAAATTGAAAGTAATCCAAAACCAAGCCACAAGACTGAAAGACGTTTAATATTTTTTTAAAGGGCTTTAGCATCTCTCTTTGAGGAAAAATATTTTGCTTCAAAAGACTGCCAGCAGTAACAACGATTGTGTTTCTGTTTGAAATAAAGAGATAATTTAATCTTATGTAAAGATGTAGAACATTTATTACAAAATGGAATTTAATTTCTATTTTAGCTGTAATTCAACAATATTCAGAAACAGGGAACAAAGAGAAATCATACTGTAAATGTGCTCAGCCATCTCTCCATCGGCCCCCAAGTATGTGGTTGATAGAATGCCAGCCAATAACCTGGCATTGATTTTGTACTTGCATTTGGGAGTTTTGCATGAATAAAACCTACTAGATGATCCCTGAAGAATACAGTGTTGAGATCTAGGACCTCAAGCCTGGAAATGCTGTGTATAATGTTAAGCACCTGCACAGTAAGCCTTTGCAGGATTGGGAGCTAACAAAGTAATTGAACATGAACTAACAATTTTCCATATATTTTTAAAAGGAAACTAGTGTATTTTAGAATTATACAGAATCAGACTCAATTTTCAACTACAAAATTCTTTTCCGTGTATAAAAACAATATCATGACTTTATTCACAAAGTGGGATTTTGCCCCATAAAAGCTCATGCAATAAATCAATTTATTAGTCTTTAAGTGCCACAGGACTCCTTGCTTGTTTTACTGAACTAGAATAACAGGGCTGCTCTTTTGGAACTTACCAATAAGTAAGCTTGATTTTGGCACATGAAGTTTTAGTTTGGAGTCATCCTTATTTTTACTGGGTAAAACAGAGGGTTTATATTACAAAACCACTGCAAAACAGGGCCCCATTTATCTCTGTTTCCAAAACATTACTGCAGTGTTCCATACGCTGTCATTTTATTGAATAGTAAGGGCCTGAACTAACCCTATTCAAGTCAGTGGAATGACTTCCACTGGGCTCAGTGAACACTGAATTAGCCCCTTAAGAATATCTCATAGACTGAAACTGATCTGCATAACTGTGTGGGGAATAATGACAAAAAAAAAGATATAGGCTTCTATAAACATTGAAGTCCGATTGCTAAATAAAGTTAATCTCAAAACCAATATTATTCACAATAAGTAGTCGAAGCAGATCTGATGCCGACCCTCACAAACAATACTGTTTTTATGATGTTTTTGCAACAACAGATGTTTAAATCCTCAGCGTGCTGGTCATATTCCTATGTAGAGAATTATGAGAAATGTTTGAACATTGAAGCTTTTTTAAATGAGTCCTCAGGAATGCTGGGCTCCCAACTAGGGATTACGAGGGCCTCATGCTGACCCTCTGTATGAACCAAATCCATCCACAATTACAGGGCACCAATCTCATTGCCTAGGACAGTCAATCAGAATTGGAACAAGTGTTCAAGAGCAGAACCATTGCTTTGGAGTATCCAAACAGCTTATATATGTCAAGGCCTGGGTTCAACTCCTAGTTGAAAAGATGATACCTTCAGCAATGCCCCATAGGCCTAGACTGGAATTTCTGCTCAATACTTATTCAGGTGCAAGAGTGCCAACCATTGAACCATCAGCATAATTTACTGTCATGCTCTTCATATTAAAATAAATGTATCTGGAAGAGCTTCTCATGCTATCGATATTGGCCATTCAGTGCAACTGAATATATTTACTCTGTTGATTATCTTTCTTCTTTCCTCTTACAGGTGTTCTTAGAACAGAAGCAATAAAAAGTTGCTGTCCTGTCCACAGGGTAAATGTCTAACAATGTCCTACCATGAGTAGGAAAACATAAGGGAAGCATATAGGAGAAAAATCTGCTTGAGCGATTATTTTAGGAAAGGCATAAGCTGCTTCTGATGGCTACATGTACTTATTACCTTTTTTTCCATGTAAATAATTCAGCAAATGTATTTCATGTCAGAGATTTCATTAAAAAGATGACATTATTCCACAAAACACCTTCCTTTCAGATCTGATATAGGTTCATCTCCGCAGAGAATCTCTTCAAATCTTAAAAGAAATGCTACTCCTAATAACATAAACCCTCTAGCTTTCCTGCTTACATTTCCCCTAGCACAGCAAGAAATGTAGTTCTTTCTTTTCAAGTTTATTGCTTTTCTTTAGGTAGAGCAGAAATTGTGCTACAGAATAACTAACTGGGTATAATGAGCTTTCACTGGGATGCAGAAACTTTTAATCAAAACCTGTCCTCACTAGATAGAAAAAAACATAGGGAAACAGAGCTTTTCCTCTTTCTATCTCTATCTTTCTCACTCATATTTTGTGGTTTCTGTTGTTGTCTCCATTATGTTCTAATTTAAGATTTCCCAAGTGGAAGATGCGTTGTTGGGAAATACTTATGCACTGCACAGTAGAGATAAATACCATCCTTTACTAAACACAGGGAGGCAAGAGCTTGACTGAATGTTTTAATCTTTGCACAAAATATTAAAAACAATCTCGCTGAAGCGAGGAGGAAATATTAAACCAGCAGGACAGTTAACGTTCTTCTTGGGACTAATATAAAAAAAATGAAAAATCAGATAAATGGTATTGGAGGTAGGATATGAAAATTCAAACAGGAGACCATCTGCAATATGTAACATCAAGCAAATAAAAATTAATGCTGGCTTGTAGCATGGCACTTTGGTACTGGTATACTGGCAATCTTTCCTTGCCCTGAATAATCCTTTCATAACCTGCATTTTAAAATATAAATAGCATTTCAACCCGCTACAGAAACTGCTTTTTCAAGATTCAGATGCAATTTTTCCTCCAAATGTCTTTGAGGTTTCCTATTTCCTCTTTTCTGCCTAAATCAATATCATAGTGTTCTATGCCACCTTCTCCCTCACAACCTATCAACACACAGAGATGATGCTACATGCACCAGAAACACTGATGTATCAATGCAAAGGGGAGGCAGGATATCATTAGATGTCCTGCAAGCTGGTGACTTAAGGCTCTTTTCTCTGTACCCAGGGCCATCCCTATGGGGGCATGGGACCCTGGGTGAATCGTCCCCTGGGAGCCCCCACTTTGCCCATCACCTGCACTGGGAGGGCAGGGCTGGCTAGCCCAGAGGGGAGGGTCAGGCCCACTTTGCGCCTGTACTGCCTGTTCCCCATCCAGGGAATGGGGCAAGCCGGCCAAAAGTGGCAGCCGGGTTCAGCGCTCTCACTCTCTCCCCTCCACATGCAGTCAAGCGTAGTGCCTTCGGCTCTGTGCTAGAGGCAGCAGGGAGGGGTTGGGAGGCAGTGAGGCTGGGGGACAGCGGTTCGGGCCCTAAGCAGCCTCCTGCCCCCTCCCTGCTGCCTCTGGCATGGAGCCAAAGGCAGCATGTGGCCGGGTGTGGGAGAGGAGTGGGAGCACTGAACGCAGCTGCTGCTTTTGGCTGGCTCGCCCCATCCCCCAAATGAGGAACAGCCAACTGCGAGGGGCAGCAGTTCGGCCCCCATGCTGCCCTGCTCATGGCAAGACAGTGCGGGGCCCACGGAACTGTGGGGCCTGGGGCAATCACCCCTTTCGCCCATCCCTAAGGATGGCCTTGTCTGTACCCATGGGGAGGCAGTTTGGGATTTGGAATGGGGAAGGTCAGAGGAATGGAGAACTGGCTAGCTGCATCAATGATCACTTAGCAATGGTAGATATATAAGACTGTTTTTCACATACCCCAAAACATCTCCCTCCAGGAGTGTCGCTGCCCTGGGAAAGGACCCGGGGCACCGGTCTAGGCCCCGCCCCCTGGCCACAGGCCACACACCCCAGCCAGGGATGGGGCCAGGAGTGGCCGCTGTGGCTGCAGGCGGCTGGGCCCCGGATCCCTGGCTGGGGACAGGGCTGGAAGCAGCTGCTGCAGCCAGGCCCCAGATCTCCGGCCCAATTGGGCCAGAGACCAGGAGAGGTGGGGCCCCGCCAAACCCGGGGCACTGGCGCCAGGATTCGGAGCACGGGCCCTGTGTGCCTGGTGCCAGCAATGCCCCTGTCTCCCTCTAATCCAGTCAGAACCCTTTTCACCTTACATTATTATCCTTGAAATTTCTCAGCAGCTACACAGTTCTACAGCTTTTTCTTAAGAACAGAGTCAGCACTTGGGAGACCACTGCACAAAAGGCCTCTATTCCTTCACTTCACTTTACTATGATGTGGGTTCTGGAGCTCAGGCTCCAGCCCAAGCCCAGAAATCTACACAGTAATGAAACAATGCTGCAGTCCAGGTTATGTGAGCTCAAGTCAGCTCGCATAAGCCAGCCACTGGTGTGACCCAGGCCTCCTGGGATAATCTTCT
Source organism: Podocnemis expansa (assembly GCA_007922195.1). NCBI lineage: Eukaryota > Metazoa > Chordata > Testudines > Podocnemididae > Podocnemis > Podocnemis expansa. The sequence goes on from ML681998.1 coordinate 1,118,360, forward strand.
GAATGCGCCAAAATCAGGGCAAGCTGCAAAAACCAGGGGTCAAACCCCCAAACCACTGATGGTTGGTACTTAAACCAGTCTCCAGTCAGCAACAAAACATACTTTTGATTCCCCACTCTGGTCATCACCAAGCATAACAAAATAGAAAGAGCCCCCTTTATGCACATCAGCTCCTATGGTCCCCACTAGCCACTGTGTCCCTTAAAGAAATAGGTTCTCCTAACCACAAAGGTTCAGCCACACTACCCAGCACAATATGAGCTTAGATCTTACCCAAAATACCATGCTGCCAGCCAATCCTTTAGTAACTATAACTAAAGGTTTAATATAAAAAAAAGGAAACAAAATATGAGAGTTGTTAAAGGGTCAAAGTGAATCATATACATACAAATTATTTAGAGTCCATAGAAAGAAAATCCTTGAAGATCCTGTAGTTTGCAGGTTAGTCCCACTCCTCTGGTATGCACCCAGCGCCTGGGTGGGTCTTAGTCTTTTGTTCAGTGCCAGAAGAATAGTTCCAGAGGAGGGTGTTGGTTGCAGACAGATTGAAGACTAAAGACAAAATGGAGATGGGGCCATGGTCTTTTATCACTTTCAGCTGCCTCATGCTCTCAGAGTCCTTGCCAAATCAAAAGGGAGTTGAGTCATCTGGTCAGCCTGGGTAACTAGCTGAACAGATTTCTCCTTGGGCCCACTGCAGCTGGGAGCTCTTAATGGGCAATTAGGATGACAATAGTTTGCAGACACACCCAGCCTGGGATTGCTTGGAGTCAAATAACTTGGAGTACAAATAAAAACAAATAGATTTCTAATTTCTAATACAGGCATGATACCTACAAATAAACCATAATCACTCTTAGCAGATTATAGCCTTTCTATTGATACCAAACATGGGATATCACATATGGATTATTACAAATATGAAATATTAATATGAAAGATAACCATGGGCAGTCCCCTAGACCCAGACAGCCTCACAACAGATGTCTAGTTGCTATGTAGACAGACTCTTGAAATCTCCTATAAAACATAGTGGAGCAGACTGTGTGAGACTGTCTGCAGGTGTTTAAAAGGGTTAGGTGAGGGGGTACAAGGAGCTATGCTCCCTTTTTCCTGTGCATAGGCAGGCCACATACCTGGCCACCAACTGAACTGAACACCAAGGATTGTATGGAATGTAGACATAGCCCATGGTAGTAAGTCTCAAAGTGTAGGTCAACAGCCTTGGGCTTGTAAGGCTCATACCCACCACACTGGAAATAGTTGCATAGAGATTGTAGCTCAAGCTGGAGCATGGGCTATCAAGTTCACCTCTCACAGTGCCCTTGGTGGTAATGGTCTTTATAAAATCACCAAGGAGAACTAGGGCTTCTGACCTGTTCCCATCCCACCACCACAACTCTGACCAGAACAGCTGGCCCCTCGCAGATGCTGCCCATTTCAAAGGGGCATCACAGGGACGATGTTCCCACTGTATTTTTGGAGGCATTGTGCTGATCTGAGGCACAATAGCACTGTGAGCCCCTAAGTGAGGATTGTGATGCTATCTGGGTCTAAGGGACTGTTTATGGTTATCTTTCATATTAATATTTCATATTTGAAATAATCCCTATGTGATATACCATGTTTGGTGTCAATTGAAAGGCTGTAATCTGCTAAGGATGATTATATGGTTTATATGTAGGTACCATGCCTGTATTAGAACCTAGAAATCTATTTGTTTTTATGTGTGTTCCAAGTAATTTGTTCTTAAGACAATCCCAGACTGGGTGTCTGCAAAATGGTGGGTTACTTACCAATAACCGTTCTTCTTCGAGATGGGCTGCTCGGATTCATTCAGAAATAGGTGTCTCCATGCTGGAGCACCAGATTGGTTGGAACTTTTTGCCCTAGCCTGTCAGAAGAGGGCAGGTGGCCACTGCCCCCCGCGCCACCCTGTGGCTATATATATGGCCACTGCCCAGCTCCTCCCCAGTTCCTAAGAGTTGCCAACTCCAAAAGCAGAGACAGGGGGAGGGCTCTGAATGAATCCGAGCAGCTCATCTCGAAGGACAGCTACTGGTAAGTAACCCACCGTTCTCCTTCAAGCGCAGCTTGGATTCATTCAGAAATAGGTGACTGCTAGCCATGCTGATGGATGGCAGGTCGAGCTGGCTCTTTCACCTTCAGCACAGCATAACTCCGAAATGGGTAATTGTCCAGTGAACAGGTCCTTAAGGATCTAAGAAATTGACCTAAGGACATTCATCCCTGTCAAGGCTTTTTCCCCACACTGGCACTCTGAGTGCAGAAGGTGGGGGCCTGCAACAGGCCAGAAAAGCCACTGGCCTTAAAGCCTGCTCTTAAAAGTCTCCAAGGCCTCCAATTCCTGGCCTTGGAGTGGTATCGCTGCCACCACCCAAATGCAAAAAACCTCTTGTGACCCAGGAAGGCGCACTTGGGAATTCCTCCCTGTGAGGTACTTGCAATCCTCTTTATTCCTCTCTCAGGAAAGTGACTGAACTCCAGCTGCAATATGAGCTGGAACTGGAACAGGGTTCCCTCTAGTAGCTGCCTGTGCAGTCTAAGGCACGGGCACACAAACCTCTTGCCTCTCAGGACACAGAACCAGAACTTGCTTAAAAGGTAAACTCTTTAATCAAAAAGAACAGATGATAAACACAGAGAGTTGCTTCTCTGGGAATTAACTTAGGTAGTTACAGGGTAGTGGGGTGGGGGTTGAGTTTACATGTGCTCAGCACAGAGAAATCCAAAAAACAAGCCAAAAACAAAGAAAATACCCTGACCGCATCTAAACAAACATTCCCTGTTCTACTCACGCCTGGTCAGTACCAAACTTAACTTATCTCTGGTAAGGATGTTGCTGGATTCTTCCTCAGGCCCCTCTGGCCTCCTCCTGATCCTTCCAGGAGCTCTGCTGCATCCAAACAGGCCCAGGCCAGGCTGCTGTTACCATTCAAAAAGCTGTGCTTCGTTCCTATTGGCTGTCCTGGGACTCACTGACCAGAGTGTTAACCCCTTCCTCCCCAAGGGTTATTACAATCCCAGCAAGGGTAGCCTGGAGATGTAGGATGTAACTCAGTGGAGACAAGTAGGCCCGGATTGCCCGAGCACCTATTGGTGTGTGTTGGTATGACAGCCTGAGATCACCTTACGCATAAGAGGTACCAACGCATCGTGACTACGGCCAATGAACACGTCTCTAATCGCTCTTCATGAGGGGGTATTGGCAAATGCCACGTGGAGGCCAGAAGATTTAGTGTTCTGGCAGCGACACGTGTTGATGTAATTCCTACGGGGGAGTTCCCAAGGCCTGAAATTTGCCAGGCTGGCAGTGGTGGTTATCAGCACTGCAGAAAACCAGAGGAGGAGAATTAGACTGTCTTCCCCTCAGTCCAGTATTTTAAGGGACATGCAGGTCATGGGGCTAGGCCAAGGACTTGAGAGGGCTGTGGCCCCCCCCCCCCCGGGCCCTGCAGCAGTGACACCCTCACCAGAGAACATCAGGTACATGAATCTGACGCACTCGGTATCCCACAGGAGAGGTGGGTTACCAGGAGCGGGAGGGAGGAATCTAGAGAAGTTACTTTGATCTAGTTCAAAGAACCGGTCAGGACATCGACAGCAACAGCTGCCGACCCCATAGGGCATGCTTATAAGTGAAGCAGTGGGACTGGTGTGGAGGGACCAGATGCCTGACCCATCCTATGGGACTAGATAAGAGAAACACAGGTGGGATGTTCTATGGGCCTGAAAGTTGTGATCAGGCCTCCATGAGCTTACTGATGGCACCGTGACAGACCCCTAGGGTGGGATGTTAGAGTCCATATCCTTGCACAAGACAAGGAAATGGCATTACTGCTACCTACGCCCTTCCCTTTCTTCTTCTTTTTAAATTCAGCAGCTGGAAGGCAGCCACAAGAATGCTAAGGCAAGGGGTTGGACGTGGTAAAGCCATGGTTTAGTAATGGGCTTGTAAGCACGATAGGCCCGGATGCTAGCACCCACAGCCTACGGAACCACTCCCTTTGGCCTACATGGCCTCGCACCGTAGAGGAGGACCATCCCGGAATGGGACCAAGCTTAGCTAATGCTGCACAGGGGTGCGCATCAGGATTGAGGCTCCCTCAGGAAGGGCCCCGGGGGACAGTCAGGATGTACAGAGGAGGAGATAGCCTCCTCCAAAAGGGACAGAGTGAGGGTATTCCACCCCGATGGGGTACATCTGGCCATCTCCACTTTAAGACCCTTACGGTATATCTGAAGTGTCCTCTATGAGTATGCTAATGATGGTATTAGATCTTACCAGGAAGGTGAACTCTATCAAGGGTCAGCCAGATCCTGAATTCCGGTTGTTGAGAGGAATTTCAGGGTGGATATAGAGTGGGCTTTGTCGAGTGCTAAACCCTGTTACAAATGCTTAGGACAGGAGTATGTTATTCTAAGATGCACCTACTAAGACTAGAAGAGCCTTGGGTTGTAATGCGAAGGAAGGAATTGTACCCTTGAGACTCCTGAGTGAGAGTCTCCGGTAGCTAAGCCAAGATAATCACGGTGCTACGGCAGTGCCCCAGGGGGTGAGAGACACCGCTGGATGAAACCCTGGGAGGCAAAGATTGGCCCCAGAGGAGTAGCCATCTGTGGGGGTGGTTTCTGAACCATTGCAGAGGGAGCGAGCGCTCACTATGAATGTAGCAAGGGGTGGAGGGACAAGTTTCCCTGCCTTTGACCGACTGGCGAAGGGAGAGATCAGGATGGTTTCATCAGTATTATCAGCTTATCTCCTCTGGATCTCCGAGACCTGAGGGTTTCCCGGGTGAGATATAACAGAATGGCCACATTAGGGATAGAGAGAGGAAAGTGGCCTGGGTCCCCTCTATGAGGGGCAAGACCCCATGTATGGGGGTTCTGGCATGAGGGCATGCCCCGGGTAGTGGTGATCGATGGCCCAGGTTAGGAGATTCCCAAGCAGAATGGTTTGTCATTTACATGGTTACCCCCCATCTCTATTTTTTGAAAGATGGTAGAAGAATGGAGCGGGGGGCCCCATTTTTATGACATCTGTCAAGAGCTTTCACCTAAGCTGAGAACCAGCCAGAAGTAGTGAGTACTAGAGGGTTCATATCTCACAAGGACCGTGAGCGAGTTGGCCAACACTTACCTCTAATGACCGGGTCCCGACGTTAGCATCTGGCACTTGGCAAGCAGGAACGAATTACCTGCTTCATGGGGTCAGGGAGGGTTTGGGTGCTTCGAGTTGGAAGCATATGCCCACAACCCTAATGAGGGTCAATTGGGTGGGAGCAATGATTAAACACCAGCTAGTCTTACTGGTAGTAAGGGAAGGATGGGCAAGGTGGTGAGCTCATTCATACTGTGGGTAGAGGAGTGAGACCCAACAGAGGGTTCTCCAACCGTCAGTGTGGGGAGGCAGAACGATAGGGCCTTGTCCATGGGGAAGCATGGGGGCGTGTAGTTCCCAGTATGAAAATGACTCCACAAGGGGAGGCTCCGTTTGATTCAGATGGGCAACAGTGGGTAATACACCCTCTGATATTGGGAGTGTGTTCCATGAATGCCGTATGTGTCCCGCTGGGGGTAATAGAGTCACAGCCCAAGGAAGTGGAAAGGGGAAAAGGGGGGGCTTTTCCCCTTGGTGGTGTGTCATATACAGAGGTGTGATAGCTTCTTGGGGGCCAGGACCACTGGCTATCGGTTGCCTGCATGGCTTCAGACAGCAGGCTTCCTTTCTACCCTCCACGGCAGGCGAGGAGGTTTGGGTAGTGAGAGGGTTCAAGTTTTCTCAAGGCATTAGGTCAGACGAAGGGGTGTGAGTATGATAGCCCTAGTTCTACCCGAAGGGGAGGAGGCTGCCTCACCTGCAAACCACCCATTCTCACCAGGAAGGAGAGAGGGAGAAGGGCTATCTGTCATTTCTGAGAGGGAGAGTCCAACAATGGTAGGCACTCCACCATGATTGACGACGATATTGGTGATTATAACCAATACTGCTGACTAATGGGTTGAGAGCTCTCTCAGAGTTGCCCAGGAGAGGGACCTTGCCAAGAGGGTCCCCCAAATGTAAGTCAAACTGAAGGTGTGGTTGTGAGGACCAAATCCTCACCAGTAACTGTTAAGGGGAGGGGGGGTGGCTTACTATCAGGCCTTATGGGGCCGAATGGCATGGAAGAAGCCCTGCCTGGAGGAGGTCAAAATATTTCAGTTCTACCCTGGGGTCACGAGCAGTACCCAGAATGGCTGAGGTCTCCTCTGGGTCAAGGGCCACCTGTTGTGAGGCCGGGGGCACTCTGGCTTCCAGTAGCCAGGCTGCATGGTGGACAGTTATGGCTGAGGCCATAGTGTGGGCCTCTGTATCCACCGCATCCCAGGCTGAAAGGAGGTGGTCCTGGGAAGTTAATTTACCTTCCTCTGGGAAGGCATCATACTCTTCCCTTGCCTCTAGTGGGAGTAGATATCTAAATTTGTATATTGACTCCCACATGTCCAAAATGTATCTACTAGTCAGGGCCTGATTGTTAGCGACCTGCAACTAGAAGGCCAAGGAGGAGTAAACTTTGTGGGCCAATAACTTGAGCTCCCTGATGTCCCTCGATGTCCGGAGGGGATCGTGGGGGGCCTGTCCCGGCCCTAAGGCCACCTCCACCACTGCACGAGGTGGGACTGGGTGTTGGGTAAGTGAGGGGAACTTTAGCCCTGGGACTGTGTACTTGAGTCCCGCCGTATCCGAAACCAGGGAGATGGAACCTGGGTTTTGCCAGAGGGAGGAGGGCAAGTCCCAAATGCTAGGCTGGAGGGGAAATGTAACTGGTTCTGCCAATGAGAACACTGGCCCAAATAAGGTGTCGGAGGGTGTTTCAGAGGATTGAACCTCCATGCCCATGTGGGCTGAAACATGGCACAGAAGATAGAAGTGCGCCAATAAGTTGCCCATATAAGAGCACAGCACTGGGTTCAGTGCTCTCACCGATGCTGAGTGGGCCAGTGACGGCAAAGTTAGAGGGGCCTTGTGGAGGAATTCCATGGCAGAGGCCTAATGGTGTGCTGAGGCCTAACAGAGTTGAGACACAGATAGCTTAGTAGGCTGGGGCTGGGGGGGAGGATGAAACTACAGTTTTTCTTCTCACTAACATGCCTGGAAGAGGGCCAGTATAAGCACCTAACTGATAAGGTACACTGTAAGGAGACTCACTGAGTCTGTGTAGCCTGTGTCTGCTCTCCAGCACAGTATACTGAAATTTGGAGACAGTGAAGGTGTTTGGATTTGCCTGCAGAATTCTAAAAGGTCAGTCTACCCCAGATGAAAGAAAACCCATTTGGGCCAGCTCAAGGACTAGGCCAAAGGCCTATGGAACGAGTGAATAATGATTGGAAGTTATGTGGGGTAAGGTGGGTCAAAAGAAAGAGTTGTAATTGGGGCAATTTTGGTGCAAAAAGGATGGACCCAGAACTTAATTGGTTATACAGCAATAGTTTATGCTTTGTAATATGATGTAATATGTCGCTATATAAGAATAATGTACACTATTCTCATGGCTCTTGGGTACTTGCTCTTGGGCCCGTAGCTGTATGGAATAAAGCTCCACTCCTCATTAAGTTTGTGGCCCTCACTTACTGAGAATTTCTCTACAGCCTCTTAAGGGGACAATTCCTGGGGGCAGTACTGAAAGGGCGACAGCTCCAAGAGATGGCACCAAGGTCGTTTGGAGCCCCTTGAAGCCCCTTCCCCCGAGCTGGAACAGCGGGAAAACTCTTGGGACTCTTGGGGTGGCACTGGGGACAGCAGAGTGATATGGTGCCATGGGGACTGCTGCAACTCACAGCAGGCTCTGGAGTTCAGGGGCCTGGGCCCGGTGACGGGGAAGGTGAACCGTGCTGTATGCATGGCACCCAGGCCTTCGAAAGGAAGGCCAGTTTCCCCCTTCTAGGCGGTGCCGGAGAAGGGGGTGTAGGCAAAAGGAGGAGTGCCCACACTGCCTCCACTGCTTCTGTGGTCGTCGGGATCAGTACCAAGGCTGACCGGTCCCGGGGGGAGCCCCGTGTCGAAGGGGCAGGGCTATGTCGGCACCGCAGTACCAAGGTTGGTACCAAATTGGTCCTGCGTCACCTTTCGGCATGGTGCCAGGATCCAGCACCGAACTGGCATGTGCTGCCGCAGGAGACCCTGAAGCCTTGGGGGAGGAACGCCGGGCCTTGCTCCCTGTCCTTGATTGTCCTCAGTTTAAAGAACAGGCAGATGGAGCACATGGTGACCATATGGCTTTTGCCCAGGCACCGGAGGCACTTCTCATGGGGATCGTCCCACTGGAAGGCCTTGCCACACTCGGCACAGGTTTTAAACCCCAGCATGGCAGACAGCGTCAGAGAGCGGTGCGCCGGCCCGGAAAGGGAGACCTCCTTCGGTGCAACTAAGTCCACAAATAGATTCTCCCTGTCAGGCAAGAGGCTCATACAGCAACAACGGACAGACTGCTTGTGAAGCAAGGAGCGGGCAGTTCCACAACCAACACTAAGGCGGAAGAAATTAAATGAAACTGCAGAGGGGTTGGGCAGCAGCCACATATATAGCCACGGGGTGGCGCGGGGGGCAGTGGCTGCCTGCCCTCTTCTAACAGGCTAGGCCAAAAAGTTCCAACCAATCTGGCGCTCTGGCATTGAGACACCTATTTCTGAATGTATCTGAGCAGTGCTAGAAGAAGAGCTATTGTTCCTCTTGAGGGGCCCCATCAGGGGGGCTCCCAGCTGCAGTGGGCCCAGAAAGAAACCTGTTTGACCATTTACCCAGACTGACCATATGCCCCAGCTCCATTTTGATCTGGCAAGGACTCTGAGATAAAAAATGCAAGGGCCCATCTCCATTTTGTCTTTAGTCTTCAGTCTGTCTGCAACCAACACCCTCCTCTGGAACTATTGTCCTGGGACTGAACAAAGGATTGAGACCCACCCAGGTGCTGCTGCTGCTGGTTCATACCAGAGGAGCAGGACTAACCTGCAAACTACAGGATCTTCAAGGAGTTGCTTTCTATGGACTCTAAATAATTTGTATGTACATGATTCACTTTGACCCTTTAACATCTCTCATACTGTGTTTGTTTCCTTTTTATATTAAACCTCTAGTTGTAGTTACTAAAAGATTGGCTGGCAGTGTGGTATTTTGGGTAAGATCCAAGCCTATATTGTTCTGGGTGATGTGGCTGGCCCTTTGGAGGCAGGAGAACCTATTTCTTTAAGAGACCCAGTGGCTAGGGGGACATAGGAGCTGATGTGCACAAAGGGGATTGTTTCTATTTTGTTATGTTTGGTGATGACCAGAGTGCGGAATCAGAAGCATGTTTTGTTGCTGATTGGGAGACTGGTTTAAGTACTACTCGTCAGTGGTTTAGGGGTTTGGCCCCTGGTTTTTGCAGCTTGCCCTGATTTTGGCACATTCAGAAGGTTATCCCAGGAGGCCTGGGTCACAAGGATTCCTCATAACTCCTTGCTGAGGGGTTAGCTTTAAAGCCATAGCTAATGCTGTAGAGTTTGATGGAGCCAGGTGTTTCATGGTCTCCTTAGTCTTCCCTTTGAAATTATCAGTTTGGTATTATGTTAAAATTCCAATTGACTGTAAAAGAGACATATGACAATTTTTTTTCTTCCATTTAAATTTCAGTTTAAGAGAGGCGAGGCCTACATTTGTCTACTGAGGAAGCTCATAATAAAATGTCTTATGTTTACAGAAGGAAAGAAATATACTGTTATAGTATGTGCAATCATAACTGGTAAAAATCCATCTTTCGTAAATAATGCAACTCTCTCCAGACAGTTTAGAAATTCAATACTTTGCTGAACCAGTGACCTGCCAATGCTAATGATTCCTGTCTCAGTGTTTTAATCAGGTTCAACGGTTATTCTCTACTTAATGCTTTTTGCCCCTTTCTCCCACTTGTAACTGCATTTTTTCCTGCTTCCCTCTTAGTTCAAAATAGTCCCTCTCTACTTAAATGCCATTCAGGTTTGTTTTCTCTTTTCATACCTTTCTTCGAAACTTTACTTCTGATAAGCTTTCCACTATTAATTGTCATTCTCTTACCATAACTTATGCATCTCATTGTTTAGAAGGTAATAAATGAGAAACACAGAAATGAGAAAAACAAACAAAACCAAATACAATTTTGAAAAACAACCCTCTAGGCTTAAAATTCTTTCTTAAAGATTATATGCAGTTACATTTTAAGGAATACTTATTGTTAGCTGTGGTACAATTCTTTTATATGTTTGATTATCTCAATGGTACAATCTTTTTACTGCTTACATTTCATTTACATGAATCATATCTTACAGTCATTGTATAGCTTCTCCATACAGCTTATACTCACACTAGTGAACATTACATGTAAGAATTCCTTGCAGTGCAGAAGTAATCTAACACAAAATAGATATTGCTGGAGTCCAGTTGTTCAAAATAAAATGGGAGAAGATGAGTTTTCATGTGGAATAGAAGTAATTTAAAGGGTGTGCACGGTTTTATGTGTTCTGAACTTCAAAGACACTTCTTGTTTTGTTGTTTTCCTTAATTTGAAATAAAAATGACTCAGACTGAAATTATGTGGTCACTTTTGCTTGGATGGAAAACATATCACCTTTAATACCTTTTAGCAATCTGTGCAACTGCTAAAACCCCTATGGTATCAGACCAAGTTAGATGACTGGTTTCAGAAAAAGTAAAATCAGGTTCTAAGAATTAAACTTCTTAGATTTTCAGTAAATAATTTAGCAAACTTATTTCAGACAAGAAGTTCATTAACTACTTGAAATTATTTAACAAATCTTCCTTTCACATCTGACACAGATTGCTCTCCTTGGAAACATTTTGAGTTTTCAAATGCAACAGTACTACTCTTGTGATAAACCCTCACTAGGTTTCCTGCATACATTTCCTTGGACATATTGATTTATGTAATTCTTTCATTTCCAGTAATGGTTAGTAATCTTTTTCTCAGAAAGCCTCATCTCAAATTAACACAGTTCTTGATCTTCTTAGTTTTTATGCTGTAGGTTTAGTGCAAATTACATGGAAAAATAATGCAGATAAACTGGATCAAGCATTCTTACTATGTATGTAGTCCTATCTCTGAAACTGGACAGAATCTCTTAATTTAAAATCACTTTTGCTTCAGAGTTAAGTGGCTGCTGTATCTGATCTTTTGCCTTTCATTATTATCACAAACAATCTGCAGCTGGGCTCAAATTTTCCCCTCTAGTTGATCTACAGTGTTCAAGAGCCCTGATTTGCTGGTGCTTTTGACATCATTTTCGATTCTTATTGATGGCTCTATTGTAGTTCTCTGAATATTTTAAAAATAACTGTTCTACTTATGACTGCAATATTTGCATGAGCTACATTCTTGTTTATTATTATTACTGTCCACATGGAAAATGAGAATGTCAGCTAGTGAAATACAGCCTTTGTGGAACCAGAGATAATATTTTTTAACATAAATCAATGCAATCAAAATGAACTAGAGATTAATGCAAAGAGAGTTTTTTTGGAAGACTTTCAAAATTCTATCAATATAAGCAGTGCCATGAGTGCCTTCTTCCCCCAGCATGCATTCAAATATAAAATGACCTATGATTCCTTTTAAAAGTTCATGCTGGGAAGATATCAAATCATAACGGCAAAAAGCTGCAGATATAGTAACAACAATAGTGAAAGAGAAATGAACATGCATTTGAAATAAGAAGCCCACAGTAAAAACACAGAAAATCTCATCCACCTTTTTCAGGACCCCAAAATGTATATGTCAGGTATTTGGTATCCAAAACTATCAAGAAGATGGAAGAATGGATGGATGTACAAAATTCAGGAAAATCAAAAGTTAAGATCTCTCAGAAGTGTGAGATTGGTCACTGCTACATAGCCTTTGAATGCCTATTTATACTCTTAAATTTATCCATTATTACATATTTGAGACCAGATTGTGCCTTTAAGGTTATAGCTTCCATTAGGGTCATTTAGGGCTAGTCTACACTTAAAACTTACTGAGGTTATGAGGTACAGTTGTGTTGGTAAAGCTGTGCCCCTGTAATGCTGCAGGGTGCTGAGTATCTTCAATTTCCATTAAGTCACTATCATTGATGCTGAGGGTGCTCAGCATCTTTTTGGATCTGGTGTAATGGGTTGATTCTGCAAGCTGATCTGCACAGGTAGAGCTCTGTGTAAGGCACAGTCCCACTGATTTCAACAGAAATCCTTCCTGAGCGAAGTGAGTTGCTGCATATGTTTTGGTAATGTCTGTCCTGGCTTGGATTTATGTTATCTGATCACCATCATTTATTGAATGTTTCCTTTGACTTTTCTTGATACTTTTTTATCAGCTTCAAGTTTAGTAAATCTGAGTTACCAACTGTGCAAATTCACACAATTTATATTTGGAAAGCTACTGGTTCAAATAATTTCACCATTTCTCTACAACTTCTGTAACTTCAGATTCAGATTTTCAATTACCTTTCTGTAAAAGGGCAATCTTTCCTTTGAATATTTGCCTAGAACTTACCTACAAAGACACTGCACCTTCAGTGTGTGGGGCACTGGGAAGGCCACAGGACTGGAGTCAGATGAGCTAGGTTCTATTTCTACCCATGACAATGAGCTAGCTTCTATTTCCACCCATAACCCTGAGCAAACCACTAAACAAATGCTGCACCCGTAAAATCAAGCTACTGGTAAGTTACCCTTTTGTTTTCTCTAAGCAAGCAGTTCAGCACTGGACCCACTGTATATATTTCCAACTCCTCTAGAACTTTGTGAAGTCATACATGGCAAGTATTAGCAATAATCCTCTGGGGCACCTTATCTATCCCTCTGAAATGGAATGGAATGCCAAATAGCATTAACACTGATTTCTCTAGCTTTGACCCACCCTACTGACGAACAGTTATAGCAAAGGTGTCCCAACAATGTTATCCACCACCTAATTAATTTTAACATTATGCATAAGGACAATATTTTAAATTTAAATTTCCCCTTGTTTGTGCCAAGCCTTTACTCTTTGTTATATCACCCTTAACCACCTTCAACCATTTCTCTCCTTTTTTGAGATTACTTCTACTCAAATCTGTATGTTTGGCTACCATAAATTTATCTTTATAATCTATACAAGATATTTTCGCCACTATCTTTTCTGATTGTATATTAAATTCTTTTAATCTCTTTGTATAGCTCATACCCTTCAACCCCTTTATCATCTTTGTACCACCTGAATTCCTAACACATCTTCATTTACAGATAACATCTCAGTTCTATAGTTCAGGGGTGGCCAAGCTTATGGAACTCAAGGGGCACACAAGTTGATTATTAAACCTTCAAGAGCTGCACTGAGGCATATAGCTATATACTTTTACCTACTCCAAAATTACTAAGTTTAAAATTCATTGCACACTTTATCATAAAAAGAGGGCAAATATTGATCCTACTAATGTCAGATTCTAATAATTACTTAAGGTTACCATGAAAACTAGGCTTATACCTACATGATCCATTTTCTTCTTTGTATTTTCATTTCTTATTATTGGATATTATGTTTAGAGGGACTTGTAAAACATGATTTTATTTGAATGAGTAAACGTCATTAGGGCCTACGAGAAAATCTAAACATGCTGCATTTCTCTCTGCCTTCCCCACCCATGCTGTGCTTCTCCCCACCACCCGTGACCATACCACCACTTCTCCCTGCCGTCCCCAGTCATGCAGCTGCTTCCCCACTGTCTCCGACCAAGCTGCCCTTCTCCCTGCCATCCTGACCATGCCACCACTTGTTCCCATCATCCCAGCTGCCACCCTAACCTCCAGGCCCTCACGCTTGCTCCCCTGAACTGACCCTCCCCCATAGTCCCCTCACCTGGCCACTCCAGTGGCTCGGCACAAGCTGGGGCTCAGTCCCCTTGCTTTAAGCCCTGCCTTGGCTGAGCATCCAATATGGCCACTGTGGCAACTAGGCACAGGCTGGGGATTTAAAACTCCTAGGCTGGAGCTGCTTTCCTCTCTCTGACCTGCGTATAAGCCCAGTTCTTTCGTGAGCCACACTTTTTCACTCAAAAGCCTCATGCAGCCCCCAAGCCTCAGTTTCGCCACGCCTGCTATAGTCCAATGGGTAGGGCACTCTTCTGGGATATGAGGGACACAAGTTTAAATCCTTGTGCCAGTGACTAGACCAAAAGTATTAATGTGTTCCTTGGGGGTGTACCCAGAGGACTATCTAGTATGATTAGGGAGATTGTATTACCTCAGTATTGGCACTGGTGTGACCACTACCGGTGCACTGCATCCAGTTCTGGTGTATACAATTCAGGAAGGAGGCTGAAAAATCTGAGAGAGTTCAGAGAAGAATCACAAAAATGATGAAAGAATTGCAAAACCTTCTTATAGGAAAGGCTCAAAGAGCTCAGTCATTTCAGGTTAACAAAATAAATAAACAAAAAAATTAAGAGGTGATGATCAATTTACAATTTACATGGGAACAAAAAACTGATTATAAAGGACTCAACCTAGCACAGTTATAACGAGATCCAACAACTGAAACTTGAGGGTGGTAAATTCAGACTAGAAATCACATGCACATTTGTCGTAGTGAGGGTAATTAACCATTAGAATAAATTACCAAGGGTTGTGACGGATTGTACATCATTGGCAATTATTGTATCAAGACCATATGTTTTCCTAAAGAGATCAATCAGGAATGACTTCAGGGAAATCCTATGGCCTGTCTTAGGCAAAAGATCAAACTAGATTAGCACACTAGTCACTTCTGGCTTTATATGCTACATATCTAGGAAAATCCTAATACCCCTCCAAGCTTTTTGATGATTTTTAACTTCTCAGTGATTTGTTTCATCTTATCTGTGTCTTACTTGTCAAAACACATTGATTTTAGTTATTATTAAATCACAATGAATTCCAGCTCTTGTCCATATGCCCCAAATATCTAATCTACATGCGTATTGCTTACAGAAGATCATCTAGGAAACACTCTAGTATTTTTATCAATGGTATTACTATATCACTTAGTAGTCTACCACAGTACATTATTCCTGGAAAGACTGCTTCTGAACAGGGGCAGCTCCATCTCTGATAGTGTCCATTAAAGATAGTTCTATCCAGATGATTAAATAATAAGTACTAAATAATATTTAGCATTTCTATAGTAGTGCTTAAAAAAATTCAAAATACTGGGCAAATAGTGTGTTGGGGTACATTACTCATGTTATAGATGGGAGTATGATTTGCTCAAAGTCACCCATAAAATTGGTATCAGAGACAGGAATTTCCTTAATAAAAAAGCTGACTATACTATTCCACAACAATGATCTAAATAACTATACTTGTGATTGTGGTACTGCCATACTTTGTGTTATTATTGTAGATAATAATACCAAGGCAATAGAGGCCTGGCTTCAAGATGCTACATCCCGCACTGTAGTTAGTGTCAAACTTACACCTTGTGGGCCAGATCCGGCCCATGAGGGGCACTGATCTGGCCCATGGAGCTGCTTCCTGGACTGTGCTGAGGAGCTTTCTGCAGCAGTCACAAACAGCAAAGGCAGGCTGCTTTTGACTCACTTATGTGATCTGAGACAGCACAGGGGAAAAATGGAAGTGCTCTAGCCAATCCCAGCTCAGCTCTGCTGTGGTGTGCCAACCAATCAGAGTCCCAGTCATAGGAGGCTGGGCTGAGTGCATTGCCCTCAGTCAGCATGCTAATTTGATTGGCAGCATGTTGCATGAATCACAAATAAGAAAGGAAAAAGTAGCAGGGGCCCGTATAGGAACAAGCCAATCAAAGGCCAGCTGGGACTGAGCCAACCAAAGGCCACCAGGCTGAATGACTGACAGTGATTAAGTGGAGGAGCAGGAGTCCAGCCTGCCTAGGGCTGTGACTCTGACAGACTGATTGCCTGCCACCACACCAGGGGTTAAAGTAAGGGGGAGTGCACCAGAACACAGTTCCAGGGACCCCTATTTTTAAGCTGGCAGCATTCCGGGTCCCGTAAAAATAGAGGAACGGACAGGCACACTGCATTCCAGGGCCCTGCTAAAAATAGCACAATGCAGCATTCCGGTGGCTCCACCTTAAACCTTGCTCCTCCTTGAGCCCAGCCAGCAGACAGCTGCAGCAGGCTGGGAGTTTGTGAATCTCCCCCCTGCAGGGCGGAGCAGCTTGTGGCTGGAAGCAGCTTCTAGCCAGTCAGCCAGCCTGCAAACAACCAAGGTAAGGGCTTTGGGAGGGGTCTGTTGGGGGTTTTGTATGTGCATGCATGCATGCGTGTGTGTTTGGGGGTGGCTGTGGCTATGTGTCTGGGAGTGGCTCTGTGTGTGTGTGTCTGTGTTTGGGAGTGGGTGTTGGGGCAGGGAGTAGGTTCTGGGGATGGGTATTCGGGGCCTCCCTGTGCCAGAGGGGGTCTTACAAAATCAGGTAGATGAAATAAAAATACTGTCAAAGTCCTATAAGCCTCATCATGCTCCTTTTGAACTCACTAATGAAACTCCCATTGATCTTCATGGTGCAGGATCTTGTCCTAATTTGCAACTGATGGAGGGAAGATACAGAGGGGGTGGGTATAGCCAGCATTAGGGCTTTATCAGCAGACTGGGTCATGCACATATAGGAATTTCAGCATTTAATTCACACTGTATGCAACTGGCTGTTTGTCAGAAATAAAATAATCTAGGTCCCCAAGGCTTGATGTGAATTAATGTTTCAGAAGTTTTGAGACTGATTCTGCCCTTTCAGTTTGCTCTGTTTAACAGGAGACGTGCTGCATTGAGGTGGGATCCTGCGTTGAAGTTGTTCTTTGATTCTTTCAAGCTCTTTACACATGGAGATTGTGACATGTTCTTTCTACTGTGAAGATTATTTAGGATGGAGAAAGAGCGGGGTGTTAATCAATGGAAAGCTAAAGCTACAGGTGCCTAGAAAACAACTGGGATTCATAATGTCTGAGTTCAGGCTATGTCCACACCCAGAATGTTAAACCAATTTAATTTAAATAGATTTAATGGAATCAATACAAAAACAATTAAAACTATTTAAGTTAAATGAGTTTAACAGGTCCCCACTAGAAACCCAAACTGAACTAGCATGTCCATGGAGAAGACTTGCAAGCCTTGAGATTTAGTTGAGGGGCACCATGGGAGGTGTGGCAACATGGCCCCAAGATGGGCCATGCCATCCACCTGAACCCCTGTCAGGCTCTCGCCTGGTGAGCTGGGTGGCAGGGAAAAGAATCCCACCAGCTGGGTCCAGGAGCTCAGAGCCTGGCAGGGGAGAAGGCACACAGCTGGGTACCAGGGAAGGGACACCCGTGCCCAGCTCCCTGCACTCAAGCTGGGCAACAGGGAAAGGTACTCCACACATTCGGCTCCCTGCAGGCTAACCAGGTAGTAAGGGAACAGACCCCATACACCTAGCTCCCCGTGCACTGGCTCAGTGGCAGGAAAAGAGACTCAGCACACCTGGCTCCTAGCGCGCAAGCCAGACACTGGGAGAACAGACCCCTGTGCCTGGCTCCCCATGCACTACCTGGGCAGTGGGGAAGGGGACCTCACATGCCTGACTCCCTGCGCTAGCCAGGTGGTGGCGAAAGGGACTCTGCATGCCCAGTTTCCCACGCAGGCTGGATGGCAGAAAAAGGGATCCTGCACGCACAGCTCCTGCCACCCTAGCAAGGTGGCAGGGAAAGAGATCCCACATGCCTGGCTCCCTGTGTGCTTGCCCAGAGGTGGGGAAAGAGGCTTAGCATGCCCGGCTCCTGGCATACAAGCTGGATGGTGGGGGAACAGACCCAGCTCTCCGCACGCTGTCCAACCTGTGGGGAGCCAGGTGCAGGGGGTCCCTTTGCCTGCCACCCAGCCAGTGCCTGGGGAGCTGGGTGTGTGAGGGGCCCTTTCCCCGCCATCCAACCAGCTTGCGGGGAGCTGGGTGTGTGGGGTCCATTCCCCTGCCACCCAGCTTGTGCACCAGGAGCCAGGCATGCTGGGTCCTTCCCCCACTGCCCAACCAGCATGGGGAAACCAGGCTTGGGGGGTCCCTTACATCCTCCCAACTCCCCTGGCTAGGGTGCTAAACCCTGGCCCTTCCTTCCAGGATGTCATGCACCCTGGGAGGAAGGTCAAACCATGGTCTGGATCAATATAATTGTGAGATTGATATATCGAGTCCACACAGCATTATATCAATATAACAGTTTTGATTTAACTGTCATATCACTATAAAACTAGGCTTTATTATATTGATATGACTTTCCTTAAAGTGAAATGATGGAGCTCCTCATTTCACTATAAGGAAACCTAGTGTGGACCTACCATTTTTTAAATCGAAATAACCATCATTATTTCAATTTAAACACTGCATGTGGGCATACCCTCAGTGCCTAGGATCCCTCTACAATGAATGAAGAAAGATAGGTATCTAAGAATGTGATTCAAAAAAGTCAGTACATTAGGTGTTGCCTCATCTAATGTAGCCAATGAATACAGATGTACAATAAGTGCTGCTCTTCTCTTGGAAGTAGACACCTAAGACTTGGCTGCCTCCTCCACACTTGGTATTCTCAGTTGCGAATTCTGTCTTGGCTTTAAGCATTTTTACAAGAAACCTGGGAAGAGGCAGGAAAACAGGGCCTTCCTCATAACATCCCCAGTGATTAAGGTACTCATCGACATGCAGAAGATGCTCACCTGCCCCAATTCACGTTCTTCTCCACCTGAGATTTGATCTGTCAACTCTCCAGTGAATGCTTTAGTCATTTGGCTACAGATTATTCTAACGTGGAAGATTCCTTAAATCTCTCTTGCTGAAGCTGTTCCACTATGGAGGCATCCCATAGACAGTGTGGCCCTTAGTACATCTGGCAGGGAAACAGATAGAGATCTCACTGAAGCACACCCTAGAGGTAAATGGATAGACATGGCCAGGAACTCATACTTGAAGGACACAAACTCCAAGTGGACTTATCTGGGTCAGAACATCACTCACCACCCACAATTAAATGCAGCAAAGTTCTCTTCTCTAGGCAAACAAAACACAAAATCAAAAATACCCCCACCCCTAAAAAACATATGTATCAAAGCTGAGAAGCAAGCAAAGGGCTTAGGAGCAGTTTTATAAATGCAACACTGGCCACTAAACCCATATGGTCTCTGACTCTGAACCTCTTAATTACCATTTCCCATTGGTAAATTTCCAAGATAAAAGTAGGTGATAGTCATTTTAATTGGACTCATTTCATACTCCCTTAAAGGGTAAAGAAAAAAAATTGTGCTATTCCCTGTTGAACAAACCCTTAGTAACATTTGTTAGCTGACTTGAAGCATTCACTCACCACAAAATTTCTCATTTTCCAGACTTGCCTCATTCCCTAGGATCCAGTTTAATTCTTCTGTTCAGATTTCTGGCAATGTAAGAGTAATTGAAATTCCCCTTGATCAACGTACTATCTCTCCCAAGAGACCAGGAAGAGTTCCTTAATAAACTTCTTTTTTTTAAAGTACTTGTGTCATTTACATTAAATACCATGTTGTTGTAGACATCACATGAAAGCATTTATTTTTTTAAATAGACTATGCTTTTAGATGACCCCGAGTCAAATAATTTCATTTTCAGTATAGTCCAGTCCTAAGGATTAGTAAACTGGTTTGGCTCCAGTTATGACTACCTTTCTGCCCTTGCCTGAAACTCCACCTGTTTTAGAATCCTATCCATCAGAACTAATTAAGAGATTATGTTATTCTCATAAAAGATTTTTAATTTTGTTTTCTAAACAGAATAAAAACATGAGATAAAATGACTTACCCAAGAATAATCAACTTTGCCTGAGAACAAAAGATTTAGTGTAGTGTATTATGGGATATCTCAGCCCAGAGTGTAAGAAAGGTAAGGATAGAGTTCGGACCATTTGAATAAATGATGGCAGAGTCATCAGAAGAGAAGAATGGCAGTGGTGTGGCACTGGGACTTTCCAAAAACCTATGAATGGATAGTTGGAACAGCCTCGGATATTCATCTGAGCAAAATACAAACTGGACCTCTTGGTGTTTATTCGTTACTAATTTACATCTGGATCTGTAAAAGAACTATTGGAAATATATATTATTGGGCCTAAAACAAGGTAGGATCTAGTTCTAATTGTTATTTCTATAACACATGACAAATTATAGCATGTTTCTCTTCTGTCTTTGAAATTCTTTCATAAGCCTTTTAAAGGTTTATGTATTAGGCTCACAAATTAAATAAGAAAAATCATGTACAGTACAACAGATGCAGCTTCAGACTACCCTGGTAATCTTTGTCACATTTTGCTTGCAATGCCAAATTTTAAATCATGCAGGCCTAAATTAAAATAAAACACATTAGAAATCAAAGTCTGAATATCTTTAGTGTCCCCCAGATGTTATGCATACATATTTAAAAATCCTTTTATATTAATATCCCATAGACCAGAATATAATCACTCTGTTTTCTCATAGTCTCTGTTTATTTTAGTGTAAAAAGCAGCTGGTAAACAGGAACATTTTGTAATGTTGTATGTTAGTTATGACATGTAAAAAGCCCTCCAACTATTTGGTTTGGAACATAATGATCCTTAAGAAAGCCATACAAACATAAAGACTTCCCAAAGGTACAGAAGTATAGTAGTACATCATCAGAGCCAAGGTGAGTCATTTTCATGCCTCTTTATGATGTTTAATTAGCTACCGTCATTCTCCTTTGACAAAGCAATTTCATATCGTAACAAGGAGTTATTTGGTACTCTGTGGATGCATTCTTCAATATTCCCCAGGAAAGACTAACTGCTCAGCCCTCTCATAGAGCCATAGATGTTAGAGCCAGGGTTAGAATCAACAGTGAACCAGTCAGCTGCACAACAAAGTCCTCTGTGTACACTGCTACAGTGCAATTTTCTGCAAAATTTTTCCTAAGCCCACAATTATTGATTTCTCTTCCACTGGAAATTGACTTGCAAGGCACTAAAATCTGCTACCCACATACCTATGTATAAAATTTCTCCCACTGAAGACAAGGGAACTTGGATTCATTGGATCATTCACTGCATGGTAAACTCTGAAAAATAATTTTCCTGGCTGAGCAGTTCAAGGAGATTTGTTATTTTTACTGAAAATAATTTAATTTTCAAAGAACAATATTCCAAAAGCCAAAACAGATCATTATCCTTTATAAAGGTGTGGAAAATAAAATTGCTTGGTTCCTTCATGAAGGAAAGAAGAACTCTAATCTTAATTATGCTTGGTCTGATAATTACATTTCTCATTTTAGTCCTCCTTTGTTCTGAGCATTTCCTTCTGTTCTACAGAGACCAGTTGCCATTTTTTTCATCAAATTCATGTTAGCATATGCAAAAATCCCATTATGTGTTTAATAGAGCTTGTGCAGGGAACACTCAGGCAGTAATTTGAAACTTAGCTCCCAAATGTTGAAAAAATGGCACCAATTCTTGACTGTGATTCTGCAGTGTAAAGGGGACAGAAAACAGCTGAATCTCCACTAGGTACTCCTTTAAGGCATACATATCTTGGAGAGATGTATGTGTATTATAGAAGAAAGTTCATCCAATGCCCTAGACACCCTAGAATAATTTTTTAAAATATATTAAACAAACTGACCTATTGAACACAACTATCACAAAGGTGTAACAGAGCAGACAGCTGTGAGTTGGGCTCAGGAAGGATTTTACTGCAGCGCACTGAACCTTAGCTATGGTCAGCTGCAGAATGGTGCCTTGGGGACTATTATGACTGAGGTGTAAGTTTCGGGAGCCCCAGTTGTTCCTGTAGCTTTTACACTTGAACCTCAGAGATCATTAGTGGGGATCAAGCAACATAAAACAACCTGGAGTGCTCTGCCTCCTCAGAGTTTTCAGTTAGGACCTGGGGAAAGACTAACTAAATAAACCCTTGAAAATATGTAGGGTAGCTTCACAGTGCTGTTGCAGTTTTTGATATTCTCATGTAAATCTTGATACCTTTTATAATCTGAATAAAAAAGGGTATGATTATGATTGAAGCTACATTGACATAATATTATTTCATTGAATTGGTTCCATGATGTATTAAGGATGCAAAAAGATATAAGAAGAAAGCAAAAATTCATTCACTTATAGCAAACTGCAGATCATAAATTCTCTTGTCTAGCATCCTTGGCATATAGATTCTTGATTGCATGTTGTATTGGAGGGAATTCCATTATCCAGGATTGTCCCACAATTAACCTAACAGAACTGCACAGTGGGTGTTAATCTCATTTTCTACTCTTTCTACCAGATTTGCCAACCCTATACGTATTTCATATTTGCTAAAGCAGTTCTCGTAATACCCAAAATTTAAAGTAAGTCTTGAATGAACAGCTGCTTTTATAAAGCTTACAATACCAACATATTGAAACTGGTACAAAGCATTTTAATCATGTAAAAATGAATTAATTTTAAACACATAAAAGGCTATCATCTTGGTTAGTTACAGCTATGAACAATGCACAAATTTTCTGTATGCTGAGTGTTAATGTGGATCACAGTGTTGAAATAGCTACTACTGAGGGTCATTGAGTAAGCTACCAAAGATTGTCTTTGTTCAGAAATTAACACGCCTCATGAGTTGTGAGGTAACACATACAATGACATCTCTATTTTAAAGCCCATTTTGATCCTTCCTGCAGATTCTATTTCTATAGCAGCATCAAATCCAAGCTAAGTAAATCATGATAATCCATAACAGAATTTTTAAAAGTACAAATACAAGGTCAGTTTGTTTATTACAAGATACCAGTTTAGCAAACCTTTATGGAAGATACTGAGGATGTGACAGGTTTCTGAACATGCATTGCTGTGCAATAATCTGGCAATTGTTCTAGGTTTCTTGGTTGACCATCTGATCAACAAAGAAACAGCAGATACTTTAAAATGGTCATCAACATGTTGCAGAAGTCATAAGTGGAAGACTGCTGACTTCCTTGACTCTTTCCAGTCTTTGCTTCTTAATGGTTTCTGGGTTTCCAGAGAAACTTTCATATAGACACAAAACAAGACCATTAAAAAGAAAAAAAAGACAAAGAATTAAATAAAGAATACTAAAGTTACCCAATCCATAAAGGAGACACCTCCAGTCCTAAAGAGAAAATAAAGACAAAGAAAATAATGTTAGATCTGTGTGCACTATTACAATACTTCCATGACATTAAAACTTCCTAATAAAATATTAAGAAAGGAAACCTTCTAAATTTTTTCCCTGTTCTGGTTTGCTCTCATTAATACATTTTTGTCTGTCCTTGTATGATTATAAAACAAGGGGATGCTAGGTACCTTGGTTTTGAACTTGTTTAATACCTCCCTGTGACATGACGTGTACTCCACATAGGCCCTGAAAGTGCTGACGGAGGCCTGAGAGGCCAATTAACATACCTAGCAGCACCTCTGTGAAAAAGAGAACACCAGTTTTAACTGATAATGAAGCCCAGCTGGGAGAGGTTGAGTGGTGGTTATAAAGCCAGACGGTTTGTAGCAGAAATCAGCTGAATACCTGAACTAATACTTTTGGTACTAACCTATAAAAAAGTTGTGCAACCAGCTACAGCCAATGTTCCCTCTAAGGTTTGACGGCTTGCGTGCAAAATTTTCAACCCGTGTGCAAAACTTTTTCTGAATAAAATTTTTGTGCAACTTCACATGATGGAAATTATTGAAAAATATAGAACAATGAAAAATTAATGTTATTTAAATTGTTTTTATTAATAATTGAATGTATTCTATGCTTATTTAACATTTTGTCTCATCAGTTCTTCAATCCTGTTTGTCTGCCTTTGTCGGCTTTCCAAAATGTATAAACACATAAAAAAGTTAAAATTAAAGCAATTAACTTGCCTCTCATTTTTCATTTTGCACAGCAGCCCATTTTACAATTTTAAAAAAATGGTCCTAAATTGTTCCTAGCCAGTTCAAATGTGACCCTTTACTTGTTTTACTTAATTGGTCACTATTACTAATCTTGATCACAGTATACTTTATTCCTTCATTTTATTAGTGTTTGCTATATATTTTTTCCCCAGTTTAACCCTTCCCTAAGGAGCAACAGGCCAAAAGGTAAAAAAAAAAAAAACAACCCAGGGCTTGACCCTGTGATTACAAATCTGTTATTCTACCAACTGAGCTACAGGCATTCCATATATAAAAATTTCTAGGCATAAAGGATAACTGTGTACTCCACTGCCCCTTGATCCCATCCCCCCCAAACTGCTCTTTATTCCATGTGTGCATCTGTGCAGCAAACTCTTAACATCAGGATGGTGGGTTCCAGCACTGTGCCCCCCCAGTCTACTTATCAGAAGTAAAAGGCTGGACAATCACCTGTTTTTAGGATGCCTGAGGGAGGAAGGACATGAAGGTAAAAAGGAGCCCTTGGATAGCTAGCAACTCCCCCCCCCCCACCAGCCAATCCTCAGTGGGGCTTCAGGCCTGTCCCCCTGCCCATCTTCAGCTGCTCTCCCACCCTGCCCCCTCCGCCAGTTGATCCTTGGCCATGGTTAAGGCCTGTCCCCCCCACCCCTCATCCAAACCTCAACCACTTTGCCAGACTAGGGTTACCGGATACCAAAGCATGGAAAGGAGGACAGGGGAGTACAAAAAGGAGGATGTTGGAGGACACATATGCATCTGGGACTCCACCTGGGCCCCCTTCATCCACCCAGCCAATGCTCCCCCCCAAATGCTTGCCCCATTGATCACCCAACTCCAGGGAAATCTGTCTAGCCCCTAGTTACAGCATGAGATTAATTGCAAGAACAGAGGCTCAAGAATATCAAATGAATGGCTTAAGTATTTTTCCTCTTCACATTAAAGTAACTGTAAAGCCAACCACTTTAAGGAGTCACAAAACTAAGTATTGAATGTTTATATCAAGGTGCAAGGAGAATCACACTGCAGAACTCCTATCCAGACTGATGTTTTTACATTGTGAGTTGCAAATGGAAGCACACCTCTAATAAATTTAATGTAGTAATTATGGACAAGATTAAAACCAGTTTTAACACACTAAGTTCCTTCACAGAATTCACTCACTGTTTGACACACAGAGGGATGGGCCCTTCACTACATGAAGCCTAACAGAATTTGAGTTGTTGGCTTCTAAAGGAAAAGTAATCTCTGTCAGCAGTATTCTCCCCATGACTTGAAATTAGGGGTGTGGTGCAGGGGGTGCTCACTCATTTGCTCTAACACTGTTACTAGCCAACAACTGGGGGGTATAGGCGGAGTGTACAGAAATCCCTGTCTAGCCTCAGTTTTGAGCCTCACTGTGCAGTATTTTTAAAAAATCACAGACAAGCTCTTTAGATTTTATACACTCAGGAAAGGAGAAATGAGAAAAAATGAGATCTGCTGGTTTTTATGTACAGACCTACCTGAAACATAACCTTTTACCTAAAATGCAAATGTCTGGAAACAGCATATCCTACTATGTCTGCCATAAACCACAGATGGATATATATCTATTTTATGACCATTGACATTTTGTTTGCTTTTATGTGAAATACACATCAACTGCGGCGGGGGGGGGGGTATGAAGTTAGAAGTTTGTGACTATCAAATGCTCCACCCAAGAGGACAGCACCTATTCTTGAATGCAATGATCAGTTTTTTCCTAAATATAACAAAATAAAAATAACCATAGAGTATATAGGCAAAAGCAAGCTGCTTGTTTTCTATGATTTGATAAACTAACAAAGGGACAAATATTGCAATCCTTACTCCATCAAATTTCCCACTGACTTCATTTAAAGCATAGGATCAGGCCCAGCCCAGCAGCTACTTTAGAATGGATAATACTTTCATATCTGTGTATCTTACTAAAATTTAAGGACACATCTATAGACGACTAATCTCTTCATGGAAAGGAGAAACAAACTGAAAAAAAAAATCACACTGGGAAAAGGAAAATCTTACAGATTCAAAGCTCCTCACAACCAAAAGTGAACTTTGTTGGCCCTCTAAACAAAAGATTTGTTGTCAAAAGCCAAAGTTCATTAGCAGGAATAAAGATCTGGCTTAGCCTAGCCCTTAGAGAAAGAACCCTCCCCAGAAACTAAGCCAAGCAGGGCAGCAAAGCAGGAAACAAAGAAGGAGTCACAGGTTTCTCTCTGGGCACTTCAGAGATCCCATCAAGGTGAAGAAAAGCCCCAACCCCACCAAAAAATAAGATCAGACCTCCCCCAAAACCAGGTGCCGGGAAAGGGGAGAGGACCTGAGCTGGAGCCTGGAAAGAAGCCCGGGGTGAGGAGCCAAAGCAACAAAGCGAAACCACGTGTAGCGCTGCAGCTGGACTGCCTGGAGCAGGGAGGAGGGCAGGGCAAGGAGGAGCAGCCTTAAAGCGATACACCACTCCTCCGCTTCTTGGCTGAGCCTCAGCCGCTCTGTCGGGCTGTCCCAGCCAGTCCTGCCCCTCCCCGTGCGCGGGGACTGGAAACCCCTGCGCGGGGAGGGGTTTCTTATGTGCGTGGCCGCGCAGCCGCGCGCCTTAGAGGGAACATTGGCTACAGCTAGAGTAATTTTGTCTGATTCCTTGTCAGGCACAATGACAATTAGAACAGGGACTTCAGAAAGCAGAAATGACATAAAAAGTGAAAGAACACTCCTAAACTACAGAAATAATGCAAACAGGAATCTGTGTGGGTATGTCCACACGTCTTTTTTATTTCAAAACAACACTAGTTGCTTCGAAATAAAAACAACTATGTCCACAAGACGTTTTCCTGTTTTGAAATGATGGAGTTAGTCGTTTCAAAACTAGAGCCGTCGTTTTGAAACAGCTTAAACCACTTATGTTTTGAAACGATGGTTATTTCGAAACCAGTGGTTTCGAAATAATGCTGTTGGGACATGTTATTTTGAAACAATTGTTGTTTCAAAATAACTATTGACCTTCCTCCCTCCGCACCCTGGCCAGGGAGCCCTCAGCACCCAGCTCCCAGCAGATGCCCTGTGGCGGGAGAAGGGGGGGGGCGCCAGGTTCCCTGTTGCGGGGCTCCCGGCAGAAGCCCTGTGGCAGGAGTAGGGGGGGCGCCGGGCTCCCTGCCACAGGGAAAGCTGCGCCAGACCCCCCCCACCAGCTGGGGAAGCCCCTAGCCTGGGGGGCTGGCGGGAGCCACTGCAGGGGCTCCTGCCAGCCCGCCGGGGCTAGGGGGCACCCCTAGCAGGCAAGGCATCTAGCAGCTGCCACTCCTGCCTGCCGCTGGGGGATCCCTGCCCTTGGGGGCTTTTTCTCCTGCCTGGCTCTCCGGGTGAGAGCCAGGCAGGGGATTCACTAGCAACATGGCCCGCAGGGGGGCCATGTTGCTACACCTCCCAAGGTGCCTCTGCCTGAAGCGAAATAGCTTAATGACTTATTTTGAAATAAGCCTTTCCGTGTGGACATAGCCTGTAACAATAGCATGGATTCTGGCACCTATCAGAATACCTAAAAATGAGATGACTGACAAAGCAGAAAAACATGCTGTAAAAATGAGAGATGCCCTTAAGTAGATAAGAATTTAAAAGTGTGGCTGGGAAGGAATGGCTAGAACTGTGGATTTAGAAAACAAAATGAAGGTTCTATGATGCAGGTTCAAAGATCAAAGGTCATACTATACTACAGCGTCATGACAGAAAAAGTAATCATTTTTAGAGTGTTAGCAGGTCATTGTGTCTTAAATGAAAAGTTAAACTCATTAAAAAGACATAAAGACAGGCTGTGTAATGTGTGCAAAACCAAAGAAACCATACATCATATTCTATGCCATTGTGGGTAATGTTCTATGGAAAGAAAGGGTTTTTTTTCTTTTAAATGAAAAATTCAGCTGCTTTGGAATGAAAGATTTTCCCCTGAAGGGACTAGTGAGAAAGTCAGGGAAACTGATAGCGCAGAAATGGCCTTGCTATGTTTTCTTAAGGATACAAGGCTTAGTGAAAGGATATATAGAGATATATTAAGAAACACTCCCACATAACTTGGCTAAAAATAAAATGTGACAGCATGTCCTTTGCCTTGTCAGGCTCAGCGTTTCCTCTTCCGACAGTGGGAGGGACTGGAGTAAATAAATTTCATTCCAGAAAGTTTTGATTCCTCACTTAGATTTTATTTTTCAATATTTTATTATGCTGACTCGATGGTGCCATCCTTCCCTAGATCGACAGTTAGCTTGATTGTTTCCACTATAAGGAAGAGAGCAACCACCCATTTAGGAGAATCCTTTTCTTCCTGCTGCCACTAATCCTGCTGCAGCTCATCTCTCCTCCTTCTTCCTCCAAGAAGAGGGTTTTTTAAAGGTCACAGGCAGCCCTTATTTGGACTAAGGCCCCTAGCTGACCTGAGGTAACATCTTTTTAGCTCATGAAAAAAGGCCCTTTACTGATATAGGTGCAATGTCCGTATGCTCTGTTATAGCTGTCTGTTCTGACTTGGTCATGAATGAAGAAAGACTCAGTCATAGCTTTATGTGATGAGACTACTGCACCAAATAGAGAGACAAAAAAAAAGACAGTGGTTCCTGATCATTCTGTGAGGGCCAGAACAAGTAGAAATTAGGCCAGGAAAGCAGTAAGAAGTCTAAGAGAGTGAAACTTGAGTGCCAGCAAGAGGATACCTGGAACCCAGCATACAGGGAGGGCCAATGTTCCCCTAGCAGCCACCAAGGAGGGTGAAAGTAAAACCCCTTCACATGATGGATATAAGGATCATGGAGTGCAGTGACAGATAGACTTGATGTAAAGTCATTGGACTACAGCTTGGTTTAACTTTCTGTTATCCTGGAAGGATTGGACTAATGTGTGTCCTGGCCAGAAAGTTCTTGGAAGTGAGACCACCGCTGTGATGGAGCGACCATCAGCAGACCAAACAGGAAGACAGCTGCTATGCCATGTATGGTCACAGGCAGGTGCTCTTGCAGTGAGTGGAACCCTTCTGAACACTCCATCAGGAGGCAAAGGTATCATACTCTCAAATGGATTCTCATTTGGATTTTCCTCAGACATCACCTGCCAGTGCTTATTTTTTCAATTATCACCCTGTCTTTAACCTGTTCTGCTTAGGTAAAATTGCTAAAAAGTTAATGGCAAAGCAATCCTAGCTGTTCTCTGGAGTCCTCAGATCCCCTTGATTCTTCTACATCAGAATTCAGGCTTGGTTGTGGTTACAGCAGGACACTGATTTCCTTCGTAGATGATCTCTTTGCAATAACAGAAAGTCAGATTCCATGGCAATCTTCTCAGCTGACCTTGATGTTATTGATCATGATACTGTAAACTTGAGGGCAGACTGTGTATAATGAAAGACTCTGAAGTTTACCAATTCTCCCACTTAAATCTATTCTACTTTTGGCAGTCTTAAAATCAATAGTCCTTTTGCCAACAGTCTCTCAGACAGAACCTTTACAATATCTTTTCATCTCCAAGTCCAGACTAAAATATTTGATCCACATTCTTTCCTATCCAGAGCTTAATTTTCCTGCTTTGCTCCCAAAAAAGCATTGTTCTTGCTAGCAGGGGTGTTGCTGGCGCTGGGTACTCCGGGGCATGTGCCCTGAACCCCAGCACCAGTGCCCCAGATCTCCAGCCCAATCGGGCCAGAGATCCGGGGCCCAGCTGCCGGCAGCTGCGGTGGCCCCTTCCCCAGCTGGGGATCCGCGGCCTGGCCGCAGCAGCCCCGTCCCCCACCGGGGATGCGGGGCCTGGCCACTCACAGCGGTGTGGGTGCCTGGCCCTGGCCCTGGCTAGGGGGAGGGCCCTGTAGGCTGGGAGCGGGGCCTACAGGCCGGGGACAAGGCCTGGGCCCGTACCCTAGGTCCCTCCCCCAGCCAGCGATGCCCCTGCTTGCTAGTATTCACAATCTTTGAGGAAAACTGACAAAGAACTTGCTGGAATATATTAGATCTGTTAAAAAGTTTGAAACAAACAAAAGTTCCTGTTAGAAAAGATGGAGTTTTCACCCACTTTCATGCATTTTCTTACAATTTTCCCACTTTTTCCCATGCTTCAGCAGAACTGAAGAGCATACATAAACTGCCAATACTAATGATTTATATTTTATTCAATAAAATCATCAGTGTCATGAACAATGATTTAAATATGAAACAATTGCAAAAAGCATTGAATCTGTATAGTGGGTTAAATAATACATTGCAATATAGGTAGCAGGTGAGAATGTAAACCAGTGGTTCCCACCCTGTGATTCAGGGACCCCTGGGGAGTCCATGGAGTTATTGCAAGGGGTCCATGAACACATTCAGCCCCAGCTGCTGCTGGCTAGCGATCCATTTTGGAGAGGGCTCTAAATCAGGGGTGTCAAACTTATGGCCCACAGGGGCAGATCCAGCCCACCAAGGGCACTGATCCAGCCCATGAAGCAGCTGACTGGGCTGTGCCTGGAAGCTGTCTGCAGCAGTGAACTCCAAAGACAGATTCCTGGTACAGCAAAGCAAGGCATGCTTTTGACTCACTCACATGAACTGAGTCACAGCATAGGTGAACAAAGGAAGCACTCCAGCCAATCCCAGCTCAGCTCTACTGTGCTGTGACAACCAATCAGAGTCTCAGTCACAGCAAGCTAGGCCAGTGCTGGAGAGCAACTGCAGTACCCCCCCCATCCCAACTCTTCACAGTTAGTCAGCATATTACTTTGATTGAGCGTACACTGCACAAATCACAAATAAAAAAGGAAAAAGTGGCTGGGACCCACGTGGGAATAAGCCAATCAAAGGCCAGCTAGGATTAAGCCAACCAAAGACCACCATTCTGAATGACTGACAGTGATGGGTAAGAGGGGGAGAAGCAGGAGCCTAGCTAGCTGCCTGTGACTGAAACTGACTTTTTTGCCTGGAGGTAGGGGAAGTGGAAAGGGGAAGGGGGGGGTCAGGGACTCAGCATGGCAAAGGGAAGCCCACAGGGCAAGGGAAATGGAAGGTGTAGGAGAGCCTGTGGGATTGGTGAAGGGAAAGGGGAACCCATGCCACTCTGAAGATGGAGGAAGAAAGGGTTGGGGAGCCCATGCAGCCATGTGGCCCACAACAGGTGTCCTGCCTTCCAGTGTAGTGCCCACATTGAATGAGTTTGACACCTCTGCTCTAAATGAACTGTATTTGCCAGCTGTGAGCAGTCACACCCTGGCTACATCCCCACCCCTCGGCAGCAGATGAGGGCCAGGTCCTCCACTGGCCTTCTGCAGCATTGCTGCTTGCAGTCAGTCCCCAATACAACAGTTATCATTTGGGGGTCCACAAATTTTCTTGACTTTAAAAGGGGGGGGGTCCTCATACTTGAAAAGGTTGGACACCCACTGACTCTAAACTACTGAAAAACAAATGACTGTAAAGTCAATCTTAGAGCCAGGGAAATTTTAAACAGATGTAAAATACCTTACAAACAATTCTCCTTTCCTAAACATTGTGTGTCATGAAGGGGGGAAAGAAAAAAGCTTAAGAGAAAAGAAGGAAAACATTAAAAATATAAGGAAGCAAAAGATATTGTTTAAAAGCCATTGGATATCCATATTGGGAAAAAGAAAGCTTGCTCACAATCTGTTATTTTAACTTTACGAATAAGAAGTCAAAAGCAAATAATTTGAGGATTTCCATGGTTGACAGAGCAGTAAAAGATTCACTTTCTGACCTTGTGTAATCTCCAATGAGTAGCCTAGAAATACCAATGTTCTGGTCTATTAGCATATCGGTGATAGTGGCAGTGGAGAAGAATGAGCAATCACAGACATGTATTAATAGTGTTCTTCAGCATATAATGTCTTTTAAAGATGATCAACTACCTGACATGTGAAAAGACAAGAAACTTCTCAAGAAGTCAATTACTCACCAGTAAACAGAGTTGTACTGGATTGTAACAGTTTGGGAAAAGCATGACGTGCAACGATCATGACTTTGACAGAGTGCAAAGTTGTTCTGGATCAACCTAACTGGATCCAGAACGGCCTGACTGATGCCATAGCAAATTGAATGCTGAAGGCTGTAGAGAAGAAAACTGTCAGAATGAAATTTGTCACAATGTTATTTGATGGGAGTTTTTGATATTGGTTGTCATTGTATGCTCTCTTACAGTATGTCAAACAAGAAAAAGAAGACAAAGCACCTCTGATTCTAGGGCGTGGCTACTGATAGAATTGTATCAATGTGAAACAATTACATAGTAAGTTGTACTCAAGAGACCAGTCTACAAAAAGAAATGTAATTGCACAACACTGATGTGCTTCACCTATGGATGGAGATGAATTAATGGCTTGAGGAAAAAAACCTGATGGGTAGAAACCTAAAATCCATTTTTTGTACTGCTATTCCAAATATCATTCTCTCTGTCGGCTGCCTCAGTGAAGACAAGTTGGATTTTTCTATAAATTTGTCACACATTTTCAGCTTTGAAGATCAGTAAAATAAACTCACAGCCCTCACAGAAGGAATCTTGTAATACATTAACAATGTCTTACTTTTTTTTTCAATCAGAGATGTTTAACACCATTGGAGAATAGAGATTTGTATTGTCTGATTTGTTTGAAATGATAATATACAGTCCACAGTTCTGGATTTCCAGCCTCAAATATTCAAAAATTATGAGTCAGTCTCACCAAAAATCATGAAAATGCCTTTAAAATCATGAGACTATGTAAAAATAATAGATTTCTTGGTTTGTATTTGCTTTCTGATTTTTGAGCCTTTAAAGGGAACTGGGGGCACACTTTGAAGATTTCTCTCTAACCACAAGGATTGGAAACTTTCCTTCTTTTAAAAAAAAGGAGAAGCTGAAATCATCATATATCCACTTGACTCCAGGAACCTGGACCTCAAGGGAAACAATAATTTTCATGAGCCTCATGACAAATCATGAAAGTTGGCAACACTGATCAGTCATAGGATTCTGGAAACCAAATATCAAGAAAACTAATTTTGGGGAGTGATTTGTAAACACATTTTAGCATAATTTTCTTATAATTATTATTAGGATTAAAATAGTGATGAGGCCCCAGTATATACTGGTCCTCAATTGTGCTGTGTTCTGTACCTATACAGAATTAGGCATAGTTGAAGATCCATCCTGAAGATCTCACAAAGAGCAGGAAGACAAAGTATCATTCCTATTTTGCAGGCTGAAAACCAAGCCAGAGAGGGTAAGTGATATGCTCAGAGTTCCACAGGAAGTCTGTGGCAGGCAGTAGTCTCTGGAGTTTCTGTCCAATACTTTAACTACAAGACCATCTTTCCTCATTGGTAATCCTCAGCAAGATATTTGCATTCATGGAGGATTCTACAAAGCCCTGGAAAGATCCCAGTTTTCCACTGGGAAAATTAAAAATACTTTGGACAAAGTATTGAGTTGTTTTAGAGGACAGCTTATTTGATTATGAAAAATGAAATGAAACATGATGGAACACTTACAAAATGCAGCAAAAGCAGTGAAAGTCCTGTGGCACCTTACAGACTAACAGATTTCTTTGGGCATTATCTTTCATGGGCTCCAACCCACTTCATCAGACCCAAGCATCTGACAAAGTGGGTTGGATCCCATGAAAGCTTATGCCCAAAGAAATCTGTTAGTCTATAAGGTGTCACAGGACTTTTGTTGTTTTTGCTGTACACAGACTAACATGGCTACCCCTCTGGCAATTAGAAAAATACACATGTGAATAAAAATCTGCATCACAAATATACTTCAAACATAATTTTAAAGATATAATTTCTATTCCACTAGAATAATAGAGCTATTTATAATAAAGTAAATTCAACTAG
Source organism: Podocnemis expansa (assembly GCA_007922195.1). Classification (NCBI taxonomy): domain Eukaryota; kingdom Metazoa; phylum Chordata; order Testudines; family Podocnemididae; genus Podocnemis; species Podocnemis expansa. The sequence goes on from ML681998.1 coordinate 1,152,178, forward strand.
AGTAATTTGCATTCAACTAGAATAATAATCATGCATTATCAGATTTGTGAAATGGGGCCTGATTCTAAGGCCCATTAAAGTCAATGGAAAGATTGCAGCCCTGTGTCTGAACTCAATAAAAGGGATTTTGTGTGCATCCTTCTGAAAATTGTATTAGTCCAATGCAATTGTAAAGTTTGCTGATGTGAAAGAAAATGTGCACCTCTGTTGAAGGGTGTCAACAAAGAAGGAGAATAGTGGCAGGAGGGGGAGAATAGAGAAGGATTTGATGGTGAATATCTACACTCACATCAGAGAAAATGTTTATTCCTAGTATCAGAATGAGGACTGGCTGCCTCCAATAATTTTTGTATCATGTAAATTAAGTTTTCAATTTTCGTATTTTTTTTAAAGCCAAGAGTTATAACACCCTGAAAATTCCCTAACAGAGCATAGTAAGGCACAGTGAATAATTTATCTGAGAAATGTATCCTCTTTTATAGCCCATGGAATAGCCACAAGCAGAGACTTATTTTCGTCACTATAGATACAGAAGATCTAGATTGTGCCTTTAATGCTTGACCAAAAGCCTACTGAAGTCAATGAGAGAATGTCAACTGACTTAGGATCAGGCCCATAATACACAGCCCATAATATGAGTGGTACATACCACCCCAAGGAGAGACACGGGCAGCGTTCTACTTTATTCAGGCAGAATGTCTCCAGTATTACAAATGGTGACAATTCTTAAGAGCTATAACATGCCAGGGGAGGCAACTAAGTAGTAGCCCCGAGTTCTCCTGAGTGCAAGGTGTACATAGTCTAACTAACTGTTATGTAGATAGTGAAGGTGGGGAGTGGAGAATCCTCATTCCTTTCCCCTAGCCCCAGACTCCCTATAAGGTCAGGTAAGAGATTGCCACTATCTTGCTTTTACTCATTTTTCAAAGTATTGTCTGAATTGTTTTGTGTTTAAAGTGATAGATTATCCATGGCTGTTCTCTGTGCATATTAACTGCCTGAGATGTATTACTTAGTTGTGACCAGTCACGTAAATCACACAGTATTGTTTCTGTTCCCTGGTTGGCTAGGCCTACAAGCACTTCTGGCATAGCTCCTTGCACAAATAAATTTAAATTCATTTTTGTCACGACATTTACTCCTAAAGACCATTCATGAGATTAAACCTCAATTGTTTGATACTCAAATGTTAAGGGAATGTAAATACAAAAGGAGCATGAACACAGATGGAGCAAATTCATTCAAAATTTCAAGCAAACATTAAAATACAGTTTAAATATTCAACCAGCTTCATTGGGCTAAAATCTTCCCTTCTAATTTCCTTCCCCATCACCTTCAAAATTGAGACAAGTGAACCTCAAATACAGGTTGAAAAGTTGAACTGAAAATCACATTCAAGCTAGCTCAATAGCATATGAATGAGTCTGAGTTTCTGCTAAATCAAATGTATTGTTTCTCATACATCAATGAACTGTGCACAATCTGAATCAGTGGTTCCTAGGTGAATTAGAGTTATTTTCTCCAAGTTGGTTTCCCTCATCTGGGTCCACCAAAGGACTGGGCCCAACATAAAAAAATCATAAAATCATAGGTTTGGAAGGGACCTCATGAAGTCATCTAGTCCAACCCCCTGCTAAAAGCAGGACCACTCCCGCTAAATCATCCCAGTGAGGGTTTTGTCTAACCAGGCTTTAAATATTTCTAAAGATGGGCTTCCACCACCTCCCGAGGTAATTGATTCCAATGCTTCACCACACTCCTAGTGAGAAAGTTTTTCCTAATATCCAACCTCAACTGCCCCAACTGCAACTTGAAACCATTGCAACTTGTTCTGTCCCCTGTTACTACTGAGAATAGCCTAGCTCCCTCCTCTTAGGAGCACCCCTTAAAGAAGTTGAAAGTTGCTATCAATTCTCCCTCAGTCTTTTCTTCTGCAGAATAAATAAGCCTAGTTCCTTCAGTGTCTCCTCATAAGTCAAGTGCCCCAACCCCCTACTCATTTTCATTGTCCCCCGCTGGACTCTAATTTGTCAACATCTTTTCTCTAGTGCAGAGCCCAAAATTGGACACAGTATTCCAGGTGTGGCCTCACCAGTGCTGGACAGGGGGAACTAAAACACATCCCTCAATCTGCTGACAAAACTCCAACTGATTCAGCCCAATATGCCATTGGTCTTTTTGGCAACAAGAGCACATTGTTGACTCGTATCCAGCTTCCCATCCACCATAATCCCCAGGTCCTTTTCTACACTGCTGCTACTTAGCCAATCAATACCCAGATTGTAGCAGTAAATGAGATTTTTTCATCCTAAATGCAGGACTTTGCACTTGTCCTTGCTGAACCTCCTGACATTTGATTTGGCCCAATGCTTCAATTTGTCTAGGTCTCCCTGAATCCTGTCCCTGCTCTCCAGTGTGTTTACCATTCCCCCAGCTTGGTGTTGTCCATGAATGTACTGAGCCTGCAATCTATCCCATCATCCAGATCATTAATGAAAATGCTGAACAGAACTGGCCCCAGGACTGGCCTCTGGGGTACTCCACTAGTTACTGGCTGCCAATGAGACATTGAGCCATTGATCCCTATGCGCTGAGCCCAATGATCTAGCCAGCTTTCTATCCACCTTACAGTCCATTCATCCCAACCCATAGTTCCTTAACTTGCTGACAAGAATGCTGTTGGAAACCATAACAAATTTTTTGCTAAAGTTAAGGTATATCACATCAACAGCTATTCCTACATTCACATAGCCCGTCATCTCAACATTGAAAGCAATCAGGTTGGTTAGGCATCATTTGCCCTTGGTGACTGTTCCTGATCACTCTATTTTCCTCCAAGTGTTTCGGAATGGATTCTTTGAGGACCTGCTCCATGATTTTTCCAGCGATTGAGGTGAGGCTAATTGGTCAGCAGTTCCTCAGGTCTTCCTTTTTCCCTTTCTTGAAGATAAATACTATATTTGCCTTTTTCCAATCATCCAGGACTTCCCTCATTTGCCACGAGTTTTCAAAGATAATGGCTAGTACCTCCGCAACCACATTGGTCAACTCCCTCAGCACCCTCATATGCAGTTCATCTGGCCCCATAGACTTGTGCACATCAAACTTCTCTAAGTCGTCCCTAACCTGACCATTCATCACTGAGGGCTGCTCACCTTCTCTCCATTTTGTTACCCAGTGTAGTAGCCGGGGAGCTGACCCTGCCTGTGAAGACTGAGGTAAAAAAAGCATTGAGTACTTCAGCCTTTTCTGCATCACCTGTCACGAGGATGTCCCATTCAGTAAGAGGCAGGTAGCCTTGTGGCAGATGACATGGGAAAGTATCTATTTACAAAGCTGGTTACAGGGACTTTAAAGGGACACTTGCCGAGCCAACCAGAAATGTTAAGGCCCAAAAAGTTCTGTTCTTTAATAAAAGCAAATCAAAAATGCCTTAGACTAGTTTTTCTATGAAGTCCCAAAGTTCTTAAGTCCAATAGACCCGGGCTCATATACATTTTGAGAGACAAGAAATCAGAGGACAAGAAAAGCAAATTGCTGACCCCCAAATTAAAGTGGAGGTACGTAAAATATGATATCCCACAATTTAACCTGAGGAATAAATATTATTTTTAACTCTATGAACCAAATATACGGGTCTTTATTCAGAGCTTCATACTCCCCTTCACATTCAGATGTGATGGGCGGGGGGCAGGAGCGTCACTGCCCCCAGGAAGGACCTGGGACACTGGCCAAGGCCACGCCCCTGACCGCAGGCCATGCCCCCTGGCTGGGAACAGGGCCGGGAGAGGCAGCTGCAGCCGCCAGCAGCTGGGCCCCGGATCCCCGGCCAGGAATGGCGCCGTGAGTGGCCTCCGTGGCTGCAGGCGGCTGGGCCTTGGATCCCCAGCTGGGAATGGGCCAGAGTGGCCACCACTGCCGCGGGCGGCTGGGCCCTGGATCTCTGGCCCAATCAGGCTGGAGACCGAGAGAGTCGGGGCCCCCCCAGTCCCAGGGAACTGCCACTGGTATTCGGGGCATGGGCCCCATGTGCCCAGCACCAGTGACACCCCTGGTGGGGGGGTCCACCCCTGTGGAAGGAGTTCTCCCTCATGATTCCCACTCTTAAGTCTCAAAAATATAAAAAGACTTTGGGAGCCCATAAGAGGCAGGAGGAAGAAGAGCAGCAGAGACAGCAGAACTCCTTGGCCTCTTCTCTTTCACAATGCCTGGCAGAGGATGCAGTAAAAATTAATAAAGTTTGAGACTATATCATCTTGTTCTGCTTCTCCCCCTCCATTATGCATCTCCTCATTGGGAGTCATACCAGAAGTGCTAATAGAATAAGGTCATGCAATCAAGATTCCTGCATATGGTATCTACAACTTGGTTTTTGCAGCCTGAAGTAACTTAGGCCACAAAGTTATGAATTTTTCCTTTTTTAAGAATTACCCAGTCCTTAAGGCCTTTTAGAAAAAGCACTAAAATATAAATTTCTCTGAGGAAACATAGATTTGTTGCAGCCGTTATCAAGAGCTCACCATTGGTGCAGCTCAAACTTTTCACTGTCTGTCAATCAGTGAATTAATTGAAATTAAATTAATATCAGACATTAAGACATTATATGATGTGCCAGAGATAGTAGTAAAATATGGAATCTAATATTACAATGAACAGATAAAAGAGAAGTTAACTAAGTGATGCAGCTTTTGTACGAAATATTGTAAACTTATATATTGTAAATATTGGAAAAAATACTATAAATGTCAGGGTTAACATCATGGGCTCCCTTGAGAGGAAAGAAAGATATTGGAAACAAGCTATGAAGGGAGTTTCCTTTACCTATGTATGTTATTCCTTTGTAGGGAAGAACATCGCTCAAAATATTTGCTCATTTCTTAAAAGCATAGTGCCAGGATTGCAACAGAAGTACATAAAGAAATAATTGTATGAAAGAATTGAGCAAATAGCCAAGGATTCTCCCAGTGTCATTGTAAATTATAGTTTCATAGGCCCCCTCAGACTGATCTTAGCAAGAACATTTGACATATCTGCCACAGCCATCCAAATCTGATATAGTGTATTACCTTCCCATCCTTTTACAGAACACATGTTCCATTTATGGACCTTCAGCTTTCATAGCAGAATATGTTTATTGAATTCTTCTCATCAATTGCTTATTCTTATTCTGCATGATGATAATTGAGTTCAATGACTCCCCTTAAATCTATAATTTAGTAATTAAAATTCATTTTTCTTTTGACAAAATAAAACTGGGGTCCTCTTTCTACAGCTAGGCAAATGTTACATTTTACTCCCATGCATTAAAAACAACAACAAAACTGAGTGCTTGACTTTGCAAGTTTACTAATGTTATTTTAACACAGTTTGTGTGTAAATTCTTAGATTTTTTAAAAAAAAAAACAAGATAACACTCCCCTCCCCCCCAAAATTCCATCATAGGGGCTATGTCCACGCTAGAGGGCTTTGTTAAGTCAACTTAATAAAGTCAACTTAAAGTCAACTTTATTAAGGAGACTTAGTGAGGCTCCATTTGTTTCAGTCAACTTTATAAAGTTGACTTAAGCCAGGGAACCCAATTAAAACTGACTTAATAAAGTTGACTTTAAATGGGTCCCTTGACTTAAGACAACTTAAAAGGCTCTACTGCACTAAGTTGACTTTATTAAGTCGACTTTAATAAGCACATTGCATTAAGTTGATTTAACCCTTAAAGTCAACTTTATGGGCAGGAGTTATTAAGGTGTTATTATGCAAGTGCTTAAGTCCACTTAATAAACTCCAAATGTGGCCAGGGAGTTCCTTAAGTTGACTTAAGCATTCTTAAGTTGACTTAAGCCCCTAGTGTAGACATAGCCAGGGGTCATCAGGATATGATGACAGACTTCTGCCACTTGAATTAACAGTAACTGAGAGCCTGTAGTAGACTCTGCCGTTATCCTCTGTGGGCATCAGCACTAGAAGGGATAAGACACTTTGCTAATGGGTTTCATCAACCGCTGTTGACAGCAGAGGAATTGAGAGATTCAGAAATGTTTGATTCTCTTCTAAACTCTGGAGTGCCGTATGTTCTAGCAGACACAGGCTCTTCTTTCTGCCCCCCCCCCCCATTTCCCCAAAACCTTCCCCCTTTGATTCCTATACTGGTTTCCAACCTGTCCCTGTCCCACCCTGTCTCTTCCCCACCCCTTGCTTCTTGTCCCAGTCCCATTCTCCTCACCTAACCAATCCTACTCTCCTAGTTTCTGCCAGAATATTTTTGATGTGGCCAAAACAACATATTTTCCCTAACTTTGTTTTTGGAAATGGCTGAACCAGTCTGGCTGAACTTTTCCAAAACTATTTAACCTGAGGTGGGCACTTTGTGTAAAAAATTTCAGCCCAAGTGGTTAGTTAGGTAAAATATAAGCAACTGAAGAATTGTATAATTGGAAATGTCATACAATATCAAGAACAGGTGGTTGTACCAACTTTACCTATAAGAAGGAATGATCATTTTGTGGAGCAAAATCTAATTATAGTGTATCTCTTCTCCATGAAACTTTTAGTTGTATAAATGGAAAAAGCAGCTTGAAGACAAAGGATACAATTCTAGGCACAAGTGGGTTCTCAGGAAACTAGTGTTGCAGTCTTAGCTTTCAAGAAAGAAGTAGAATCAGTGGATGTCAAATAGCAGAAACTGTGCAGAGCTTATTATGTCCACTGCTGCTCTCTGTTTAGAGTCCTAATATTAGACCTGCCTTGACTAATACCAATCCTAGATTTGACAATAAACTGCAAATACTTTAAATTATGCTGTTCCCTACTTAGGACTAGTCCACGCCTAAAACTGACAGCAGCACAGCTGTATTGATATAGCTGTGACACTTTAAAAGCGCTTCTGTCTCTCTGTTATGTTAATGGGAGGCAGCTCTCCCATCAACATAGCACTGTAAAAACAAGGGCTTATCCCAGAAAAAAAATTAGGTCACTCAGGAGTATTGTTTTTCACACCCCTAAGTGACAAAAGTTTAGCTCGAATAAGTGCTAATATAGACAAGGCCTAAGTAAAATAGGGGACTGATCCTCTAACTCGTACTCAGAAAACTAGTTCTTACTCAAATGAGTAGTTCCCTTCAGTCTGTGGGACTATTTCCATGGGTAAAGACTACTTGCATGAGTAAGAGTTGCTTGTTTAGACCCGTGAAGTGTAAGAATAATATTACTTTTCTGAATACTTAGTTTATTATTAATATTTGTCTTGTTCTGCCAGCAGTATCAGCATTTTGGGGTGGGGGGGGAGACTCTCTTGCTCATTGAATACTATGTTCTATGAAATGTTATTTTATGTATTGCTTTCACTGTGTGGGTCACTAGTTTTTTAAATTTGTTCTCATTTTGAAGAATAAGTTGGCAACTTCATGCTTTATATAAGAATAATATTGGGGACTCACTCCTGAGAGGAATGGAGGCACCCATCTGTTGCCCTGATAAGACCTCTAGAGAGGTATGCTGCCTGCCAGGTGCCCGTATCTGTGACGTAACGCAGGGATTGTCAAAAATCATCCGCCCCTCAGACTACTACCCCATGCTTCTTATCCATGTGGGTACCAGTGATACTGCAAGAGGTGATCCTCAGCAGATCAAAGGTGACTTCAGGGCTCTGGGAGCGAGGGTGAAGGAGTTTGGAGCACAGGTGGTGGTCTCTTCGATCCTTCCAGTCAAGGCTAGAGGCCTGAGGAGAGACAGATACATCCTAGAGGTGAATGCCTGGCTGTGAAGATAGTGTGGTCAGGAGGGATTTGGCTTCCTTGACCATGGAGTACTGTTTCAGGACAGAGGATTGATAGGCAGAGATGGCCTTCACCTGTCCAGGAAGGGGAAGAGCATATTTGGGCACAGACTGGCTGACCTAGTGAGGAGGGCTTTAAACTAGGTTCAACGGGGGAAGGAGACCAAAGCCCACAGGTAAGTAACAATGTGGGTGATCTGGGGGAAGGGCTGGAACTTGGGGAGTGCTGGGACTGTATCAACAGCAATAAAAGAGAAGGTAGTTGGAACATGGGGGGGGGTCAAATAAATGTCTTAAGTGTCCTACTGAAGCCCCAATACATGAGGAGAGTGGGGGAGGAGAACTCCAAGGAAAAAAAGCAAGGAGGTTTATGTAATAGAATTGGAAATCAAAATGACAAAGTAGGGCAATCGGCCGGGTATCTGAGGTGCCTATAAACTAATGCAAGGAGCCTGGGAAATAAGCAGGAAGAATTGGTAGTACTAGTGCAGACAAGGAACTATGATATCAGGAATAACGGAGACATGGTGGGATAGTCTGCATGACTGGAGCTCTGCCATGAATGGGTATAAACTGTTCAGCAAAGACAGGCAGGGAAGAAGAGGGGGAGGAGTAGCACTATATGTAAAAGAGCTCTGTGACTGCTCAGAGCTCCATCATGGAAGTGGAAGCATGCCAGTAGAAAGTCTGTGGGTTACATTGAGAGGGGAAAGCAACAAGGGGGATGTTGTGGTGGGTGTCTGCTATAGACCACCAGACCAGAAGCAGGAGGTGGATGAGGTGTTCTATGGACAACTAGCAGAAGCTTCTAGATCACAGGCCCTGGTGCTGATGGGGGACTTCAATTACCCTGACATCTGCTGGGAGGCCAATATAGCAGTGCATGGGCAATCCAGGAAAATTTTAGAGAGTGTTGGGGACAACTTTCTAGTACAAATGCTAGAGGAACCAACTAGGGACCTTGCACCGCTCGACCTGCTGCTCACAAACAGGGAAGAATTGATCAGGGACATAGAGGTAAATGGCAAGCTAGGCAGTAGTGACCATGACATAGTTAAGTTCAGGATGCTGATTAAAGGAAGGAAAGAACCAAAACACAAACCCTGGACTTCAAAAAAGCAAATGTTGGCTCCCTCAGGAAACTGATGGGCAGGATCCCTTGGGAAGCTAATCTGAAGGGGAAAAGAGTCCAGGAGAGTTGGTTATATTTTAAAGAAACCCTGCTAAGGGGACAGGAAGTTGCCATTCCAATTAGGAGAAAGAGCAAACATATGAGGCAGCCAGAATGGCTTAGCCGAGAACTCTGCTCTGAGCTTAAACATAAAAAGGAAGCTTACAGGAAGTGGAAGCTTGGTCAGATGACCAAGGAGGCATATAAAGATATTGCTAGGGACTGCAGGGATAAAATCAGAAGGGCCAAAGGCCAAATGGAGTTGCAGCTAGCGAGGGATGTAAAAGATAACAAGAAGGGGTTCTGCAAGTATGCTAATAACAAGAAGAGGATCAGGGATGGTGTAGGCCCCTTGCTGAATGGGGCAGGCATCCTCATGACGGAGGATGAGGAGAAAGCTGAAGTGCTCAATGCTTTTTTTGCTTCAGTTTTCACAGGCAGGGTCAGCTCCCAGCCCACTACCATGGGTATGGCAGATTGGAGAGAAGAAGAGAGGCCCTTGGTGACAGAAGGTCAGGTTAAGGACTGCTTAAAGAAGCTGGATGTGCACAAGTCCATGGGGCCGGATGAACTGCATGCAAGGGTGCTAAGGGAATTGGCCGATGAGATAGCAGCACCGCTGGCCATTATCTTTCAAAACTCATGGAGAACGGGGGAGGTGCCAGAGGATTGGAAGAGGGCAAATGTAGTGCCTATTTTCAAGAAGGAGAAAAGGGAGGATCCAGGGAATTACAGACCAGTCAGCCTCACCTCAATCCCTGGAAAAATTATGGAGCAGGTTCTCAAAGAATCCATCCTAAAACATTTAGAGGAAAATAAAGTGATCAGGAACAGTCAGCATGGATTTACCAAGGGTAAATCAAGCCTGACCAATCTCATTTCCTTCTGTGACCAGATGACTGGTTTTCTGGATGCAGGAAGAACCATTGACATGATATACCTTGATTTTAGCAAGGCTTTTGATATAGTTTCCCACAGCATTCTCACTGGCAAATTAAGGAAGTATGGGTTGGATAGGTGGACTATAAGGTGGATAGAAAACTGGCTAGATCAACGGTTTCAGCGTGTAGGAATCAATGGTTCCATGTCTAGCTGGCAACCAGTAATGAGTGGTGTGCCCCAGGGGTCGGTCCTGGGGCCAGTTCTGTTCAACTTTTTCATCAATGATCTGGATGATGGAATAGACTGCATTCTCAGTAAATTTGCAGATGACACCAAGCTGGGGGGAACAGTAGATACATTGGAGGGCAAGGACAGGATTCAGGGAGACCTAGATAAATTGGAACAGTGGGCCAATAGAAATCTTATGAGGTTCAGTAAGGACAAGTGTAAAATCCTGCACTTGGGATGGAAAAACCCCATGCACTGCTACAGGCTGGGGAACATTCAGCTAAGTAGCAGCAGTGCAGAAAAGGACCTGGGGGTCATGGTGGATGGGAAGCTAGATATGAGTCAGCAGTGTGCTCTTGCTGCCAAAAAGGCCAATGGCATACTGGGCTGCATCAAAAGAAGTATTACCAGCAGATCAAGGGATGTGATCATTCCCCTCTATTCTGCACTGGTGAGGCCACATCTAGAATACGGTGTTCAGTTTTGGGCTCCCCACTACAAAAAAGACAGGGACATGCTAGAGAGAGTTCAGAGGAGGGCAACCAAAATGATAAAAGGGTTGGAGCACAAGCCCTATGAGGAAAGACTGAAAGCATTAGGCTTATTTAATCTGCAGAAGAGAAGATTGAGGGGAGATTTGAGAGCAACCTTCAACTACTTGAAGGGATGCTCTAAGGAAGATGGAGTTCGACTGTTCTCAGTGGTAACAGAGGATAGAATGAGGAGTAATGGTCTCAAGTTGCGGTTAGGGAGGTCGAGGATGGATATTAGAAAAATTTTTTTTACTAGGCAAGTGGTGAAGCATTGGAATGAGCTGCCGAGGGAGGTAGTGGAATCTCCATCTTTGGAGGTGTTTAAGGCCCGGCTGGACAAAACCATGACTGGGATGGTTTAGTGGGAGTGGTCCTGCCTCTGGCAGGGGGTTGGACTAGATCACCTATGAGGTCCCTTCCAGCCCTATGATTCTATGAATAATTGCCTTCAGATCATAATGCAGTTTTTTAATCATGCCCAATAGGGTTTTCTTTTTCTGTTTTTCTTCGTGGTTCACTGTTTACTCATCTTTTGCTTTACTTGTGTCTATAAGTCTGCATTTTCTTCTGTAGATTGTATTATAGATCTGGAAATATATGGAAAGGCCAGTATCTATCAGGGTCCTTTTTTTTTTTTTAATTTTTTTTTTTTTTTAAATAAAAGATACAATTGAATTTCTATTTCTGGTAGAAATATATTTTTCAAAACTTTATATTGAAATATACTTAAAGATAAGCAGATTTTTAACAATTTCATATTTTGGGTAGTTGATAAAGGAAAATTGAAGCATAATATAAAATTCTAATCAATGTAACATTATAAAATATATTAAAATGCCTTCAATATTTGTTTTTTTTAAATTATGAACCAAAATGGAAGCCACACATGTTGCATTTTGATAATTTAAGAAGATATATAAACTAATGTCTAAAGAAGTAATTCTTAACCCTTTTTTCATCATGACGCACCTGATGAATGGTGTTCCGCTTTGTGACATACTACAGTATGGCTGCAGTGGTGCTCAGGCTTGGAGTGCTTGGGAGGCTGGGGCACTCTGGGACCTGGGTGGGGACTGAACCCAGCCAGCATGGGCTGGTGCCCCAGCACTTCCGCTTGGCAGGTCCAGGTTTATTTCTGTGGGGTGCATGGGAGGTGTTTCCCCAGGCCAGAGCTATGGCTGCAGTCCCTTAACCCTTTACTCCTCTGGTCCTGGCTGCCACCTGTGTTGTGAGGCAAAAGCAGGCCACTGATGGTGACAGTGGGCAGCAGAAGCTCCAAGCGAGCTCCAACTTGAGCAGCCAATTTTCCCAGCTCTTCATCTCCTGGCTCTTTGCAACACTTTGTGTTCCAACACAGTGGTTGAGAACCACCAACCTAATGAATGGTTAGACACTTCCAAATCCTTATTTAAGTGGAAGGTCTTACTTTACAACAAATTTGGAATGTTCCAATTTCAAGTACATTCAAATAGAAAACACAGTTCTATCTAAATATCATCTTGATATTAATTTATTCTCTCTCTTTCTTCTCCTTCCCAAATGTTTCCCTTTTAGAAGTAGAGGCAGGGACCATCTGCATGTGTGTGTGTGTACACAATATGATAATGGCATTTCTTCCCTGAGGAAGTGGGTTGGAAATTTGAAGAAGGAACTGGGATGAAGCCTGGAAATTCAGACCATATCTGAAGATATCTGGCTACTGGGGAAGAGAGCACAATTCCTTCAGCCTCATAGCAACATAACTTCAAAGCTGTATTGTCATCATCTGTCTTCTCATATACTACCCTTGCTGTGCAGAAGGCCCAGATGAGATGAGGGTAGGGGAGTTTGTACCTGCAGTGATTGCCAGTAGGAAAGTCACCATTTGCTGAAGAGAGCCTATGGCAGGGAGCAGATGCTTTCACTTCTATGGCACACTTGTTTCCAGGCTTGCTGAACTCCAATAGTGCAGCAGGGATGCTAGAGCCAAAAAAAATGGTAAGACTTGGGAGGGGGTACAGTTGTGTCTTGTTTTAGTCAAAATTTCTAATTTTAAAGTGTTTTAGACTGTTTTATATCTTGTTGGAAAAAACAGGATGAATTGATAGTGACAAAGTACGTGTAAAATTCATTCTTTTATTTCACTGAATAATCAAAAATTTAACATAATCTGCTCAGCATGAAGGGATTTCTCTGGGGTCCCAGGGAGGGAAGAACAAGAATCAACCTTTCTGAGATTTCTATTTTCCCAAAAATGTTCTGATGACCTTTTGACAGCCTTCTGTCATGCTGAGTGAAAAGAATCAATTCTTTATTTTGTAAGAATATTATACATCTGAATTCATTACTTCATAGCAATAGATAATTCCTTACTAAAGTAGATATGTATGGTGCTTTTTTTGTAATGGTATGCAGGGGTATGGAGTACCAGCACCTTTTCTTCTGGCCCTGCTGCCCAGTTGTGAGGGAGGAGGGGTGTCAGCAGGGAAAAGAAGAGTACTAGCATTTTTTTTAAACAAAAAAAGCACTGGATATGTGTGATATTAATGCCCCATTGCCATTGTTTTCATTTTCCCCTATCTTTCCCAAGAATAAAAGTCATTTGAAAATACTTAGAGAACAGGGTCTTTGCCATTTGCAGATCTTCAGGTTTTATATCAGACGATGTGTATTGACATTTCTTCATTAAATTCTTCTTCTGCTTGATAATAATTTAATCATATGATTCATCTTGGGCCTATAATATTTTAATTCCATTTTTATTTTGTAATTTAAAATAACAACACTGGGTTCCTCTTCTTTTTCAGAGAGGTGTTACTTTTTATTCCCATTCATTTAAAACAAGAATATTGAAAATGGGAGACATTTTTCATTCTACTTTTCTCAGTTCCAAATTCCTTACTAAGAATGTATTACATGGCTTTGATTAATCACATTAGTTATTCCAAATCTGTATTCTCAAAAAAGATAAGCAATGTCATGCCTCTTTGAGTCAGCCTTCATAATTTTACATATTACTATACAACTTTCTGTTCTGAAAGTCATCTTATTTCTGCCTCCTTTATTGCTGCTCGAATTATATACTCTTCTTTTTATTATGCCCTCATTTCATCATCCAATGACACTTTGCTATGTACTCCTGAAAGTTTGGTTTATTATCTAGCAAAGTGGTTTGCTGTTCCAAGGCCTTCTGTCAATTCCCAATTCACCTCATTCTTTTACCCATTGCAAAATTGGCTGTTATTACAACTACAAAACCTTTTGAAGTCTTTATGAGGACAACAAACTATCTTCAAAACAAAAGACAATTTAACTATTGTCAATACCACCACTAAGAAACCCTAAGACATTCTCATTCCAGTATAATAGTTTGAAGATATTTAACCTAAATTCTCCAACCCCACATAACTGACTGTAGCTCAATTTAATTTCCAGTGCTTCAGGTCATTAGGCTCCAGTGGCCTGATAGCCACTTTCCAGCCTCAGTGAGCAAAGGTCAAACAATTTTCTGCATTTTGTCCTTCAATAGTAACCTAATTGTAACTATTGTTTAAATGCAACATAAAAAAGGATTCTTACTTTATTCCTGGAGTGTCTGAGCCTTACTCTTAAACTGAATTACTTGAGGAAAAAATATGCAGAAGTATTTTTAAAAGAATATGAATATTTAGTGCTGTGATTGGTTGTTAGTTTCATTTGTATACTGGCAAGAATAAATTTTGCAATTCTGCTTGACAAAATGTTGGGCCTGTGTGCTTATTTATATTCCATTTTGGCAGGAGAATGGAAGTAAAAACCGTCAAAGAATGCTGCAGTATGTGCAGTGATCCAACAATAAAAAACTGACAATTCTCAATATTCTGAGATAGGCCATTTTAATGAATTTTAAAATGGATAGCCATGCTAGTCTAGTCCAGTGAAAAAACAACAAGGAGTTGTGTGGCACTTGAAAACTAACAGATTTATTTTTTGCATGAGCTTTCGTGGGAGAAGATCCCACTTCCTCAGATGCTTCGAAGATGGGTGAACTTACAGAAAGGAATGAAACTAAATGCAAGGGGTGTAAAACATAGGATCAGGTCATAAAGTAACAGCAAATCAGAGCAGTTTACAGCCTCAAACCATGGGAAGCCTGAAGTCAAATTACCCTTTGTAATGGGAAAAGAATCCATAGTCTCGATTCAGTCCTGCTTTCACAGAATTTAGCTTGCAAATTAGAGCAACTTATGAGTTTTCAAATGATACCTCACCTTGCATTTGTATAAAATTTATCATAGTCTTGTAAAAGTGGTGAACAAAACAGTATAGAATGTCATACAAGGTTACGAGTTCCAAAGGGATAGCAATGTTAGTCTAGTTCAACAACAAACAAGGAGTCCCATGGCACTTCTGAAGCCTAACAAATTTATTTATCATATGAGTTTTCATGGAACATCCCCCTTTCACCAGATGCTTTGAAGATGGAGCAACTTACTGAATGGGAGGCAAATGGGGCTCCCTGCATTTATTTACCGCCCTTTCTGTAAGTTTCCCCAGCTTCAAACCAACTGACAAAGTGGGATCTTTCTCCTGCAAAAGCTCATGAGATAAATATTTTTTTTTTTAGTTTTTAAAAGTGCCACAGGACTCCTTGTTTGTTTTACAAGGCTACAAATGAATTACTTTTAAAATGTCTCAAATTTAATATATAATATCATCCCTTTTATATACAGGATAGCATAACTGAGGCATGGCCCAAAATGAGTAATCAACACATGCAGGGAGGCCTTACTTATGGAAGATCGAATTAGGGAAGGAAATAAATCATCAGGTTGAAAAGAGAATGTTTTTGCTAAATAAGTAAATAGGTCAGTTGGCTAAGAAGACAGAATGTCTAAGGACATGTCCGCACAGGCTTCTTATTTCGAAACAACACCGGTTGTTTCAAAATAAGAAGCAGCATGTCCACATGACACATCATTATTTCAAAACAATGGGACCCGTTGTTTCAAAATAACGGCCGTTATTTCGAAACCGTTAAACCTCGCATCTTATCAAAACAGCCATTGTTTCAAAAAGGTTGTTTCGAAACAACAGCGTTCGGACACATTGTTTTGAAACAACATCATTGTTTTGAAACAACTGTTTCGAAACAACATGTCCGAATGGCCTTGTTTCGAAATAACCGTTAATTCGAATTAACTTACAGACTGTTAATTTGAATCAACTTATTTCGAAATAAGGACTTTATTTCAAAATAATGATGTATGTGTGGACATAGCCTAAGTCAACTAAAATAAGAAGGAGAACACCCAGAGAGCCATTTACTATGGACAAACAACAAAATAAGTTAAAACTGTAGCAATGAGGTAAAAAGGAAGTTGAAGCATGGGTGTTGCATGCTGCACAGAGAGTGGTTCCTGCAAAGAAACCAAGCCAACCCAAAAAACGTATAGTAAATGCAATGAGATGTGTAATACATAGGGAGAAAATAATGTGTAATATAATAGGGAGAAGGTTTCTGTGTAACTTTGGGGCTGTGACATATGTTGCATTCCGGTCACTCTCCAGCATTTTGTAGCACTGCTGTATGAAAAATAAAGATACCTGAGTGACAAAGGCTGGAATCAAACTGAGTTCTTGGGAAGCTGAATGAAAAGAGATCTCAGAGAGAATCACCACATGTGCTGGTTACCAGGCCAGTCCAAAGATATTAGAGAGACAAGGGGATGAGGTAAGAGATAATCACCTTACCCACCTGTCCCTTTCATAGATTTTTTTTTAAAACCTCCTTACAGAAAGGATATAATTCTCTGTCAAATTCTCCAGAACTTTTCCATCAGGTATAAAAGATTGCGCTTTGGAAAAAAAAATCACGAAGAGGCATTCCACTGTTATCACAGTACTTTGCCATATGACACTTGGCACATAAGATCTGACTCACTGCCCCCTGGGGCTGACTGTTCCACAGAATGTCTACAGTCAGCAAGGTGGCACAAGAGAAGCAAGCCTGTTGATTGTATGTCACTAGGCAAAACTAAGAAACTTGACAGGTGTGCAAATAGCCACAGTCGAACTCAATAAATCACAGAAAGCCCTTACAATATCATGACTTTAATTGAAAATGCAGACAAAGAGAGACAAGCATTCAGTCCCTAGTGGATGTGAGCCCTTCATAACTCGTTCATTCTCCTATGGTCATTTAGACTGCTTTCCTCTTGATTTATTTTTTATATTTTGCAGCTCCCACTATTCCTAAGGCACTAGAAAAGATAACCCTCAGAAAAAATAGTGGACTACATTTAAGCCACAACTCTGCTGGGCCATCAGAATACAAAATTTACAGCACATGCAGCATCTCCTTCATAAGATTATAGGTGGAGACAATTGGAAAATGCCATTTATTTAAACCAGCCATACTTCTACACTTAGATCTACATGGCGTACTACTCCACTGATCTCTTCTTGAGGGAGTGGGAAATTAGTATAAGTGATTTATACCAGATATGCAAATCAGTTAATGACACCCTCTTTGTCTTAGTCCCACCTTCTCTGTATGAATCATAGCTGCACTTAATCCCATTTTGGATTTGAGCAGTCTGCTCCAGAATGCTGAATGAGAAAGTAAATTACATAAGTCACATTTGGCTGCCACAAAGAATATATTCCTGCAACAGTAATGTGACTGACAACTCGCGCGTGGTTAGAGATAGCAGATCATTTTCATTTTTGATTTCTCCATTATTTGCAGCTAATATTACATTACATATACCATTTTATACTAATTAACCTTAATTAGGAGCAGTTATAACTATTTAACTATAAGGCATTTTTAACTATCCATCAACAGAAGGAACTCCATTCCTACTGACCACTGGACTTCAAGATGGCCTCCTCTCCCTTCTCTATTTGAATTGCTGATTGTGTCTATCCATATCCATCACACTGAAGGATCAGAATGATGAGTAAGGGAAACAGTGAGGGCCCTGTGTATGCCAATACAAATAAGACTTAGTCAGGCCAGCAGGGCAGCTGATTTAAGACCTCATTCAGAAAAATATTAAGCACATTTAAGCATGTGATCACCAGTAAAAGTCAGTAGACCTGAAGTACATGCCTAAGTACTTTACTGAATCAGGGTTTTATAATGCAAAGTTTTAGTGGCTGGTGACTCACTGGTACTAATAATAATACTCATGATGGTTATTTTTGTTTGTATTATCAAAGCACTTAAGAGCTCTAACTGTGGACCAGCTCCCCACTGTGCTAGGGCCTGTACAAATGCAAAACAGAAAAACAGATTGCAAACTCATGGGGCAGGACTAAGTTTAAAACTAAAAATAACGATGGCCATCCACTTAAAAAGGTTATGGGCAAACTGGGGAGAGTCCAGAGCAGGGCAACAAAAATTATTAGAGGGCTGGAGTGCATGAAATATGGAGAGAAGCTGAGGGAACCAGTCTTGTTTAGTCTACAGAAGAAAAAAGAGTTGTGGGGTGGGGGGGGCTTTGATAGCAGCCTTTAACTAGCTGAAAGGGTGTTCCAAAAAGGAAGGAGCTAGGCTGTTCTCAATGGTAGTAGATGACAGAACAAAGAGCAATGGTCTCAAGTTGCTGTGGGGGAGCTGTAGATTGGCTATTAGGAAATACTTTTTTACAAGAAGGGTGGTGAAGCACTGGAATGGGTTATCTTGGGAGTTGGTGGAATCTCCATCCCTAATGGTTCTTAAGGTCCAGCTTGACAAAGCACTGGGTGGGATAATTTTGTTGGGGTTGGTCTTGCTTTCAGGAGAGGTTTGGACTAAATGACCTCCAGAGCTCCCTTCCGACCCTAATCATCTATGATTCTACAGACAAAACAGACCAGTGAGTACAGGGAGATTTAATGAGTCAGCATTAATAGTCAGTAGTCTGTGTACAGCAGAGGCCTAAATGGTGTCAAATTTGTTGTACACCTCATGGAGAAAGGAGAGTTTTAGAGAGGAGTTTAAGAAGGATAATAAGCTAGCTGTGCAGCTGTTTATTAGGAGATTCTCCCAAACATGAGGTGCAATATGGGAGAAAGTACAAAGGTTGGCTGAGGAAGGACTCTGAAAGTGAAATCAAGTAGCTTATGTTTGATGCAAGTAGTGTGGAGGCATGCAAAGAAAAGGGTTATATCATCAACTTGATGGGCTAAAACAAAAAAAAAGATTGTTGCAACAGCATTCCAAATTGATATGAGCAGAGCAAGACTGCATTTGTTGAGGCCAGAGAAAAGGATATTGCAGTAATTGAGATGTAATAGAATGTGAGTTTAGCCGTGTGAATGTGTGAGAAGGTCATATCTCAGAGATGTTATTCGGAAAGAATAAACAAACCTAATTAGACTCGATAACTTGAATGTGAGGACTTCAAAGGAGGCCTGAGTAACAAAAAAGGCGGTGATGGGGAACAAGAGAAGAACCATAGTGGTCTCTTCCTTTTCTGGATCTAAGTTTTTTTCTGAATACTGCTGTATGTTTCTCTGATGGATACAAAAAAGCCAACAGTTGCATATCAATCTAATTTCTCATGTATTCTCACACTTACCTTTCAATATCTACTCAGAAGGTCTATGGAAAATTCTATCAGGTCAAACCAAAAGATACCAAATGAATTACTGCTGCATAAAGACAGCAAAGAATATTAATACTGTAATAGTCATATTTGCATATAAATCAGCTGAGAACTACTTATACCTCTAGTGTGGCAGTCAATAAATATGTGTAGAGTGAACTATCAATCAAAACGGGAAAGTCTGTTTTGCTTGTTTCATCATGATGTTCCCCCAATGAAGCATTTGCAATTTTCTTCTTTCACCTTGACATGTACCACAGTTGTCTGGTTAGGCAGACTTCTCATATTCTCCAACCACTGACCTTCCAGGTTAGGCTCTAGAGACCTATTTGATCACATCTTAATACATCCGGTACATCTCTTGTGACACTCTCATCGTCTCCTTGCTAAAATGTATGCTTCCCGTACAATGAGGCATATCTTGTATTTTTTGTTTTATTTATTCTATTCTATCACCTCCTGCCTGCCGTCACCTGGGCACTGAAAGTATAAACCCTGCTGATTTTGCTCCTCCACTTTTATAAATTACCAGCTGTCAGCAGGATGCCACAGTATCTGCTGAACAGAAGTCTCCTACAGTCCCTTGGTAATATCCACATGTATATTACAGATCTTCTTCTCAGTGAGACTTTTAAATAAATACATCAAGCAGAATCCAGTTATAACAAACTTCATTATAATGAAACTCCACTAATAGATGAATGAAATTCGCTTTGCCACAATTAAAAGGACTTTCATTCCATTTAGAGTGAACCGCCGTTCCACTTGTAGTGAAGTTTCACTCTTTTATAAAGCCTTCCATTCTTCTACTTGGAATGGATTAGCTAACACTTACCAGATATTACCTATGTCCTGCCTTCAAAAGGGACTAGCATTTCTTCTTCCCAGCTTTGTATAAGGTGGAAAGGATGTACCAGGAATCCTTGATGCCCAATCTTGTTAACAGCTGCTCACAGTGAGAATTGAAAAGGAGCGCTTCTTGATGCAGCTATTCCCTGTTGTGAGTGAAGCTTTGATACAGCTGTTCCCAGATATGGAGTATGGTCTTCCATAGACCTTCTTAAACCCGCTTCTGCTATTTCAGTTTGTATCACTTACAAGCTTTGCCAGCTGAGCTTATAAATTCTTTGAACATGTAACTATGTGCACACATATGAAAATATCACCTGTATACATAATGTATTATTGCACAAGTTCAGTACAGTTTTAGACATGGTTAACACAAATCAGTTTTCTCTTTCAAACTGAGCAAAAGCAAGGACTGCGTCCATGTTGTTGGGTTTCAAATTTCAGCCATATTTTATGTTCTTCTGTTCAAAACTATGAGTCATGTATCTAGATCCCCACACACACAGTGGAAGTAATGTATTTTCTTTTCACTCTCCATAGCTCAGAAAAGGCAAAAGGGATTTTGACCAAGCTTTACAAGAAACATTTTTCAGCTATCCCCCAAAATTTCAGTCCAAAAAATTGAAAGTTGAAATGCAAATAAAGGTTATAACAGGTTTTTTTTTTCAACTTTGACTGCTGTAGTGGCTACTGACATGAAGTATAATACAGTATAATACAAATATACAATAAACTTTCTCTGTCACTTCCACATACATACTTAGATTTTGTTGTGCCTTGCTACCCTTCTTATTATTAACTCCTTCATTTGATCTTCATGTTTTCTATGCCACTTCTAGCTCAATAAGTAAATGAGGACTTTGAGTACAAGTTCCAATCTAAACAAGCAAGGAGTCCTGTGGCACTTAAAGACTAACAAATTTATTTATGACACGAGCTTTCATGGGAAAAAATCCCACTTCATCACAAGCATTCTGAAAAGACAAAATATGCCAAGATTAATCTAAGATGCATGCCAGTGTGTGAGGTGTGGCAGCTGGGGAAAAAACAGCTACTTCAGCTCAAAAAAAACCAAAGGAAAATACTGGGGCACCAAGAAAAAAACCGAGTCCCCAATCATAAATGAATAGTAGAAGAAAAGATATTCAGAAGAAAAGTTGAGGAAGCAGATATGTAAAAATAATTCATCCATGGAAATTTATATGCTTATTACTAAAGTACCATAAAAGACAAGTAAATTTAGTTAATTACCTATGACTTGTTGGAAACATTGATTCTTTATTTCCAGAATTCACAGATGGTTGATGCAGGTTAGAATTTTATATAGTAGGGAGTGCAGAACTGGCTTGGATAAAATAAGAAACAACTCAGATTTTTGCCTAAAACATGCATTAGGTTCTCAAACACCATAAAGAGCCTCAGTAGAGAAGTAAAACCAAGCTGACATTTTTTTAAGTTTGCAAGTTTGAGTTAATATTTGACACAATTAATAAGTTTTCTTTTTTAAACTCTTTAATGTGGACTTACCAACCAGAAAGAATAAGTATCAGGGATTTCACTTAATGTCTATTTCCATTAAACCCTCCCAGTACAATGCTACAGATACAAGAAGGTAGGATATTTTAAGATTCAGCTAAACACACATATTTCAATGTTCTCTTCTGAACAAAAATCAAACTTTCAGTGGTTAAACCATCAATAGTTAGTAGTTTATATCACCAAGATAAACAAAACAGAATGTGCTAGTGTTTTGTTTATCTTCAAATAGAAGCCAAATATTCTGAATATATTGAGCTTATCAAATTTCAGTATTATTGTTTACACTGTAAGATTAAAGCAAACATCCAAATATAGCACAAGTCAGAACATGATGAGAGCAGAACAGCAAATAAATCTGTAGACAGATGCAGAAAAACTTAGAATCAAGGCATCAAAAATAATTTTGCTCCTTTCCCAAATAAGAAATATTTGTGAAAGATCATTTACAGCAGGGATATGTCCTAATGCATGGAAATAACTGATCAGAGGACTTAGGCCCTGTTCTTCGAAGGTATTTATGCATGTAACTTCCACTGAAACCAGTGACAGTTTGGCTGCTGAAATACCTTTAAGAATTTGCACCTTAGCCATGGCAAGACTATGTAAGTTGATTTAATTTCTTTTCTATTGTGACGTTCCCCTTCCAAAATCTAAACTTGTGTGCCTCTGTGCCTTCCCAGTCCCCCACTTCTGGATCCCAACTTACCACGCTTTACTATGTGGATCCCCACTCCTAGGTCAGGCCACACCAACCTCCTGCATGTTATCAGTCCCAGGCAGTGGAAGTGTCATCTATAGCCACTCTGGGGATGGTCCTCCAGCAAGTAACCCCAGCCCCCAGCTGCCACACTGGGAACTTCCAGCCTGCAAGGAATGGGACCCTTTCCATATCACTGCAGGCTCATTTACTCCTGTCTGTCAGTTTAACAAAGAAACTGTTATGCAGCCAGCCCTTGTTCCAAATTAGTCCTCCACACACCCTTGTCTCTAAAATCCACACCCCTTCAGTTAAACAAACACTAGTTTATTGATAAAAACATGATTTTAAGTTAGTATATAGTAAATCAATACATAACCAATTCACCAATCCATCAGGAGTTTATCACTAACAAATAAAAATAACATGCATTCTAAACCAATGTTTACTATATAGTCTATGTTTAACTTACCCACATGGCTGGCTGCTGATGGTCTCATAGGTTGGGTCTCCCGGTCATGTGGATAGGTTCAGTCCTTTTTTGAGTTGCTTCAAGATCAAGTTTCTCTGACATAAAGCTTCGTCTATTCATCTCTTCAAATGCCCCTTCCTGGCAGCAGGTGATCCTCTGTATTATGATGTTTCCATCTTCAGTCACGGAACTTAACCTGCTTTGTCTTTGTCGTGTACCTCTTCAGCCTTCATGATGAGAGACGGCTCTGTTTCTCTGCCCTGTCCCTCCACCCCATGAAAAATGCATGGAGATATGTTTTACATCTATACACATACATGGTGCTACAGGAAACACGATAGCATAACAATAATACAGAGCATGTTATCAGCATTTAAAAAGGAATGGTATATTTTGCATTAAACCATACAATTATATTGCAAAGGTAAACAGAAAATTTACTTAGATCACATTATAAGGGTTGGAGGGATGCATCCCATGACACCTGTTCACTAGAGAAAAATGAAAAAAAATTACTATAAAAGAGAAGAAATTTCACAAGTATGCTGCCATCTGTTTATACTAAAGATGAAGGGAGAGAGGTTATTTCTTATTTAAAAAGATTTCCAAAAACTTAGACTCATAAAATCATAGAAACTGGAAGGGACCATGAGAGGTTATCGAGTCCAGTCCCCTGCACTCACGGCAGGACCGAGTACCCTCTAAAACAATCCTGACAAGTGTTTGTCTAATCTGCTCTTAAAAGCTTCCGATGATGGAGATTCCACAACATCCCTTGGTAACTTATTCCAGCGGTTAATCACCTTGACAGTTAGGAATATTTTCCTAATGTACAACCTAAACCTCCCTTGCTGTAATTTAAGCCCATTGCTTCTTGTCTTGTCATCGGCAGTTAAGGAGAACAATGTTTCTCCCTCCTCCTCCTGACAATCTCTTAGATACTTGAAAATTGTTATCATGTCTCCTCTAAGTATCCTCTTTTCCAAGCTAAACACATCCAGCTCTTTCAATCTACCCTCATGAGTCAAGTGTTCCAGACCTCTAAAGCCTCGTTTTGGTATTCATCTCTACAAGCATGGCAATTAGCAAATCGTCAATGGAGTGATCAAGGAGATTGAAATGCTGATCCACTGCTTTTAAAGTGTCGTAATTTCTGGTGTCAGATTTGTGCCCATTTATTCTCTTGCACAAAGACTGTCCTGTTTGTCCAATATATAAGGCAAGCACTAATCTGACATCAGAAATCACAACATTATAAAACCAGTGGATCAGCATTTCAATCTTCCTGATCACTCTATTACTGATTTGCTAATTGTGATGCTCAGACAGATGAATACCAGATAGAGTCTTCAAAGAAAAGCTGTGGAGATCGAATTTATTTTGCAAATTTGATAGCATTGCTTCAGGACTTAATAAGGACTTTGGATTTTTCTCTCATTACAACAGGTGATTTGACCTCATCTTCCTCTGTATGCTGTGCCCCAGTGTTTGAAATTTTACATCTGTTTTGGTTTGCTGTTATGGTGTGACCTGCTCCCATGCCTTACAGAATGGGAGGAAAATGCAGGGGAGTGTAAGTTCCCCCTTCTTCAAAGCATCTGACAAAGTGGAATTTTCTCCCATAAATGCTCATGCAATAAATAAATTTGTTAGTCTGTAAGTGCCAAAGGAGTCCTTGTTTGTTATTCCAAAACCAAGACATTTTTGGTTTTCAGGTTTTTAGTTTTCTGACAGGAAAAACCCAAAGATGTTAAAAGAAAACAGACATCACACACAATTCTTCTAGTAGTAGCAATTTTAGTAGAAAACCTACTTTTCCTCCAAAAAATATTTTCTATACAAAATTTTTAGCCAGCTCCATTCAGAATGCATGTATGACATCCCATTCTGCTGTAAATTAACTCCTCTTGAATTATTTTACCCTGGCATTGCCACTCATTACTAGATTTACAAACCTTCTAGAAGGTCTTCTAGTAGTAGCAATTTTAGTAGAAAACCTACTTTAGTGACAAGATTTGCTAGATTGAAAAAGAAATTAAAGCAAATGCAGTATCTTCTATTGTAACATTCAAGATACATTGATTGATGCAAATAAAATGTGAGTCTAGATAATTCAATGAAGAACAACAGTGATTACTGTTAAAACACACGCACACACAAAACAACAACAACAAAACAGAACCCTAACTGATTTGGAGATTTCTACTGAGCCCACTGCATTTATCAGTACTCTATCCAAGAAAGGAACCTGCTGAAAGAAAAGTTTCTACCTAGATAAGCCTGGCTGGCCTGATTTTAGGATATTTGCTTATAATGCTTTGCAGTTCCAGTAAAATCTTCTGACAATGATTTGCATCCATATGCTGATAAGCCTAATGTCATGACTTGGTTTTGCTTTTTTGCTGCTATGAACTCCAAGTATAGCTGGTCAGATAATGTGTTGCTTCTCCCTGCAGAAATTCAATCTTTTTGGTGAAATGTTAAAAACCAAAAATTTTCATCCAAAAACCAAACATTGAAAATTTTCAGCTGAAAACTGAATATTTCCATTTAGAAATGCTACATAGCCTCATGGCAATTGTAATTCAATTACATTATGTCCCTGTTTTCTTCTCTGGGCTACATCATTTCCCTATTTACTGAAATGTTGTAGTGTACCATGGGTACCACCTGATTACAGTGCCAAAAGAGAATAAATTATGACTGCTCAGTACAGATAAAATAGCACAAAGAGCACATGATACCATGCTAACATTTTTAATATTTTTTTTATTTTTGCTCACTTGTTCATTTCTGATAGAAAAGTCAAAATTTTGTGTCAAAAGTAGACACTTTTTCTGAAAAAAGTTAATTTTATTGAATACAAGCTTTAATAAAAAGCCCTAACTCCAAGAAAAAAATTGGTTTCTTACAGGATTCTTACAGCATCAAATAACTGAATGAGTTACTGTGATTATTCTGGTAGCCTGAGAGACTTTGAGGAAGCTGGATGAAGCTCTGCTATCATTTTGGATTTGCAAGCCTTTATTTTACCTGTTATTATATTTTAACAATATAAAAGTAAGTGACTGGTCCTTTGGAACTGAGACCAACCCAATATGGTGTGATGTTTGGTTGTAATAACCTTTTATTACAAAGTTCATTTTGTCTGGGTGGCAAGATAGATTGGAGAGGCGAAGGGCACCATCTGTGAATCCATGGTAAGACAGGTATAATGAGCCAGGAGTTCACACTTGTTACTGACTTGGTGATATCTAATTATAGAACGTACCACCTGTTTGGGGGTGTGTGCTCTTGTTTATTGACTGTCTGCCCTGAAGTAGGCCAACACACAGTTGTGAGCCACTATAGATCACATGACAAGGGCAACCAAAGCTTCATATACTTTTCAGGATGTGGGTGTACCATGGATTTATATAGTGGTGTTATGAACAGTTTTGTCTTATCTACCCCTTCCCTACAGGTCCCTCACAAATGTGTTAGTTTTTGTGACTATCACTGTACATTTATAGTGGCAGTTTTCAGAGACCAAGCCACAAAGATTTGTATTTATAATTTAAATTATGTTTTGTGTGGTGTATTACTTTGCTCTGACTGAATTTAATCTACCATTTTCTTTTACAGTCACCGTGTTTTGTGAAATCATGTGACATCTTGGACACCACGTACACCCATATAACGTGATCTGTGTATCTTTCCTATTCAACCTTACAATGTAACTATGAATGGTCTAAGGCTAAATACATTGTGTAAGGTGTTTTTAGAATGGTCATGGCCTACTAAACATTCCTGTTATGGTATCATGCTTCCTGCCACATCTGACATACATACAAATATGAAACTCTCTAGTGGCATGACACCAACTGAAACATGGAGTTATACTTCCATACGTAGCAGAGACATGCATACAAGAACAATGTAGCTTAGGGTTCTTGATCTCAAGAGGGAAAGGTCATCATGCCCATTTCCAGATAAGGACAATCACCTGACCCCAATGGGGAGAGGGGCAGAGAAAACTTGCTAAAAGTAAGAGACACCTTTGTCTGAGACTCTTCCCTGGATTCCATCCGCCAAGCAACTTCAGGGACTGACAGCTACCCATGGTGTGGGGGAGTGGCTGAAGATCATGACAGCCAAATATACGTGGTAAGCTGAACATGACTAAAACAGTGATTTTAATTTAGAACGCAACTTTTTCTTTTATTTGATTGTGGTTATCTACATACTTTATTAATCCTTTGATTTCATATCTATTTGACTTATATTCATTTACAATCTTACTGTAGTCCATCAACTTGTTTGTTTTATCTAAAGCAGTGCAATATTGAATGAGTGTGTGTGTATAAAGGCCTCACTGGGAGCAAAACTCTTGCATATCCATTTCTTTGTTAAATTGACAGATAAGTGTAAATGAGCTTGCAAGCCACAGTGAGAGACACACTGAACTTAGTAAGATGGTGGGTCCCCGGGTTGCATCTAAGATTAGGGGGTTCCTGCAGGGGGACTATCCCATGAATGCCTAGTGAGAGTGTTCTTCCATTGGCTAAGAAACTAATTACACGTGGCTGTGTGTGAGCTGACCTCAGAATGGGGGTTCAAATAGCAAGTCAGGAAAAGTTGAGCCCTGGAGTGGAGAATTGGGGTGGCACAGTAGCACACCAGCCTAGACTGCAGGAAGGGAATGTCTCATATCCCTTTCTAATTCTTCGCAGTTAGTTTGGGACATAACTGTTTTGAGTAATTAAGTTTTAGTATTGTCTTCAACTGTGCCACCTCACTCATTAGCCCCTTTTCCCAACTATCTATAAATATGTTGAATAGCACAAGTCCCACTATAAATGTTTGAGGCCACTTGCCATTCGTCCCTCTCCACTGTGAAAATAAACCATTTCTACCTATTATCTCCTGTCTTTTAAGCAGTTACTTATCTATGAGAAGATCTTCCTTAGCCTGTGGCTGCTTACTTTGCTTAAAAGCCTTTAGTCTGAGACCTTATCCATCTACACTATATTAAATGGATCCCTGTATTCACATTCTTGTTGACACCCTCAAAGAATTCTAGTAGATTGGTGAGATAAGATTTCCCTTCACAGAAGCCATATTGATACTTCCCTAACATCAATAGTTATAACTCTGGATACACTTAATATTCATACTACAATTGATTAGAACATTTTGATCTGAAAAGCTTTTCCACATAAAAAAAGCCATTTAAACTGATTTCACAAAATCTTATCAATAGACATGAAACTTCCCTTGCAATTTTTTTTCCAAACAAAAAAAAATTCTGTTTGAAAAATTTTTCCTTCACAAAAGCTGATATTTTCTTTGGAATTTAAAAATTGTTTTAAAATTTTAGTTTCATTTTATCGTATTATTCCATTACTTCATGACATTCACATCATGAATAACGGTTGAAATATTCTATTATTTTTATCTTATTTTTTTTAAAAAATACTCCAGGCAGCTGCTACTCAGTGTTGATTGATCTAGCAAACATAAGATGTTTCAAAACATCTTTTCTGAACTCCCAATTCAGAATAAAAATAATTTCAAAATGTCAAAGATCCCCATTAAATGGAAATTCTGAATTTTGACCAGATTTAATTCATATAAATGTTCAATCCCCTTTTGAATCTTGTTAAATTCCTGATTTCAATGACTTCCTGGGACAATGAGTTTCACAGGCTAATTACACTTTGTGTGAAATAATATGTCTTTTATCAGTTTTGAATTTCCCATTGTTTAATTTCCTTGAATGTCCCTTTTCTCTTGTATGATTAGACAGGGAAGAAATGTCTTGATCTACTTCTTTATTCCATATAGAGTTTATATCCTTTTTTGTTATGTTCCCTTTTTGTAGATTCATAGATTAGAGATAGACATAAAAAACTGCTAAAATCTGCTAGTTTGACCTCCTGTGTAACACAAGCCATATGACTTCCCATACGTAATTCCTTGTTGAGCGAGTTAATATATTTTAGAAAAACTCAGGAATGGAGGATACATCACAAACAACCTTCAGTAACTGGTTTCAGTGGCAAATACCCTCACTGATAAGATTTTGCACTCTATAATCTGTCTGAATTTGTCTAACTTCAGCATCCATCCACTGGATCTTGTTATAATTTAACTAGATTGAAGAGCCCTCTATTATCAATTTATTGTTTCCTTTACAGGTACTTGTATACCGTGATCAAGTCATCCCTTAATTTTCTCTTTGTTAAGCTAAACAGACTGAGTTCCTAGAGTCTTTTACTATAAGGTATGTTTTCCAGTCTTTTAATCATTCTCATGGCTGTTCTCTGAACTCTCTTTCAGTTGTTAACATACTTCTTCAACTGCAGACATCAGAACAAGACACTATCTTCTAGTAGCAGTTACACCATTGTCAAGCATACATGTGACCTCCCTACTCTTACTGACTATTCCCATTTGTACATCTAAGAACCATATTAGCACTTTTGATGACAGAATCAGACCAGGAACCCATATTTAGCTCATCCATCATGATCCCCACATCCCTTTCAGAGTCACTACCTTCAATGACAGAATTCAGCGTCCTGAAAGCCTAGGCCAAATTCTTTGTTGCCAGGTATATGACTATACATTTGACCACATTTTAAAAAAATTGTTTGAAGATGCTCACTGTATCAAGTGATCCAGACCACTCTGTATATGTGGCTAGTCCTCTTTGTTATTTAATACTGCCTGCCACCAGAATAACAGCTGCTGTATCCCTGCTCCTGCCATGTATTGCCATGCCCAGTCCCAGTCAAGAATGTTTAATCTTTTATGACAAAGATTAAACTACCAGAATGCAGTCTTAAATTAATCTCTGGCCCACAGGCTTCAAGGCCACCCCTCCCAGAGATCTCTGACAATCTAGTTCTTGACAGCTGTCTAGCCTCAGGCACAGGCAGCTCTGTTCTGTTCTTGAAGCAGTAGCTTCAAGGCTGCTTCCATGATTCCCGACCCCTGTAGGAACACATCACAGGAGTTAACTCCATTCCTGTGTCACCTTTGCTGCCCAAACTCATCTTGTCTGAATCCTGCCTCCCAAGATTCAGCCTTCCACAGCTGCCTACTAGCAGCACTTTATATAGATGTAGCCCAGCCCGCTTTAATTAGCTGGATTAGATTTACCTATTATAGTCTAGGGATACTAGGCTCATTTTAGCCACAGAGCCTAGCTACCCTATGACACTCCCCCAATTTTTGTGTCAGTTGCAAACTCTATCAGTGATCATTTTATATTTCCTTGCAGATCATTGATAAAAATGTTCAGTAGCATAGAGGGAATTACTGGAGGATCCTGTTAGAAATATACCCACTTAGTGATGATGCCCTGTTTGGAATTATATTTTGGAACCTATCAATTAGCCAGTTTCTAATCCATTTATTGGCATTTATTTTAAATAACCCCACAAAAGGCAGCATGTAAAGTTCCATTCCATGCTGTTTGCACCAGGCTTGCTAAGGTCTTCTTGCTCAGGATAAGTAATTGTTTGACAGACAAATAAAAATATCAGATTCTGACTATACCACCCTTGTGCTCATTGTAAAGGTGGGAGAGTAACTTTTGTAATTAAGCTGGTAAATATCCATGCCAGTTTTGCAATGTGGACTTAATGGGTATTACTTGCTGTGTAGGGACTCTTGCATTATCACATTGACTATAGTGAAACCCAGGTGTTACATTAGTTCCACACTTGAAATGGAAAATAAAACTAGCATTAGTGTTGATGAGGCTTTTCATTAGTAGTTCACTGGCTATGTCTACACTTAAGAATGCTAGTTTGAACAAAGTTAGTTTGAATTAATTAATTCAAATTAATTGTGATTAATTCAAATTAACTTAGTTCAAATTAGCATGGCCACACTAGAAACCTGAATCAAACTAGCATATCCATGCACAGGACTTGCTAGTTTGGCTGGGGGGGGGCACCATGGGAAGTGTGGCAACATGGAACCCAAGGACGGCCATGCCCCTATCCAATCCATAGAAAGAGGAAGGCACCCGGGGAGGAGGAAGGTCAAATTGCCTTTAGTTCAAACTAACGGTTAGTTCGAACTAACATGGCTCCATTGGGTTAGTTCAAACTAACAAGATTGAACTAACCATCAGTTCAAACTAAAGGCAGGTTTTACAAGTTCAAACTAAGCTTTCCTTACTTCAGACTAAGGAATTCCTTAGTTCGAACTAAGGAAAGCCAGTGTGGCCATGGACTAATTTTGTTCAAATTAAGCCTCCTTAATTCAAACTAAACTCTCAGTATAGACATAGCCTGTGTGTATCTATCTCCTCTTCCCTTATTTTGTTTGAGCTGCCTAGACAAAACCACTGCTGCTATTTTTCATTTTCCAGAAGAATTGAAGTAATACTTCTGACCTTTTTGTATTTCCCCTGCATATAAACCGTAAGACACATATATACACATAAAATATTTGCACACATTTTGTGGGTAGTTGCCTCCCTTCCAGAGTTCAAGCCAAATTAACATAAGCCCAGCAGAAGGAGCTACTGAAACTATTCCACTGTGAGGAGAAAAAAAAATAAAACAGAGAACTGAGGATAAGCTAGCTAAAGGCTGCATGGATGGAAGGGTGCCAAGATTTGCTTGAAAAAAAGGAAAGCAAAAAAAAGACACTTTGGATATATATTTGAAAATATATACTACTTGCTGTGAACTCAAATGTGGAGAGCTTCTTTTAGCTCACCTGTCTTATGTATTTCTTTTCTAAGGTCAACATTCCTAATTTTTTCAGACTCTTTTCATATGAGAGGTTTTGTGGCTTTTAATCATCCATACAGTAGATTACAAGACTCGAAGAGTTCACTGTGATCATCATGTCTGACCCCCTCATATAAGAGGTCACAGAATTTCCCCAAAATAATTCCCAGGGCATACCTTTTAGAAAAACATCCAATCTTCATTTAAAAATTGGTAGTGATAAAGAATATACCATGACCCTTGGTAAATTGTTCCAATGGTTAAATATGCTCACTTTTAAGAATTAATATCTTATTTCCAATCTGAAATTGCCTATCATCAATGGCCAGCCATTTGATCATGTTATGCCTTTCTTTTTTAGATTAAACAGGCTATTATTAATTTTTGTTCCCTGTGTAGATACACATAACTGTAAGCAAGTCATCCCTTAACCTTCTCTATGTAAAGTTAAATAGAGAAACATCTTGAGTTTAGCAGTATATGCCATGTCTTCTAATACTTTAATCATTCTAATGGCTCTTCTCTGCAACTTCTTCAATTTGTCAACCTCCTTGGCAAGTGGGCACCAAACTGGATCCAGTATTCCAACAAGGCTCACACCAATGTGAAATATGGACATAAAATAACCTCTCTATTCCTCCTTAAGGTTATCCCATTTACATATGCAAGGATTGCATTAACTTCTTTTTGCTGCTCTTCCAAACCTCCCATAGATCTGCAAGAACCGTTCTGAGATGGGATAACCAGTGCTGCGCATAGTATTCTCAGTGAGGTCACACCACTTATATCTATATAAATGCATCATGATGTTTCAGTACTAATCTCTGTGCCTTGCTTTTTTCATCTTAGCATCTTGTTACCTGTTTTGGATCACAGCTCGATGCTGAGCACCATTTTTTGCTAAGCTGCTTACAGTGATGCCTAGTTGCCTTCTTTGGGAATGACACAATTTAGAGTTCTGTAAGGTATAAGAGTAGTTTATTTTTTATTCTCCATCAGCATTACTTTGCAATTGTTGGCATTAAATTTAATTTGTCATTGTGTTGTCTACTGCCCCTTCTACCACCAACTGACACTCACCCATGCTTCAAAGGGGCAGCTGTCTTAGTCTAGCTCAATAAAACAAACAAGGAATCCTGTAGCACTTAAAGACTAACAAATTTATTTATTGCATGAGCTTCTGTGGGAGAAAAATCCCACTTCAGACAATTTGAAGATGGGGAAACTTCAGAACAAGAGGAAATAAATGCAGGGAAATGTAAGTAATGGGATCAGGTCACACTGTAACAGCAAAACAAAGCTGTTGTAACAATTCAAACAAAACCATGCTGCCACCTTTACCCACATGTCTATGCAAAAGACACTATTAAAGGACCTAATAAAACCAGCTACTTCATCAAAGGCTCATTCACCTTCTCATGCACCAATGTGATTTATGGCATCATGTACCAGAAATGCCCCTCTGCCTTATACATTGGACAAACAGGACGGTCTCTGCGCAACAGAATAAATTGGGTACAAATCTGACATCAGTAATCATGCCGTTCTAAAACCAATGAGTGAACATTTCAATCTTCCTGTTCACTCCATTGACAATTTACTAAATGCAGTGCTCAGACAGATGGATACCAGATCAAGGCTTCAAAGAAAAACTGCTGAGATTGAATTTATTTACAAATTTGCTTGCATTGCTTCAGTGCTTAATGGAGACTTTGGACTTTTGTCTCATTACAACAGATGATTTGACCTTATCCTCCTCTGTATGCTGTTCCCCAGTGTTTGGATCTTTACAACTGCTTTGATTTGCTGTACAGTTCAGAACCACGTAAGAGCTGGATCAGCACTTTTGGAGTCAACGAGGTTCAAAGTCTTGCAAGCCAGGGCTCTTAAGTGTTGAGTCAGCTGGTTCTTGGCATTCCTGAAGGGAGGGAAGTCTAGAGCTCCAAACAACTTTACCAGGCAGAACAGCTGTCAGACAGATCTAGAAGAACCTTGACAAAGTCAATCAAAGCAGGAGATTGTGACAGATCCTGAATATCTCCCTCTTGATCCTCACATAAGAAAGAGATCCAGCATGGGTACTCCCATTCCTACTGCTACCAAGCAACATTTTTGCATTTCTAAAACAGATACAGATATTAGAATTAACACTACAGGGTAGCAATTGAGCCCAAATTCCCATGAGGTAGGTCTCAGCTGGCAGCAGTTAGACAAATGCTCTTAACTGGCCTGCTATTTACTTTACCCCATTTTGTTTTGTGGTGTGACATTTCACTAAGAATCTGACAGATTTAACAAGTCATGTAGAGCTGAAGGTTTTATCATTCAGAAAGACAGCCAAGTCAACCATTAACATTTTCACACATCAAAAAATCTTCATTTACATTCAAAGCCTCCAAACTGTCAGCTCAGTTCTCAATGGGGATTTGAAGGCCTCTAAGCATTATTCTGCCATCTACCAGCAGTGGCTGACGGAGAAGAAATGAACTTCTCTTTGCATTTGATTTTTTTAAAATTTTCATATTGTTTTAGCTACATATTGTAATTTTCAAGTGACCTGAATATAGACAGTAAGGTGCAGTCTACTGACAGCAAAGATGTTGTCATGGTAACACAGGACAGAGATGGCATTTAGAGACTTGCAGGCAGGTAATTAAAGATACCCTGGAGCAAAAGACAACTGCTTGATACTGCCCTCATTGCCCCAGGGCAAATCACAAATGAAGATATTTTTTCTAAACCTTTGATCCTGTGTTTATAATTGCTAGGACCACTTCTGCCCATATTTACATCAATTCAGCTCCCATTAGCTTTAACTAAGGGCCTAGCAAATACGATGAAATATTTTCCTGTAGCATTTGCTGCCTGTGTGGCACTCATTTATGGTTCACACCATTAAGTTGTGCTTTCCTAAAAAACATTCATGAAGCTGGAGAACTGAGTGATTTATTTATTTAGTTACTTTTGGCAAACAGTAGATTCACTGACAAATGCATTCTTTTTCAGGGCACTGAAATGATCTGAAAATTCAAAATAAATTGAACAAATAGTTTCAACCAAAAAAGTTTCAGAATTTTTTTTTAAAAGTCAGAATGGTTGGTTTGGGCTACTTCAAAACAAAATGTTTCAACTGTTGGTTTTGAAATGGTATTTTGTTTTGAAGTTATATAATTTTAAAACAAAAAATAAAAACAAAAAGTGTGAAAAAACACCAGACAACGACTTGAAACAGAATTTTAAATAATGTTTTAAGTTGAAAAAAATGTGCTTACATTTTTTTTTATTTTGACAAGAAAAGTTTGAAAACAAAACATCAATTTAGGTTCAAACCAAACCAATTTTTGTATGGCTAGTTTTGCTTTTTCTTGTTCAGTTCTTTTCTGTCCCTAACACAACCCAAAACCCAGTTAACTCAGCTCTACACAGCTGTGCTGAAAATTAATCTGTTACCAGTCATAGACAATGAAGAGAAAACTCTTTAACTGGTAATATCACATTTATGTGGCTTCTATTATGCATAATGGGACAAAATGTAGATATCAAATTGAGCTTTGTAACTTTAGCAGCCCAAATATGAAATTGTCTTGCCTTCCTTTTACTATGATTGTATGCTGTGTAGTTGTAGTCATGTTGGTTCCAGGATATTAGAGAGAGAAGGTAGATGAGGCAATATTTTTATTGGACCAACCTCTGTTGATGAAAGAGAGAATATTTTGAGCCACACGGTGTCTAGGTGGGGGAGGCCTGGTATTACTTGGTAGCTACTTCCTGAACCTAAGTAAAACAAGGTGGTTCCCAGGAGAGAGAGGGAAGATAGCTTGAACAGCAAAATTGCAGTGGAGCATCAAGTCAGAAGAGGGACTCCATGGGATGGGAACCAGAATGACAAGATAGACTGGGGAAGCCTGCATGAATCACAGTCCAGCCTAAAGAATGAAAGCTGTGGGGCTTGGGAACCAAGGGAAAGAAATGTCTGAGTCCAAGGACCAAGGCAGGTTCCATGGAGCAGAGCTTTAATTCAGATACCAATGAACTGGGTATGCCTCCTTGACACATGATTGAGTCCCCTAAAGAAGGACTATAGAATGCAGGAACATTACCTGACGCTGCCATCCTGGCCCCTGATCCCTGGCCAGGGATGAGGATGGGCAAGGCAGTGGCTGTTGCAGACAGCCTGCCTGGCCAGGGAGAAGCAGGCGCCACTGCGGCTGGCCCAGCCTCAGCTACCCGGCCAGGAGAGGCAGGCACCACTGCGGCCAGCAAGGCCCCAGCTACCCAGTCAGGGATGGGGCCAAGAGAGGCAGGGGACATGCAGTGGTTTGGGGCACTGGCACCAGGATTCAGGGCACATACCCTGTGTGCCAGGCACCAGCAACATCTCTGATAGAATGTCTAAACCAGAGGGAAGGAGTTGTGAGACCAGGGATCAGAGCAGAAGGAGACCTAGGAGTAAGACTTTCCAGAGAGGCCAGGGTTTCAATGGGATTAGCAGAGCTGCCTGGCTCAGAGGGAACCAGATGGGAACTGGGAACTTGAAACCTTGGAATAAGGGTTAACTCAAGTGGAAGCTGTTTGCTACCCAGCTAAGTTTCTTCTGCTCAACACTTTCCTGTTCTTCCTGACATTTTACACACATGCACACAAAACCATAGCCCCATTGTCCCTTTACACATGCCCACATTCACCATTGGAGCCATCCTGTACTGTAGCCAGAATCTTTACCTTCATGCTAACCATTAAAGCTGGGTGGAAAATGGAATTCCTGTTTTCCAAAGCTTTTTGTAATTTCAAAAAATTTCACATACCACATCACGATGAAACTGAGACCATATGAAGCTTTTTCATGATAAACCACAGAGACCAATCCATTATAGGTTAGTCAGTAGTCTACTGGTATGTGCACACACCCAGGATATAGAAGTCCCAGGTTCAAGATCCTGCCCTGAAGCAGGCAGACTATAGTCCAGAATCTGAGCCTTCCACATCCTGAATGGCCTGCTTACTAGGTTACTCTCAGATGGGTACCTTCTCCACCAGAAATTCCATACAGTCCCTCAGAAACCTCTTCCGGTGAAAGTTCTGTCAACATTTGTATGGTCCCACCTAGATGATAGTAGTAGTAATAATAATAATGATAATATAGAATAATATTGGTATTTTCCAACAAAATACATTTCTTCTAAAAATTCCCAAGCAGCTCTAAACCTTGCCTCCTTTAACTCACCAGCTGGTCAAACTCCCTACTGGAGTTTCCCCCCAGCCAAACTCCCTTCTCCTCTAATTTTGTCCTGGCCAATTTCCACCAGCCAAATTCAAAACTCAGTGTTAGAAGTCTTTAAGTACTTAAGTTAAGCGTAGCAAGACTTAAAATAAATGTGCACAACATGAAAAAATTTGCATGGAGTTCTTCAAACATCATTTTATAAGATGGAAATACATGAACCAACATTTTATAAGATGGAAGTACATGAACCACTGAACAGTCTGACTCCCTGCATAACACAGACCATGGAATTTCACCCAGATACTCCCAAATTAAGCCCATCACTTGTGTTTGGCTAAAGCACATCTTCTGGAAAAGCATTGATTCAGCCACCAGCCATTGCTACTTGTTATGCCTATCCACTAGACTAAAGAGAAGTTCCATACCCACTATTTTCTCGGTATGAAGGTACTTATCCACTGTAATTAAATCACCTTGTAATCTTTTTGATAAACTAGACAGATTCAGCTGTTTACTATGCCAGAAGTGGATACAAGTCAAAAGAGAGTGATGCAGACAGACAAGGCAGGCCAGTTCCAATTTGCATAGTTGTCTAGCATTCCTGTTTTTCACTGCTCCTCCTTCCCCACCCCCACTGGCTCTGTGCCTTGATCATAAATAGTGGATTTCATATAAATCAAGAGGTTCAGATACAAAACAGCTTAATTTATGCACCAAATGTACTACCTACAGAGTGACTTTACTTTCTTCCAGGAAGCAGCTTTTCTGTGACATCTAACTAGATATGATTTCAGGGTCCTTATTTTTGTTGTTTCCCTGCTCTATTCCTTACTGTTTATTGCCTCTGGGGTTTTTTTAAAACTTGTCTTTATTTCTTTTTCCTTTTTTTGTATATTTTAAATTTGTTCATAGATGTATAAGCTGATTTTTGTACAAAACTATATTTGTTCTATATATGACACTTCCTGATTTGGAAAATACTAATCCAGCAGACAAGCTCTGTTTGATTTTCAAAGAACAAGAAGTTAGTCTAGGCAGGAAATCAATTCAACATTTTCTTTATTTTCAAAGGTCCCCATGAGGAAATATTTTCTTATGTTCTCTAAACCTGAACATGTAACTGTCCAAAGTACAGAGGAGACAGTGAACATCATCCAGTCTAAGCTTACCTGTTTTCTTTTTATAGATCTCAAAGGCTAATATGCAAATATGGTAGAACAATTTGTATAGTAGGGGTGCTGAGAGTCATTGAATCAAATTATAAACCCTGTGTATGATGGAAATCAGTTTAAGCCAGAAGCTCAGCACCCCGAATTCCAGAAGTTATGCTAATATTTAATAAATATATTTTACTAGCAACAGAAAAAAAATTATCCTAACGTTTGCTTCGGGAGTAAGTCTTGGCAAATCTGGTGATAGCTTTATAATCACTATTAACACTAGGAGGACAGATGTGAACTTAAGGAAACTTGTGATTATTACAGAAGCTCTGCAGTCTCCAATTGTGCTTCATGTGAAGTAAGCAGGACCAGCCCAAGGGTTTTTGGTTCCCTATGCAAATTGTGACCTTGGTGTCCCTCTTCATTTGTTAGAAGAGATAGCATATTATTATTGTTATTATTATTTTTAAATAGAGAAAAAAATTCACTTTCATTTAATTTGGCACCCCTTAAAGCCTGGTGCCATAGGTGGCTGCCTAGTTTACCTATAAGATTAGGCCAGCTCTGGAAGTAAGCAACCTGTATTTCATAAGCTTTGTGATTTAATTCACTTTGGGGTGATGAGAAGGTATTCTCCCCTGGATGTGATGCATAATTCCAGTAATGAGTGTGCCAAGTGAGACACCTCAAGGTGGGTCCTGCAGTGAGTCAAATAGATTATGGCTAAGTCAAGCAAAGCTGTATCACAACATGAACCTAAGCAAAAACACTGAAGTGCACATTAAAGTGCATACATGTTGTACCCAGGGAAGTTACACGTGACTTTCCAAGGTAAAAGTCAACTCATAATTTTTATTCTGAGGTCAGAAAACACGGAAGATGACTCAGGAGAAGCAAAGGTAGGCAATCAAATGAAAAACTTAATTAGTAACTTATCTGATTTATGTTAACTGTATTCTATGATAATCTAATCTGACCTCCTGTATAACACAACCCATGGAATGTCTCCAGAATAATTCCTGGAGCAAAACTTTTAGAAAACCATCCAGTTGTGATTTAAAATTTTTCCAAAATGTCCACCACAAACCTTGGTATGTTGTTCCAATGGTTAATTACTCTCACCATTACAAATGTATACCTATTTCCATTCTCAGTTTCTCTAGTTTCAACCTCCAGCCCTTGGATATCTCCTTGCTAGACTGAAGACTCCATTATTAATTTTTTTTTTCCCTGCAGCTACTCACAGACTATAATCAAGTTACACCTTAACCTTCTCTTTGTTTTAATAATTGGACTTACACATTTACTCTAATTGTGAGATCAATTGCAAAAAGTGTATGAAAGTTCATAAAATATTACAATACTCTATAACAACAAATGTCAGTGTACAAAAAGTCAAGTTGTTTTCAACAATGAATGTTATAAGCAGGTGCACAAGAACCAGACAGAAAAATTAAATTAGTCCAAGCAAAAAAGGTCACAGTGATAGAATTCAAGGACTATGCTGAAATCATGAGTAGTTAAAAACAGAAGATGTGGAACCAGAAATTAATGAAGCAACATTGTTGTGTTGGATGTTAAGCCTAATTGATGGGCAAAATAATGATGGAAAGGGCTATTCCACAAATCACTCTCATCTTGGATCATTAAAGAAAGACTTTGGAGGTAAAATAGAAGAACAGTTAGAAGCTACTGGAGCAAATTTCACCATCACGGCTGCCACCTCCACTATTTCCTGAGACTCTGGATCTTCTGCTTCCTAATTTTGAGGGATGTTCTGAGCAGACCGGGCCAGAGAGAGGGAAGCAGATGACATCACACACACACCCCGGGATGAAATGGGATCAAACTTTAACAGCAGCAGCAAGAACAACAGCTCTTGTATAAGGTGTAGGGGCATTTCTGGCACATGATGGCATAAATCACATTAGATAAACAGCACACTGTCTGAGCAAAAGAATAAATGGGCACAAAACTGACACCAGAAATCGCAACACTCATAAACCAGTTGCTGAGCACTTCCGTCTTTCTAATCACTCTGTGAATGACTTACTAACAACTGTGCTCAAGAAAGTCAATGGGATATCAAGACATCAAAGAGAAACAGCTGAATTAGAACCGATATGCAGATTTGATTGTGTGAAAGCAGGATTAAATTGTGACTATGGATTCTTTTCCCATTACAACAGCTGATTTGCCTTCACCCTCCTCTATGTGCTGTTTCCCAGTGTTTGAATCTTAACAACTGCTCTGATTTGCTGTTGCAGTGTGACCTGATCCCATGTCTTACATTCCCCTGCATTTATTTGCATCGCATTCCATAACTTCCCCCATCTTCAAAGCATCTGATGAAGTGGGATTTTCTCCCACGAAAGCTTGTGTGATAAATAAATTTCTTAGTCCTTAAGTGTCACAGGACTCCTTGCTTCTTTAGATGGGAGAAAGCAATTCTTCTCATGTAATTCTCAGTTTTTTGTTTGGTTTGGTTTCTTACAGGGAATGTATTGAGATACTATATATCTATAGCTATCTGATAAGGAGGTTGTAAATGCTAATGCTCATGATCTGATGTAACTGTTTAATACAACAGAGCAAGTTAAAGCATTTGCATTTTTTCTTGTTTCCCTGAGAATTATAGTGGATTGATGGACATAAACTTAACAAGTTCTACTTTCTTTTATTTACAACAGTGCAGATAGTCAGTGGGAAACATATATAAATTTCCCATTCATAGTTCTGGTGCAAGGTGTATATGGGATTTAATGACTATGTCAGAAAGTGATTTACCTTTATTAGAGTCAAAGAGTGTGGAAAATATTTTAACTAGATTTTCTTTTTTCCTACAGGCTTTGTTTTTAAATATTTAGCATTGCATGTCAAGTAATAATGTATGTTTAGAACATTTTTATGTTTTCCTCTTATTTTCTGATATGGAATAGAATTTTATTTGATGTTCAGCTGAGATATTTCAAACTGGCAAGGAATATAAAAAGTCATGAAAATATGCTTTCTGTGATGTTTTCCGTAAACATGTGCAGGAACTCTGCTAACTAAACAAACACTTGTGTTATCTTTAAACTAAAACATTTTTGTTCAGGTAGGATAACTTCTCTTTGGAAAAAATGCTTCAGAGTATAAGCAACTAAACTTCAGAATTTTCAGTTCTCTATGTGCAAGCATAAAGAAGACCCTGAATGTATGTGAAACCCTAGATTAAAAATGTGTGAACACCAAACAATAACCAGAACTTTGCACTGTTCTTTTGCTGGAGATGTCACAAGGTACATGCAAACAGTAAACAGAGGCAATATTAAACATAACAGATGAATGGCTACATTTACTACAACAAAAATGTATCTAAAATAAAACATGCCAAACTAAAGCACCTTTTAATGAAATTCTATCAGGTATATGTTGAAAAATTAATGTCCTCAGAAATACATTAGACACAAAAATTTATTAATAAAACATGTTTGAGGTTTTAATTGATCAGAAGGCAGGAAATTCAAAGTTACGGCTGTCTCAGCATGCAGGTATAACAATAGGACCCTTCATGGCATGACGATGGTGTGGAGGTAGAAAGAAAATTAAATGTTGAATGTGCAACTACACTTTTAGAGAAAGAATATTGTTCCTGCTTATTAAAATCATAGTAGCTTCCTGTTGCACAGCATCTTCCATCTCAAAGCACTTTACAAAGAATGGTATTGATTCCTGTTCCACAGCTGTTGATTTCAATATGTTACACTAGTGTAAAACAGCAATAGCAGAGTGGTGAAATAGACCCAATATATACAAGAACCAGCCACTGCAAGTGCTGCCAATTATAGTCCAAAACAAAGAGTTTAGAAGTTCCAAAGAGGTAGCCATGTTAGTCTAGTTCAGCAAAACAAGCAAGGAGTCCTGTGGCACTTAAAGACTAACAAATGTATTTATTG
This sequence comes from Podocnemis expansa, assembly GCA_007922195.1. Lineage (NCBI taxonomy): Eukaryota > Metazoa > Chordata > Testudines > Podocnemididae > Podocnemis > Podocnemis expansa. The sequence goes on from ML681998.1 coordinate 1,193,932, forward strand.
CATGAGCTTTCATGGGAGAAACTCCCACGTCCTCAGATGCTTTGAGGATGGGGGATTTTCTCCCACAAAAGCTATGCAATGTATAAATTTCTTAGTCTTTGAGTGCCATGGGACCTCATGCTTGTTTTTAAGAGTTTAGAGTTTCAGGTAAGGAGAACTCAAACTTCAGAGAATTCAAGTAGGCAAAAATGTAATTACCTGCATTAGAATTTGTCCAGAATTTGTTCTTCTTTCGAAGGATATCTTAGGAACTTAACAGAAGAGGGCAACCAAAATGATTAAAGGGCTGGAGCACAAGCCCTATGAGGAAAGACTGAAAGCATTGGGCTTATTTAGTCTGCAGAAGAGAAGATTGAGGGGGGATTTGATAGCAACCTTCAACTACTTGAAGGGATGCTCCAAGGAGGATGGAGCTTGACTATTCTCGGTAGTAATGGAGGACAAAACGAGGAGCAATGGTCTCAAGTTACAGTTAGGGAGGTCGAGGCTGGATATTAGGAAAAACTTTTTTACTAGGCGGGTGGTGAAGCATTGGAATGAGCTGCCTAGGGAGGTGGTGGAATCTCCATCTTTGGAGGTATTTAAGGCCCGGCTGAACAAAACCATGACTGGGACGGTTTAGTGGGAGTGGTCCTGCCTCTGGCAGGGGGTTGGACTAGATGACCTCATGAGGTCCCTTCCAACCCTATGAAAAGTGACCAGGTTTATGTCACTTGTGGACATTCAGACAGCAGAGTTTCCTAATACTATCTATCAGGTTGTAATGCAGCCAAATATAAAGTCATACATCTAGCAAAAAGAATGTAAGTCATGTTTACAGAGGGGGTAACTGGGCCCTGGAATGTAGTAACACTGATAATGGTTATGGTACATACTTAATTGAACATGAGCTCCAGAGTGATGCTGTAGCTAAGAGTGTGAATGCAATCCTTAGAGGGATATGTAGTGATATATCCAGGGGTTAAAGTACAATTTGGTGGGCTCCGGAAACCTCCTAAATTGGCAGGCCCCCCTACCACCAGTGCGGGCCCCCTCATGCAGGTTGAGGGTCCCTTCACCCACCCTAGCTATTGCTGCCCACAAGCCTACCCCCCCACCCCAGCTACTGCCCCCATGCCTACACCCCACACCAGCTACTCTGCCCAGCCCCCATCTAGCCTCTGGTCCCCCAAACCCTTCCCCACCCCCCTCCCAAGCTCAACGTGTTGCTGATGATCCCCATGGCTCCCCAACCCTTCCCCAACCCCCCACCATACTGTCTTCCCCTGATGCCCTGGGCGAACCCCCTCCCCCACACCCTTCTAAGAACTTCTAAGCATGCTCAGTGAGACCAGGCTGTGGGGATGGAGTTTTAAAAACTCCCTGTCCTGCTGGAATGCCGTTCTGGGGCTTGCTATTTTTAGGGGCTTAGCATTCACACTCCTAAAAATAGAAGATGGAGCTGGAGCACAGCGTTCTGGGACCCACTATTTTTAAATGGTGGGCCCCAGAACACAGTGTTCTGGCTCTATTTTCTAATTTGGGGAGCCCCAGAATGCTGGTCACCTAAAAATAGTGGGCCTCAAAATGGTCATCCACCATGTTCCAGCTTACTTTTACCCCTGGAAGCAAGGCAAGATAATAGATTATTTTCCAATGGCCTGTCAGAAGAGGTGGTAGGAGGAGTATAACGAAAATGATCTTTGACTTCAGGATTGATGAGTATTTCCTGAATAACAGCACCACGCAAACAGAAACATTGAAATCTGGACATTAGCCTTAGCTTTCAGAGGACACATGCTGATGTCCAGATTTGAATAATGTTTCCTTCATGGAGTGTGGATATTCCGGAAATACTCAAAGAGTCATGAAAACAAAGATCACTATCTCTACACTCCTTCTACCACCACTGCAGTCAGGCCACTGAGATGTCATATCCATATACAGTGTATGTATTTGTACTTATTCAATGTATCCCTTTTCTCCACTGCACAAAACCAAGAGCTAGAAGAACAGAATTGGCTAGTGAAAAATAACAACCATTCAAGATCACAACTGAAGTATTGTTTCTTATTCGTCTAATTAATTTAAAGAGACTTGTCCAACTTCATGGGTCAAAACAAGATCAAGTTTCCATTAATCAGAAGTTATGTTGAAATATATGGCCCCCCTTCCCATTATAAGCTTATTTTGAAAATGCAGTCTAGGCACTAGATTCGGGGAAAGAGCAAGCTAGATTCTATCCTGCTTAGCTGTGTTGAGTAGACCCTTATTCCATATGTACTCCCATTGAAAGGTGAAGTATTGCTTACCAGCAAGGTTTCAAAATCTAGTCTGATGAGTGTGCACTGCACTTGCAGGAGTCTGCCATCTAAACACTGATTTTTTAGTATTCAAAGCACTTTACAAATGTTAATTTATTAATAATCACAGCAACTTTGTCAGGCTACATTGTGACAAATTTATTATGGCTGAGGTACTGAGAAATTAAGCAATTTACCCACAATCCTGTTGTGAGTAAGCTGTACAGTGGAGAATCATCACTGTCACTCACTTCACTGCCTGAACAAGCCACATCACACATTCTTGTCCCCTGTATTTGATTTTGGGGCCAGCATGGTTCAGCCAGACTGAAGGGGGAGCACACAAACTACCACAGTATATTAAAGAATAACTGTGTGAGTGTGTCCTGGGAAAATTAATTCAAAACAACATCACTGAATATAATTTTGCAGTATTGATTGTGATGCTATGACATTAACAGAATGATTGTTGTCTTGTGTAAATTACTCATTTATAGTGGTCTGCAATTTCTTGCTGATTATTTCATGCATCTGCAGAAGAAACAAAAACCAAAACACAAAAAAACCTTCTTCATATTATGCCATAACTAAGCTTCTACAGCAAGTGGCATTTTAGAATTTGTGTGTACATTTTATAAGTCCTGAAAGCTTTTTTATGCATGTTTTTGAAGCCCATACATTTACTAAATCTGGCAAATTAGACAGAATACATTAGAGGACCGTCCTGTTAATTTCCATCAGAACCCAAGAAAAACAAACTTCAAAGAAATATATGAATAAGATTCAGAAGCTCAGTACCAAAATCTGACTAAATAAAATAAAATAAAACAAAATAAAAAGGCAGAGGCATCCCTTTCAGTTAAAGGAAGCAATAGCAACCTCAGCAATATTCCAATGAAGTAACCACATTCAGATGATGTTGTATATTATTATGTGGTCAATCTTTTCTTTATTATTTGGCTGCATATTATGTGCCTGTACTGAGAGCTATGCTCAAATAAATTACACAAATACAAATTTTTTTTCTACAACTCAACACAGCAGAAAGATAGCATGAAGAAAAGCCCAGTCATATCTACTACTGTAATTACTTGTTCATATGAGGAGAGACTGTTCAGATGAAATCACCACATATATTATTAGTAAAGATGAGTATTCCCCAAAACTCTGACTCCAAATGCTTGATATCAAAGCTTAATGACTCAATTCCCGGGGGTTGGACTCGATGATCTCACGAGGTCCCTTCCAGCCCTATGATTTGATTTGATTTGATTTGATTTGACCATCCCTGAAGAGTACATCAGGCAGACAAAAGCAGTACATTTGTTATCAGCACCTACAGCTACAGCTTTTGTTCCATGTGCCGTTTCCACAGCACTTGATTAAATTTAAGATATTTCTTGCAGATCAAAGCCAGACTCCCAAGTTTTGCTACAAACATATAAATATAAGCTGGGTTCAGATCCACAGCTTTCATCTTTATGAGACGCATCATTCCCTTCCCCAATAGCAATGATTAAATTTTCTTTAAAAAAAAAAAAAAGGCAGACCTCGTGAGATGTTTAAAACCACTAGATTTTATTTCAGTCACTACTGTACTTCTATAAATTATTATGATGCAGTTACAAGGGTAACATAAGCTATTAGGACCTGCAGTGTTTCTCCAGGGATGTAGTACAAAAGTGCTCTATCAGAAATGCAATCAATTCCAAGGAAGGCTGCTTCCTGCATGCTTCCAAGCTGCTGTTTTTATAAAATAGCTCCCCATAAAAGAAGCCGGAAAGACATGACATCTTTCAGCAGCCAGTCATTATAATTTAATGGAACATGATTAAAATACAAAAAAGCCAGGCTTAAAGACCTTCACATACATTATCCCAAGCTTTAGAAAGGAAGCAACTGTGGCATATTCACGAAGCTTATCTCTCTCTCCTCCCTGCTTCCAATCCTCCTCACTCCAATGGGGAAACAGATCCCTCTGTCAAAGGATAAGCTGTGCTACTACTATAATTGAATGTCATTTACATAAAAATGAAAACTGTCTGTATAACCAAAGTGAAGCCAATGATCTATTTGATGTCTTGGTTCTTATGCCACTAACAATAAAATCTATATCTCCATCTTGGTCTGTGCCTGATTAACTGTCTCTGTGAGGGGCAGATGCCCTGACGTTCCTTTGGGATTCATCTCCTTCCTTTCCAGCTGCATGAAAGACCAAACACACACAAAATGTACAATGGGAAAAGATGAACAACTCCCTCAAATTATGTTCTTGTTGAGCTATTTCAAAGGATTTTTCTTTCTTGAAAACAAAAACAGGAGGTACCCTGCATGTGATGTCATGGTGGTGTTGGAAAAGTTATTTCTTAAAGCATACTAAGAGTTTACTGTTACCTAAACATAGTCCTAGTGATATAGGTGTCCTTTATCATCATCCAGAGATAAACTACAAAAAAAGCAAATCAAGATCTCCGGGCCTGGACTCTCCTAAAATCAGCACTCTAACATCTCTTTCATTTTCAGGTTTTAAAGTTCACAGCTAAACTGTGCTGATAACTTGTATCTGCATAATAAATACTATTTGTGTCATATACTGAATTGCATCTAAACCTAAGTAATAACTAACTTATCTCTAAAAAGCATGTTCTTGTCATTTAAAGGACTAATCATTTCAGGGGCCAAAGTGAAGGACTCATGTTTTTCTTGGCAATTTTAGTGTGTCATGTTGCTTTACTCTCCAATTAAACATAGTCCAAACTACCCTTAGGGTTTTAGCAAAACAAATAAGAAGTCCTATGGCACTTTTGAAGACTCATGAATTTAAAATCAAGGGATTTAAAGCTTGAACATTGCCTGATGATCATCTAACATGTCCCCATGATGTAACTGCAGAGGCATTTTGGAAATCAAATCTTGACATCCAGAAGTCTGAGGTCACTGTTTACAGAGTATTATTTCAGGAATTCAAAGTCCCAGATTGTTACGAAAATGCATCTTGTTGAGTCTTCAGATGCTATGAAATGTTGACTTATAAGACTTGCCTAGCTTATTAAATATTTACTGTTGTTGGTTAATTTAGTCATTCAGCTGCCACAAATTGGCTTCTCCGCATACCATACCACCTGAGGCTGTCACATTGGACAAGGTTGGTACTCAGGCAGGAGCCCTCCATCAAAAACCAGAGTGCTGAAGGGATTCCCCAGAAGTCACATTTTCCTCTGGGGGGGGAGGGGGAAGGAAGAAAGAAAATCAAGAAAAAGAAAAAGGAAGTCCTGTGGCAACTTAAAGACTATCACATTTCTTCACGCATAAGCTTTCATTGGCTCCAACTTCATCAGGTGGTATATACATACAAACCTGGCTACCACTCTGAAATTTTCCTCAGAGTAACTGGTACCCTGAACACCATGCTGTGTCAGAGGGAACTTTTCCTGCTGAAAGTGCTGTCTTTTGGATGTGATATGAAAATTAGGCCCTGACAATTTGTGATCATTAGATCTGACAGACATTCTTTTGCAAGATGTGGAACATTACCCCAGTCTCCTGATCAAAGTACAGCTTATTCTGTTCTGTTCAAGTATTTATACTGTCCTTACCACCTTAATGTATGAGGACTTAATTACACCCTGGCTCCTTAAATAGACTACTTTAAATCTTTTAGTGTTTCTTATGGTATAGTATTTTTCTTCACTTCCTAGCAAACTGATACATGATGTTTCTGTGTGGTGTTAAAAAGAAAAACTGATGTATTCAATACGGGAGGAGTTTTCATTTCATTGGTAGATGCAATAATTTATATTTGTAAAAAGTGTCTGGAATTCTTAGGGCAGGAAAGACAGTATATAATTACAAAAAACCATTAGGCTACCAGCACAGTAAATCTAATGGAAATCTTCGTCTATCTAATATCTTTCTTTCCTCCTCCTTTACACCTGTTCATCTAGATAGTACATTTGACAAATACAAGCCTATGAATTTCTTAAAATAGGCAACACTGCAAAAAGAGAGTTAAAATAAAAATCAGCAAAAATATCAACAGGAAATTGGTGGCACTTCAAACCCACACACCTCATAGTACTACTCATTTAGGGCTGATCTAGTGTAAGATAAAAGATGCCTTTTTAAAGCATGCTTACTAAAAGATTTTAACTAATACATTTTAACTAATCCTAATGTAGAAAAGTCAAGCTATATTTTGACATGTTAGCTGATGGAAGCAAATCCTCTGTTGTTCATCTCCACAGCTCACATGTATAAAATACAGCTTTCCCTGTGTACAGTAGAGTGTTACAATATATTAATTTAAAAAAAAAGGTTAGCTAGCAGATTTTAGACATATACAGTGCCACACATTGCTGTATGTGGCTTTGTCTTCACCAGATCTCTATGCAAGGTGTAAACATCAGTTAATTAAGAAGTTACTAGAGCTGGTCAGGAATTTTTAAGTTACTGTTTTTTCCATGAAAAATACTGATTAGTTCAAACTGAAAATATTTGCAGAAAGGGGTGGCTTCAACATCTGATTTTGAACACACCCAACAGTGATATATAAAAAAATCCTCTTTTTTTGTTTGAAAATAGTTTTTCATTTTAAAATTCAAGCCAATGATAGGAAAATATTTTATATAATGGTTGAAATTGAAACAAAACATTTTGAAACTATCAGAACAAAACTTGTGATTAACTGATTTATTTTTCTTAGATGGTCTTTTATATATATATACACACACATTTTGACTTTTTTGTGTATATTATACACACGCGCACACAAACATGCGCGCACACACACACGCACACACACACATTTTGACTTTTCATCCCAGTTTGAGATAGGAAACTTTGTTTGAATTCTCAAAAAATGTCCTGGGACAGGAAAACATTTTTTTTTAGCACCGTGCTCTACGAGGGTATGTCTACATTGGAGACTCTGTAAGTCAACTTAGAGAGACCACATTGGAAACTCCTGTTGACTGCCTGCGTCAACACTGGTAGGTGCTAGGTCAACCCTTCCTGGTGGCCAGGAACTCTGGGAGGGAGCCTGGAGGCCAATTAAGTCAACTTAAGGGCTATTCCTCATCTACACCACCTTTAAGTTGACTTAATAAGGTCTACTTAAGTGTTAAGTTGACCTTAAGAGGTGGCCAACTTAAGGAAGCACTTAAGTCGACTTAATAAAAGCCCAGGGTGTCCGCAGAGGTCTGTAGGTCGACTTAAGCTTCCTTAAGTTGATCTAAGGCTCCAGTGTAGGTATACATCTAGAGATACCACCTAATGTTCCTTTCAGGCATATAAGAATTATGGTACCCAGTTTACAGATAGATTAAAAAAGGAGATGGAGATCACCAATGAGTAAAATCCTGGTTTTACTGAGGTTACTGGGATTTTCCTCCATTTATTTCAAAGCAGCCAGGATTTCATCCCTTATGTTTGTCCAAATTCTACCTGTGAGAGTCCTAGAAAAGAGCCCACGAAGTTGACTTCAGTAAAGATTCTCTGTAACAGACTATAAGTTGGTAAAACTAATAGCATCTAAAGAATATTCCTTTACTTACTATGTCACCCAAGGATCTCTGAGAGCTGATTATATTATTTACACTCATTGACCTCTACAGGAATTTTCAGTTGCTGACAAATGCAACTGGAATGCATAACACTAGTCCATACAACTACAACATCCTTTCAGCATCTGATGTTCATTTAACACAGTTGTGCACATTTGAAGCCATCCCATCTTTTACACAAATGTTCAAAGACTGACTTTTTAATCTAGTGATATCCAGAAACTCACAGCTGATATTATATAACTATCCAGCTGCTGACACACAGCCATTACATAGGTGGATATTTTATGTACACTAGGATTTAGTGTAAATACTGCTGTAGAAATTGTTGCAGCCTCAGGTCTAGTATTTTAATAGAAAAAGTAGAAGTGGTAGCAAGTTGTCAGTAAATGGAGGCAGGTACCATTTACTAAATAAGATTGAGCAATGCATTCTGAGTTCTAGATGACCAGTAGCTTGTCAAGTTACACTGAAAGATACAATTTTTTTCTTAATCTCAAAGGCTATGTTCACACATAAACTGTTATTCTGAAATAAGTTATTTTGAAATATGTTAATTTGAATTAAAGGAAAGCCTGCTATTGAAATGGCTGTTATTTCAAAATGGTTATTTCGAAATAAGGCCATTTGGACATGTTTCGAAACAGTTGTTTCAAAACAATGCTGTTGTTTCGAAACAACGTGTCTGAACGCCATTGTTTTGAAACAACCATTTTGAAACAACGGCTATTTTGATTTCCTGCTAGGTTTTACTGTTTCGGAATAACGGCCATTATTTTGAAACAACGGGACCCGTTGTTTCAAAATAACTGTATGTTGTGTGGACATAAGAATTTTTATTTTGAAACAACGGGTGTTGTTTTGAAATAAAACTGTCATCTGACCACAGCCAAATCTTTAAATGTATCTTAAATTCAATATTAAATCACTGACTTTTATCTCCTGAATAGGTAACAACTAATATGCTTCTATAATAGATGCTACTGCTACTGAAATTAAAAATAAAATAAAATAAAATAAAAGTACATGAAAATGGGTCTTAATGCCTTAAGAAGAGAGAACATAAATCAACCACTAGCTAATACATCAGATTTTGTTGGATAATACATTACCTAAAGCCAAGGTTAGATGGCTTGCATTTGATTTTCGGATTTTCAGGGTATTTAATCCAGTGAGGTTTTTTTGTATTTACATAATTCTGTTTCCAAGAAAGTGACCTTTTTAGTACTGCCAACCATAAACTATCGAAAACAATGGAGTGAGGCCCCAAGAAATCAGGAGACTGGCTTTTTAAAAAAAATTATACAAGTTATACAGTTGAGGTTCTTTTTATTTACCTTATAGTTTGAGCCTTTAGGGTACAGTCTGCATATGTTCAAAAGCTTTGCTCTGTAAGTAAGAAGCCTACAAGTGATTTTAAAAAATGAACACTCAGATTACTGTGTAATTACTTGACTCCAGGAGCTGGGCCTTTAAGAAGTACACCAAAATCCCTGAGACTCATTGTAAGAATCATGAGACCTGGAACACAGCCTTTTGGAAGTTTTAGTAGGGAGATCATTTACTGTGAAAATACTAGAAAGAAAAAATGAAGATATGTATCTGAACCCTGTTCTTTTGATTTATATAAAGATAATTGGTGGGTTATTGAATTTTCACACTGCAACTCAAATATACATCAGACCAAATAGATTTTCTACTGTTTGGCTCTTCATAGAAGAGACCTATCTTTATCCATAATTATCTTTCTAAACTATGCAGCATTCCTTGGAGACTGCACCTCAATCTGAGCAAGCTTGGGGTTGCAGTTATATATGCTGGTGGGAACTTTAACTCCTGGTAGGAGAAGTCAGACAGGTAAAAGGTAGGGATAAAACAAAAGTCTCTTGGCCCTTCAGGCTGGAGGCTGAGCAGTAGGCCAACAACTTATCCTCATTAAAATATTAAACTATAGCATCACAACAAGATAGCCATTCCAGAAAACAGCAAGATAAAGAGGGATGGCAGAGACTTGCTCATTTCCTCAGTGATGTGAAGGATTCTGATTCAGAAGTTAACTAGCATAAACATTTTAAAGGACGTTCACAAGTCACATGGGTAAAGGATAAAATTTGCAAAAGTGAAATGTTGATTAGAGGCTTTTAAGGCTCCTGACCTGGCATGAAAGTGAACCAATGGTGCTTAAGCACAGTGCTGGTACTATGCATAGAATGAATTTCCCCCTTGGAGTAGACCTTATTCAATAAGGCTTCTGAAATTGATGCAATGTCTGGAGCTCTGCGTCCCTCAGTGTCCTTTAGGGGATGTGTGCATTCACTTCACAGCCAGATCGGAGGGATGGGAGTGCTTCCTTTTGACAGATGCATAGATACTGCTATTCTACTTAAATTGAAAGGCATTTATTTACAATTGATTCCATATAAACTTCAAAAAGAAGGTAAAAAAGTCACTTGATACTTGATTTGTGGCTAGGAAATATCTCATAGAGCACTATTATATTACTCCATTAGCAAAGCCTGAAAGAGCTGATTTGAGAAGGAATCAAAATATTGTATTGGCTACTAATGTCTCTGAGCTGCCTTGGACTGCCAGCCCCAACCCCCTACTGACAAGTGGATGAGAATTAAAGGAGACTGAAGCTAACTAAGGGATCGTCTGCACCACACTTTGTAGAAAGTTAAGATAAATCAGTGCGATCTATTAGTGCTAATATAGCTACACCAGTGTAACGGTGCTTACACTGGACTTTTTTATTTCTGCAAATTTGCCAGAAGAAGCAAAGCAGATATAAACAACTTCATTTCAGTGTAACTACGTCCATATTGGGAAGATTGTCCTGACCAAGATAATCCTGAAAACGAGGTGACACCATTCACTTGTGAGTAGCGCAACCTCATCACAGAAAGTTTGCACCAATTTCACTATTGATTTCTAAACCTAAAACAATAGTTCAAATGGTACCAAAATCTGTGTGGAGTCAAGTCCTTAAGGCCAAACCCACCTGAATGAAAAGCTACCTCTTATCTTCATTGATCTGTGGGTCACGCCCAAAGAGCAGATCATAGAATCATAAGACTGGAAGGGACCTTGAGAGGTCTTCTAGTCCAACCTACTGCACTCAGTGCAGAACTAAGTATTATCTAGACCAGGGGTCTCAAACTCAAATCACTATGAGGGCCACATGAGGACTAGCAGAGGCCTGCATGAGGATTAGTATGGTAGCCTGAGGGCTGCACCACTGAAACCTTTCCATACAATGTTATTGCAAATATTCGTAATGATCATGTCTTTGCAGGCTGCAGGAAATAGCTTTAGGGAACACATGCAACCCACGGGCTGCATGTTTGAGAGCCCTGATCTAGACCATGCCTGATGGGCGATAGCCTAACTGGTTCTTAAAAACCACCAGTGATGGAGATTCCACAACTTAGCTAGGTAATTTGTTCCAGTGTTTAACTACTTTGACAGTTAGGAGATTTTTCCTAATGTCCAACCTAAAGCACCCTTGCTGCAGCTTAAGCCTATTGCTTCTCGCCCTATTCTCAAAGGTTAGAGAACAATTTGTCACCCTCCTCCTTGTAACAACCTTTTATTTAACTGAAAACAGTTATATCCCCAGCTCAGTCATTTCTTCTCCAGACCAAACAAAACCAATATTTTCCATCTTTCTTTATATGTCATGTTTTCTTGACTTTTAATAATTTTTGTTTCTTTCCTTGAACTTTCTCTATTTTGTCCACATCTTTTTTGAAATGTGGTACCCAGCACTGGTTCATAATACCATTTGAGGTCGTATCAGCATGGAACAGAGCAGAAGAATGATTAGTTGCATTTTCCTTACAACATTCCTGCCAATGTAGCCCAGAATAATGTTTGGCTTTTTTGCAACAGTGTTACATTGTGACTTTTATTTGGTGTGTGATCTGCTATGACTCTCAGATCCCTTTCTGCAGTACTCCTCCCTAAGCAATCATTTTCCATTTTACATGTGCACAACTGATTGTTCCTTCATAAGTTCAGTACTTTCCATTTGTCCTTATTAAATTTCATCTGATTTCCTTCAGACTATTTCTCCACTTTGTCCAGATCATTTTGAATTTTAACCCTTTATGCCAATGCTCTTGCCACCTCTCCTATCTTCGAATAATTCATAAACTGTACAAGTATACTGTATGCCATTAGCTAAATAATTGACAAAGATATTAAATAGACCCAGAACCAATTCTTGTGGGACTCCACTTGATATGTCATTCCAACTATGCTGTGAATAACTGGTATCTACTCTCTGGAAATGGTTTTCCAACCAATTACACACCCATTTATAGTAGCTCCATCTAGGTTGTATTTCCCTAGTTTGCTTATGAGAAGGTCATATGAGACATGATCAAAAACCCTATTGAAGTCAAGATACATCATATCTATGGCTTCCTCCTATCCACAAGGTTTGTTAGACCATCAGCGATACAGCCTTTTGGGACAGATGCTGAAGAAAGTGATATATAAATGATTTGCTGAACATCTGTTGGGTTTGCTGGACATCCCATAGTCTTTTCTGTGTGACAACAAGAGAGGAGCCCCTTTGAGGGATCCTTGTGAGACTTTCCCCATAGAACACACTCCAGCTTTTACCAGGAAAAAGGCTGATCATCTGAGGCATGTTTGCTATGAAAGCAGTCTATTTTCCTAGGCCAATCAAAACTCCAGTTGCAGTGTTGGTTATCAGGCTGATACCCATGCACAGGAAGTCTCTCCTGGGTATTTAAACTTTCTAGTGTGCTGTAAACTGCCTAGTCTGTAAAGATTTTTGGAGTCATTTTTTAAAACAATTAACATTAAAATAAATAAAATCTCATGGGTCATTTCCATTAAGTAAAGTTTCAACATATTTATTAAAACTTCCTTAGATTATTAATGGGAAATATCTTCTGTTTAAAATGTATTCATTGACCATTTGTAATTCTGGGCAGGGATTAAACCATAGACCCACTGTCTGCAGATTGGAGAAGGACAAGAATTCGTATTGCTCTACTAACATCAATCAAACCTAGTGAATGGATAAACTCGTTAAGTGACTACCTAAAGAAAAACATATGTTCTCACTCCTATATAGGGGAATCCTCTTAAAAGATCATCTGAAATCAAACTAAACCTGTTAAAGGAAGGATTTACTGTAATGTCATGCCTGTGCTTTTAAGCAGCTTTCATTATATTCAATTACTGTTGATTCATTAGATACATGAACTGTGCCGCTCTAATTAAAACTCTTTCCTTCCTGCCTTGCCACCAGCAGGAATGCTTAAGTAGATTTACTGTGAATCAAAAAAGAATAATAAATAGATTAATTTGAAAACACAAGCCCAAATACCTTGACTTCCCATGTGTATGTTTCTCAGTAACATATTGTAATCTCTCCCCTCGGTGCCTTTCCCTGAGCAGAAGCTGTGGATGATGAATTTGCCTAGTCTCTGATGCACCACCTTCAATGAGTGCTTTGAGTGCATTATCGTCATCCTCTTTTTTTTAATTTGTTTTTGGCATGTCACATAGACAGAGCCCTTGCTCAAACAAATTGGAAAGTCTTATTGCTAAACTTCCCTGACCCCAAATGACGGAAGTCCTTCAAAATGTGGAAGTGAGAGTGGCGCTGTTTGAATTGTTAAGCTCATGTCATGGGAAACTGGCTAAATAAGCCATTTTCAGCTGTGAGGAGTAGGAAAAGCACCTTCTGTCATAAAAAGTCACTGACAAAACATGTAGCAAAGTCCCAGTGCTATCTGGCAATATTTCTGCCATGCTGTTGCCTCAAAATGACAAAAGCTGGGCAAACAAATAATTTAACAAAATTCTCTCTTCCCCTGGACAGAATTTAACCTTGGCAGGGACGGGCATAATTTATGTACAACACTCAGCTATGTAAGCCCTGGGGGCCTTGTGTAAAACAATAAAAAATGTAAAGGCTTGATCCTGCAAGTAACTGATCACTCTGGCCCCACCCATCATCATTATCATCAATCATCACCGACTCTCCTTCAGCAAAGGTACATTGCAATAATCTCTTATGGCCTCTATCAATGGCTTTGTTCATTCATGTCTGATAGCATCAGATGATCCATTATCCATTTCTTCTGACCAGGTTTGTTCTAGGTAATCTCTTCCAGTTTAGGGGTGGCTGATTACCAGAGCACATGTTCACAGCACACTTCATCACTCTGTGGCCGGAAACAGAGCTGTCCATGTGAGCCATGTGCCTAAATAGTGAGGATAAATGACAGCAGATGATGCTTTGATGCTGGGGAGTTGACTTCTGGAAGCAACTTCACCCTTTCTGACAAAACTGAATGAATTTGTGTGTAATAGTTGCCTTTGACAGTGCATGTGGAATGCCTCCAGATGCTGAATATTGTCATTCAATAGAGTCCAGGTTTTGCAGCCATGCAGAAGGATGGGCATAATACATGACTGCTAAAGCTGGACTTTGGTAACCTCAGACAGTTTCTGCTGGTCCCAATCCAAAGCTTTTAAGAATGTGAGTGGCCCCATTGGGTGTGTCTACACTAGCAAGTTAGTTCATTAAGGAGGCTTAATTTGAACTAAATTTGCCCTGTCTGTGCTAATGAACACTTAGAACACGTAGTTTGAACCAGTAAAACATGCTGGTTTGTTCGAACTAACAGTTAGTTCAACTAAATGGGGTTTGACCTTCTTCCTCCCAGGGTGCATGGCACCAGGATGGAAGTGCCTGTCCTGACCACTAACCCCTCCCCACCCTCACAGACACGCCTTGCCTGAACAGCCTGCATTGTGTAGCCTTGGCAACATGGGTGGGTGGGGGAGGTGAGGGTGCCTGGTGGCAGGTCCAGCTCTTAATGCTCCTTGCTGAGGAAGTGGTTCCTGAGCATGCCTCTGATGCTGACTGCTTGATGCTGGGCTCACTGCCTCTGGGGCACAGCCTCAGGTTGCTCAAACCACCAGTGAGGCATTTAGTTTCAGCCTCCCAGACGTGGGTGACCCTTTTCCCCCGCAGTTCACAGAAGTTGTAAAGCATGACCCAGATGCTGACGACTACAGGAATGGTGTGCTCAGCAAGATGCAGACACATCAGGAGGGCCCTCCATTATGCCTTGAGCCATATAAAGGCATGCTCCATGACCTCGTAGCATCTCTTGACCCTCTCGTTGAAGAGCACCCTGCTAGCATCCAAGTTTGTGGTTTATGGCTTCATGAGCCAGGAAGGCAAGGAGTAGGCTGCATCTCCCATGAAGAGTATGGACACCTGCACGTCCCCAAAAGGGATGTTGTGGGAGGGAGAAGAAGGTGCCCACCTGCATGTTCCTATAAATGACAGAGTTCCTGAGTATGTGGGCAATGAGCACACTCCCTGGCCAGCCAATGTAAATGCTCATGAAGAGCTCCCAGTGGTCCATGAGGGCATGAAGGATCATAGAGTGGTAGCCTTTTCAGTTCCTGTGCTCCCTGGCCTGGTATTTTGGAGCTCAGATGAGGATGTGCATGGGGTCCAAGATGCACCCACAGTTGGAAATCCAAGTGCTTCGAGGCCATTGAGGGTGTCCTTCAGGTTGCCTGGGGTGATAAGGCAGGCTAGCTGAACCCGACTGATGGTCTTGCTGACATGCAGGAGGGTGGTCTCCATGGTGGCTGTCCCAATACCAAAGTGATGAGCAATGGAGCGGTAGGACTCTGGGGTTGCCATCTTCCAGACTGTGATGGTCACTCTCTTTTCCACAGGCAGGGCAGGTCTGGATCATGTGTCCCTGCACTGCAGGACTGGGGCGAGCTTGCAGACAAGCCCGAGGAAGGTCTGCTTGCTCATCCTGAAGTTCTGCAGCCACTGGTCACCATGCCAGGTGGTGACGACTATGCGTTCCCACCAGTCGCTGTTGGTTTCCCTTACCCAGAATGACACAGCATGGAGGGCAGTGTGGTGAGCACAGAAGGTGGCAAAGCCAGCATGGTAGTGGTGCTGCTGACTGCCTCTGCACTTTTGGTGTCCATAAAGAGCATGCTCCAGGCAACAAGAGCACTGTGTACTGTAGAGAAGGTGCTGGGCATGTCTCAGGCAAGTTGCATGAACTGAGTGTGGTCCATAACCTCCTTGTTCTGCCTCTTGCCAGCCACAATGGGCACAGGGTTGAGCTCACTTCCTGTTTTTATGAGATTTGCTGGGGGAATGACCCGTCTTAGCTGCCATGTTGCCACTCTTCCCAGGATGCCCACCTTCTAAACTGACCTAGCAAGCACCTGTGTATGGACATGCTAGTTCCACTTAGTTTTCTGGTGGGGACATGCTAATTCAAACTGTTTGAATTAAGCAAAATTAGTTCAAACTAATTAATTCAAACTAACTAGTTCAAACTAGCATTTTTAGGTGTAGACATAGCCATTGGCATTAAACACATATAAACACTTCCTACAGAAATGGAAGCAGATTTCCTGTCACGGTAGGAACTCCAGCTTCCCAAAGCAATGGTAGCTAGGTTAATGGAAGCATTGTGTAAGGGGGCGAATCCACCTCTTATAAGTGCCCCTTTGTTCGGGTGTGCGTCTGCTCCTCTTTGTCTGTGATGGCCCCTTCTGGCAGTTTCTCCAGCTCAGTCACACACAGTCTGTATAGAACACAACTCAAACAGATCTCCTTCTGTGATATTAGTCCAACAAACTCTTTAAGCGCTCCTAAGCAGGGATGGCCAAACTTACAGAACTCAAGAGCCCCACAAATCAATTAAACTTTCGAGAGCCACACCAAGGCATATAACCACATACTTTTACCTACTCCAAAATTACTAAGCTTAAAATACATTGCACACTTTAATTTTATTGTAAAAACAGGGCAAATATTGATCCTACTTATGTCAGATTCTAATAATTACTGAAGGTTGCCATGAAAGCTAGGCCTATACAGTAAAAACTTAGCTGTCACTGGATGTAGAACACTACAGGCTAGTGGCAAGTTTTTTAAATTCTGGGCAGTAACTTGTCAATGTAGCACGTAAAAACTCTCTCAGGTGCTGATCTCTAAGTATTGCACAATGTTTCAATTTAACAGAGTTCATTGTGGAATACAATGCTTCACATCAGTAAGTTGTGCCAAAAATTAAAAGTAATCTACATTCAGTTTTTAAACTTTTCTCCTTTATATTTTCATTTCTTATTATTCCATGTCATGTTTAGGATTTGTGAAACACAATTTTAACAACAAGTAAACTGCATTTGGGCCTATGAGAAAATCTAAACATGCCGCAGCTTCCCCGACCATGCTGCACTTCTTCCCTCCTATCTCTGACCATGCCGCCACTTCCCTGCCACCTCTTAACATGCTGCTGCTTCTCTGCTGCACCTCACCATGCGGCACTTCTCCCCCCCATCCCGACTATGCCACTCTTTCCCCACATCCCCAATCATGCCACTGCTTTCCAGCCATCCCCAACCATTCCACCGCTTTCCCATGCTGTCACTGACCATGCTGCCACTTCCCTGCCAGCTCCGACCATACTGCGCTTTCCCCATGTCCCTGACCATACCACTGCTCCCCGCTGTCCCTGACCATTCTGCACTTCTCCCCCAGTTTCTGACCATGCTGTACTTCCCTGATGGCTCTGACCATTCTGTGTTTCCACCCACCACCTGTCTGACCATGCCGCGCTTCTCTGCTGTCCTCAACCATGCTGCCATTTCCCTGCAGGCTCCAACCAAGCTGCGCTTTCCCCATGTCTCTGACCATGCCATTGCTTCGCTGCTGTCCCTGACCATGCTGCACTTCTCCCCCATCTCTGATCATGCCACACTTCCCTGCCCTGCGCTTCCATGAGCCGTGCTTTTTCTTTCAAGAGCTGTATGTGGCTTGCAAGCCGCAGTTTGGCTATGCCTGCTTCTAACCCTGGTAGGGAGCGATGTCCCTACAATTTCTTCCTTGGAGACTTTTTACCCATTTTGGTATATTCTGTCCTAGCATCTTCCGAGAGTTTATCACTGTGGAAATTGCAGACCACTTCTCCAGTGGCTTATGACAGGAAGTCAGGCCTGTCCATCACTCGAGGTTCTAGCCCAGGGTCCCTAAAAATAGCAGCCATGTACCTCCATGTTTTTTTTAACAAAACTGCTTTCAGTTTCCTGTGCCACTGCCCTTCAGCTGCAGCTTTCACCAGTGCTTCACCCCTACCTCACGACTCTTCTCTGCTCAGGGCCAGAAGCCAGCCAGGAGCTCTTTCTAACTCCTCTGATCCCTGCAAGCACTGATCTGTTCATGGTGCTGCAGTCCTTCAGCCTGCTAGGAGCATCAACTTCACTCTTCCAGCTTCAACAAGTAACTGATTCTGGTTTGCACTGCAGTGTCTTTTACACTAGACTGCAATCCTCTTGCTGTTGTCCTGAAGCCTCTGTAGGCAGCTTGGAGGATGTCTCTACTTCTCTTTTCCTAGGATAGGTGTGGCAGGACCCTGGGGCCTCCAGCATGGGGCCACTGGTTCTAATCCACTCCATCACATATTCCTCCATCAATCTACACTGGGGAGATTAGTTTAGTGTTAGCACTTGTGGGTGTGGATTTTTCATGCTCCTAACCAACTGAATTATGTCAACCTAATTTTTACATGAAGGTCAACCCTAAGACTTTCTTAAATTAACTTAGATCCATTTATGAATATATAAAGACTAAATATTAAGGCATCTCTATACCTGTGTTATTTATGCACCAAGGAGCTGGCAATCTGAATTAATATAGGAATGGTTTGCTTTAACATATATATTTACATCTTCCTGATGGTTGCTTTCCTTGCCAACACGCAGACAAATTTTATTCCCATTTACTTTAGTGTAAATATAGAGTTAATACTATTAACATTAATGGACGTGACAGAACGCTGGGCAGCAACCCCTTATACAGCCCTATGTCACACCAGCCCCAATTAAGTGAGGTAAATTGAAGCTGGCTAGGGACATGAGTACCTGATTTGTGAAGGGGAAGCAGCTGTCTGTCTAATTAGTCAGGGGCTATATACAAGCCCAGGTGAAGAAAGTAATGAGGAGGGAAAGAAGCCAGGGAGTAAAGGCTCTGCCTGCAGAAGCTGACAAATCTCCGAGGCTGGTAGCCCAAGCTGTATATTATAAGAATGTAGTGGGACTGCATGCTGTAAATAAACTGCACTGGTAATTGCTTAACCAGAGTGACTTGAGTCATTCATGACCAAGAGGGTGACTGAAGCAGAAGGGCTGAGGCAGAGAACCCTTACAATGGAGTCTTTCCAATTTTACAGTTATGAGACTGAAAATAAAATTTAAATCTAGATTCCCTTATACTCAATGGGCCAAATTCTAAGGGAAATTGTTGGGATGATGTGTAAGTACACTGAAAGTTAGCATATAGATATGAATCTGGACCAGTGTAAAGGCACATAGGTAGGTAATGATATACATATTGGAGGGAAGAAAAGCAGGCATAATATACATCAGTGTGGGCACCCTAGAATTATCCTTATAAAAATCTAACAGAATTTAATAGAAATGGAGCCATCAAGGAGATTTAGAAATATAATATGGCTCTCAATAAATTACAGAAAAAGACCTATTGAATTTAATAGGTTATATCTTTCTATAGGCTTCTTCAACAATTCTTTTCAATTCTTTTCTAGAGCTATGCTCTTTTATCCAATTCTACAGCTTGCTTTTAAAAAGTGCACGTGCACACAGATAGTCACATTACAGACAAATTATTTTTACAAACTTCTAAGGGGTTTCTCCATATGGGTTTCTTACACTCACTAAGGCAACGTCTATACTAGGGACATTACAGAGGCATGGGCTGCAGTGCTGTATACATTGCAAAGTTCCAAAGGGGCAGTCATGTTAGTCTAGCAAAGCAAAAAAAAATGAGGAATCTTGTGGCACTTAAAGACTAACAGATTTACCAGTATTTAGCACATGAGCTTTAGTGGGAGAAAATCCCACTTCATCAGATGCTTTGAAGAGAGGGAACTTACAGAATGGGATGAAAATAAATGCAAGGGAGTATAAGACATGGGATCAGGTCATACCGCAACAGCAAATCAGAGCATTTGTAAGGATTCAAACTCTAGGAAACAGCACATAGAGGGAGGGTGAAGTCAAATCACCCATTATAATGTGAAAAGAATCCATGGTCATGATTAAGTCCTGCTTTCACACAATCTAATTTGCATATTAGTTGGATTTTTGGCTGTTTCTCTTTGAAGTCATGATGTCCCGTTGATTTTCTTGAGGACCATCATTAACAAATCATTAATGGAGTGATTAGGAAGATGGAAGTACTCAGCAACTGGTGTGTGTGTGTGTGTGTGTGTGTTGTGATTTCTGATGTCAGTTTTGTGCCCATTTATTCTTCTGTGTAGGGATTGTCCTGTTTGTCCAATGTATAAGGCATGGGGGCAGTTCCAGCACATCATGGCATAAATCATATTAGTAGATGAGCAGGTGAATGGTCCTTCACAAGACTCGTTGCTTTTAGTGCAGTATATGTCATTGTACTGCCATACTGCAGACATTTCCTTTGTCAATAGAGCTGTTTCTGTTGATGCGGGCAATCCCACTCTTAAAAATATATATGCTGGCAGTCAAGTTAGCTAAAGTACGATGCTCAAGGATGTCAATTTTTCACCTACCTCAAAGTTGTAACTTAGTTGACCTAAATTTTATGCATAGATCTGGCCCTAGATTCACCGCTGAGTTTAGCCCATAGCCTCCAACAGAATTATATCTACAGTATCAGCTATGTGTCTTTTTTCAGACTGAGTCCACACTTCAAATTTCCATCAACCTAACTATGTTGCTTAGAGATATGAAAAACAAATCACATTCCTGAGCACCATAGTAAAGATGACCTAACCTCTGATGTAAAATTCTTCCACCAGCCTATATATCATCAATCAGGGATGGGGTGGCAGAGTAGATTACCTATACCAATGGAAAACTCCTATCGCTATAAGGAGCTTCTGCACTATAGTGCTACGGAAGCATAGCTGTGGTGCTCCCATATTTCCTGTATTGTAAACACGACCCCAGGCCTCCCCATAATGGAACAGCAATGGGGGGTCATTTACTAGTGCCTGCTATATTCAATGCCATAATCATGGCCGGGTCTAGCCTAATCAAATTCATTCTACAGTAATTATTTCCTTTCAATCTGACATCATGAATCTAGAACAATTACACGTATATACAATTTAATAAGCTTTCATCTCTATGTGAAACTTTAATGAAATATACATGAAAGTTTTGTGATTTAGACAAAGGCTGATATATTATTCAACTGCTTTCTCCAATTAAATGTTTTTTTCTTGTCAAACAAATGGAAAAAAGCTATTGCCTTTCTAAATACACTAAGGAAGTCCTGCCATTTAGAACTAAATTGGACAGACAGATAAGAACAGATAATACATTACTGGGAACAATACAGCACTAGAAAGGGAATTGATTAGATGATCAGCTAGGTTTTACTTCATCACTAATGATGGGGATTCCACAACAACCCTAGATGTGTTGTTTCCATGCCTAACTATCCTTATTGTTTGGAAAATTTTCATAACATCAAACCTCAATCTCTCACTGCAAACTAAGTTGTTTGTTTCTTCTCCTGTCTTTGATGTACATGGGAAAAAACTGATCGCTGTCCTCTCACCTCTCTCCATTGTATTCACATCTTTCTTAAAATGGGGTTCTCAAAACTGGACATAGTACTCCAACTAAGTCCCCATCAATGTTGAATGGAACAAAACAATGATCTCCAGTGTCCTTCATATGGCACTCTTGTTAATATACCTATAAGGTGTCCCTCCTCTTGGAGATTGGAAGGGGAGCATGGCCTGCTTGTTGGGCTGTAGTCTTTGGCCAACAGGTGGTTCTGGGGAAGAATTCTTAATGTCCAGGACACATCAGAGATCAAAAGGGGAGTGATAATATTCCCCTTTCCTCTGGTTGTCCCAGTGTTAGGGCCTCTCTTCCATGTGGGTTTGGAGGGGCCTCGCCTTTAGGAACAGTGATGCCAGTTCAGGGTCTGCTAGAACAGTGAGCTGCAGATCATTTTTCTTCCAGCTCTGCTCCCAAAATAAGCTGCTCCTCTCTTTTTTAAGTGCTTTACTTGATGCAGCATTTGCTGCAGATATGTTGGGGCAATGCTGCCTGGGCCCAGAATAAGCCCTTAACCCTTAGATTCCCAGTGTGGGATTTATATGCCCCATCACAATAACCCAACATTTTGACTTATAAAAGTACTAAAAAGGATACGATCCATATGCTGTAGGTGCACAGTGCCTAGATATAACTTATTAATACATGTGCAAGAATTTAAGATAATTTACCACAAATCCTCTCTCCCTCTCTCTCAAATAACCTCCCACCCTTTCTCTCCCATTTTCAAGTGAGAAAACAGATCAACTTTTTAAGAAGCCCTGAAGATCATAAGCCATAAGCTGCATATGTAGCTACACATTTAATGGCCTCATCAACTTGATTAAACACCACACAATGCTTTGAAAATTCAATACTTTGAAGTCCTTCATTACTTTATGAAGATAGAGAAAAAAGAAAAGTCTTAATAAACATACATGGCCCAAAAGACCCAACTTACATGAATAAATTCCATTTCTACTAATTATAAAAACAAAAAATGTCTGATTGTGGCTAGGAAATTCACTAACATTTGCTGAGTAATGAATGTACAATATAAAATGTAATTATATATCACATTCCTCCTTTAGAGGGCATTCTGTGATTATGTAACAGGATGTAGGTAACATAAGAACTCTGTGGACCGATTACTAAACTGGTGTAAAACAGAATAACTCCATTGAACCCAATGGAACACCACCAATTTACAACAGCCGAGAATCTTGCCTTTTGTCTTTAAATGCATATGCTTAAACATGGAACTATTCCAAGGCTTTCTCGACCAACCTAATATATTATTTTAGTTCATCTCATACCCAATATATGATTTTTCCCTGCACTGTCCTTGAGTGTTATGCCAAGCCTAGCTTAAAATGCTACTAACAATTGATTATGGCCACATGTTCCAATGTGAGCCTCACAAACCACAATTAAGCATTGTTTCCCAGTGGTCAGCCTAACATTTCCTTTACTTATTTTCCTCTCATTCCCTTAATTTTGTGTTAAAAGTTAGCACTTCTCTTTAATGTGTATAAGGATATTTATTTTTTCTGACTTTCTGTAAAAGTTGTATACTAAAATAAGTGGTTCAAATATGTGGTGGGCAAAAAAAGCAGTTTTCTCATCTTGTAGCATTCTTTGATTTGGAAGAACTTCCCTTTTCTCATCAGGATGAAATTGAGATTTTTTGAAGTTTTCCAACAAAAAATGGAGAAACCGCCAAATAACCAACAGCCCAGAGTTTGCAGCTGAAGTCAGCAACCTCCAGCGCGTGTCAAAAGTGGATAAAATATCGTTGAAATTGGTATATTCCCATTAAAAGTTTATTTTGATGAAACTATATTTTCCAGCTAAGAACAATTTGGTCAAACAGTTTCCAGCCAGCCCTACTGACAAATGGTGAGTGTATGTCTTTGTAAGATGATTAATGCCAAAAATTTTACCAGGAAGCAAGTACAAATACAAGTCACTAAGTAAAACTAATTGTAAATGTCACATGATCTCTAAAGGCTTTAGAGGCATCAATTTTATACACTGATGATAGAGTCAATGGCAAAAGCTAGTGCATAATCATACCATCTTACTAGATCCTATAGCTATCAAAGGGTTAACTAAAAGTCTTCCTGCTGATGTTCCGGAAATTATCCAGGTCAGTAATCTTACTGAGGTGGTGCTAGAACCTTCTTCCTACTTAGATCTTGAGTACATAACCTGGGGAACAACTAGCTGATTCAGCATAAAATGATTAGAAGATTCACAGAATGACACATGAAAAGAAACTAAAGATCCTAATAACTTGTCTTAGAAAGGACTAAGAGAGTTAAACGATAATTGACTAAAATGTTTGAAGCATGCAAACACCATGGAAGAAGAGCAATTACTTAGTTTTATAGATGAAGCTGTAATTTGGTGTGCAGAGAATAAGTTACCAACGGCAAAATGAGGCTATATATCAGAAAAATCTTCTGACAGAGAGATCTACTAGTCTTCTAATGCAGCTACAAAAGTCTAATCATGCCTTGAATCACTTAAAACTGGTGTCGACAAGTATTCAGAATATACATCTGTAGATCAATCCTTCAGTAGGCCAGGATGTATTAGGTTTCTTGAGAGGCCTCTTCTGGCTGTAATGTCTTACATTATGTAAGAGTAAATTTGTTTTTAAATGTAATTTATTTCAGAGACAAAAGTTGATCTTTTGAATGGCTTGTCCTTTCTCATTACAAGAGTAGATAATTAATTGTGAACAGTTCAGATGGAATTTCCTAGACTTTAAAAATGAGATTTTCAAAAGCACCTAAAGGTATCAGATGTCCAATTTCTTTAGTCATATTTGAAAAATCCCATTTTAAATCCTATAGAGAATTTGAGACATCATTTAAGAAGGTGCTCTTAACCTAATGTTACTAAATAACAGGTAAAATTGCACATAATACTAACTGACCCATCACCCATGATTCACCTTACAACTTTCAATTAGACAAGGGAAGAAGTCAGACTGGGTGTATGTTTTTAAAAATCCTGTAGAAGTAGTTATGGTAATATTGTCATTGTACCTTGAAATGAAACTCAAGTCAAATTATTCACAGTACAGGCAGATGAATATTCACTGGTTTTAATTGCACAATGTACTGAAACACAAAGTAGATTTCTCTTCCGCTACATTTCTTTCACTGGAAAACTTTCAAACTACAAAAGATATTAACTTTTCTGAAATAAAGTAACCTTCCTATAAATACTAGCACCCTGCTCTTTCTTGCCTCAAAGCCCAGTTAATGAGAGCAATGATTCAACAGTTTGAACTCTGCACTTTTAGTTCATGCTAAACAGTTCTTTCATGATCATGTGGCAAGCAACCCTTATAATCAAATGTGGCTATGAAGAATAATTTAAGAATACATGATATGTCACTTCAAGAACTTGAGAAATCTATTGGGACAGTGAAAGAATACATTTTATTGTTATCAAAGGTCTTTCATACATATTTATTTTTTCCTAAAATCTTAGCTAGTACTTCAAAAATTAAAGTATCTGACAATCCCCAGTGAGACTAATAGAGTTCCATATCTTCCAAGATTACAGATTGAAAACAAAAGAAGCAAGAAGCCCTGTGACACTTGAAGACTAACAAATTTATTTATGCCCCTTTGGAACTTGGCAAGATTGAAAGCAAGTAATGTTAAGACATTTTCTCTGTATAAAAAGAAAGATGCAACATATAAAGATACAATAAATATGGGGACAAATTCCAAAGCCTGCAAGTTAAGAAAGCATGTACTGTGGAAATATCATTTCAGTATTATCATCTGTTGTGGAACTCTATGTGTGTAAAGTGTAAACTAATGGAAAAGGGGAGTGACACCTGTTCTCCTGTGTTCCAATTCCTACCTTTCCAAATTACTCAGTATGTTTTTGGCAATCCATTCATTTTACCTCTCTGTATTTCAATTTCTTCCTTTACACAGTAGTTATAATACTTTAATAAAAGCTAATGCTGGTGGTGCGAGCATAAACATTTGTAAAGTGCTTTTCAATCCTTGAATAAATGCCAAATATTAATAGCTGACAGAATAATTACATAAAGCAAACAGTCTATAAACCTTTTCATTTTCAAAATAGAAGAGTGACTAGGAGATAGATTCCAGCTTCTAGCTCCCTGGTCTTTGATAAATTAAGGCAAACGTAGCATTCAAGCCTGCAAAGACTTCCAGAGGTGAGTAACATCACTCCAGAATTACTGCCAATTTTTATTTCTTTCCTGCTAGGAAAAAAAAAACTAATGTGTGTTGTTAGACATTCCATAGTGCAAGTTTGTGCGTGCGCGCACACACACACACACACACACACTAACCCACCCCCAGACTTCTCCTGTGAGTCAGAGGAAAATATAGTATAAATGGAAAACTTCAAGCCTATTACTGAAGGGCAGAAGAGTTAGTCACGAGGAGACTGTGCTGGGGGCAGCGGGGGGCAAAGGGGCTGAGGCACCCAACCCCCCCTGCTCCCAGCAAGGGGAAGCGGTGGGGGAAGCCAGCTAGTGCACCCGCTGCCCCCCTGCACTCCACTCAGCATCCTGGCCAGGGTGCTGATCCCTGACCAGAGTGCTGGGGGGGGACCTTCCTCCAATGTCATTGTTATTTCAAAACAATGGTTGTCTCGAAATAACGTGTCCAAACGGTGTTATTTTGAAACAACCAGTTTTGAAATAACTGTTGTTTCGAAACGAAAGTGGATTAAGCCACTTTGAAATGATGGCTCTTGTTTCAAAACAAGGGGCTCCCTCATTTCAAAACAAGAAAATGTCGTGGGGACATAGGGGTTTTTATTTCAAAACATCCAGTGTTGTTTCGAAATAAAAGCCTTGTGTGGACATACCCATAGTGTCTGAGGAGGGAGTCTACGTAGCCAGATAGGCCGGCGGTAAGAGTCCCAAGATGATCCCTCACTCTCTCAAGCATTGGGAGACCTCTCCTTGCCTACAGACAGCCGCCCAATCTTAAACAGATACACAACAGCAACTACAGATCTAACAACAGAAACATTGAAGCAGGCACACCCCTACAACAAACCACACTGCCAAGTCTGCCCACATATCTGCACAATAGATACCATCATAGGTCCTAATCAAGCCTGCTACTCCATCAAAGACTCATTTACCTGCTCATCTACTAATGTGATCTATGCCATCATGTGCTAGAAATGCCCCAACATCTTATACATTGGACAAACAGGATGATCGCTGCACAAAAGAATAAACGAACATAGAGCTGATATCAGAAATCACAAAACAAAGAAACCAGTTGCTGAGCACTTCCATTTTTTCTAATCACTCGATAAATGATTTGTTAAAGACCATCATCAGAGATGTGACTGGGACATCAAGACTTCAAAGAGAAACACCTGAACTCAAATTAATATGCAGACTAAATTCTGTGACAGCAGGATTGAATCAAGACTATGGGTTCTTTTCCCACTACAAAAGGTAATTTGACTTCAGGCTTCCCATGGTTTGAACCTGTTCGTGACTCATTGAATGGATTTAATGGCCACCCATCCCAGGCCATCACTTAAGCATGTAAGGAATGTTAAGGGGAACAGATGGCCCTTCAACTTAACTAGATGGCCCCTTAAACTTAACTAGATGGCCGTTGTCACCCCATTGTTTCTCTTGGGCTTGGCGTAGGTGGGCACTGCCTGACTGCAAGCTCCTTTGTAACACCGAAGACATGATTCACATTACCTTTGTTCCCCATATTCCCTGTAATCAGGGAATTGGTGGGAACAACAGGTTAAATACTCAGGTTTTGGGGGGCTCAGGCAGGATGGTCCCTGACATCCTGCCTGGCCTGATAACCCAGACGCTGACCTCCTCCGCTCACGAGTTCTTCCCTGAGTGTACCACGTTTAAACTACCGTCCGAGTACAAGTCTCTCTCTCTCCTGCCTGTAATGCTGCTGCTATTGCTGCTGGGACTGGTAAGAGCCTGCCCTGCAGCTTTCTTTAAAGATTAAAGTTACTTTATTCCTTTGCTGCTGCTTTGACACTGCTTCCTCCCAGCTCTGCACCCCACTTACCCAGCCCCTGGCAGCCTGGAAGTGGCCAGGGAATGTGCAGGCTGGGGCTCCCCTGGCCGCTTGTGAGCAGTGGGGGGAACATGCATCCCCCCCACTGCTCACAAGCAGCCAGGGTAGCCCCAGCCCACAAGTTCCCTGGCCGCTTCCAGGTGGCCAGGGGCTAGGCAAGTGGGGCGCCCAGCTGTAGCAGCTGGCACCCCCTTCCTCTGCTGCCCTGGTAGCTAGGGGTTGCCCCTGTTGGCTTTGCCCCCGCCCGGGATCGCAGAGGAGCAAAGCTGGCACCCACGGCTAGTGCAGGGCTGGCAATTCCCCCTGAGCCTGAGTGGGGGGCAAAGCCAGCTGCCACTGCCCCCCCAACCTGCCTGGGCAGCAAGCGGAGAGCCCGGGTGGGGGAGCAGAGCCCCTTCCCCTGCCCCAGCCCTGGAGGCAGGTGGGCAGGGGGCAGGTAGGGCTGCAGCAGCCTCTGCCCAGCCTGGGGGACAGATGCCCAGCCCAGGCAAGGGCAGAGCAGGCTCCCTCCCTGGGGGCATGGATCGCCTAGCCCCCTGCTACCCCCTATCCCCACCCTCTCCTCAGGGCAGGAGCAGGGGGCTAGGCTGGGAGCTGCTTGCTGAGCAGACTGCAAGCAGCTCCCAGCCTGCTCAATTTCACAGTGAAATTGACCAGACTGGGAGCTGCTTGCAGTCTGTGGCAAGCAGCTCCTAGCCCCATTGGGCTCCTAGCCCCCTGCTCCTGCCTTGAGGCTGGGGTGGGGAAAGGGGGTAGCAGGGGGCTAGGTGACCCATGCCCCCGCTTAGGGTGGTGGGGCAGAGGGGCAGTGGGGGAAGCCAGGGGGAAGAGGGGCTTCCCCTTTGTCCCCTTCCCCGCGTTTTTCCCCTGCCACTGGCTCTGGAGAGCTAGTGGTAGGGGATTGGTTGGCAACATGGCCCCGCTGGGGGCCCATGTTGCCACACCACCCATCATGCCCTTCCCCTAAAGCGAAATAGCAATTCCACTGTTTGGACATGCTATTTCAATTGGGGCTTTTCCTTTATTTCGAATTGACTTTTAGTTATTTTGAATTAAGTTGCTTCGAAATAAGGGCTTTATTTCAAAATGACTTGTTTCAAAATAACTTATTTTGAAACAAGGCCCTACATGTGGACATAGTTAGGGATATTGATAACATAGGCTATCATTGAGATACCACGGACTACCTGAGGAAAATACAGTCCATTGGTGAGCTTCCAGAAAACACCATTCTGGTCTCTGTGGATGTAGAGGCTTTTTACACCAACATCCCACACAAGGATGGATGGCAAGCTATTAGAAGAACCATCCCAGATGATGCCACAGCACAGCTTGTGACTAAACGTTGTGACTTTGTGCTCACCCACAGCCATTTCAGATTTGAGGATAATTTATACCTCCAGATCAGTGGCACTGCTATGGGCACCCGCATGGCACCACAATATGCCAACATCTTTATGGGCAACTTAGAACAACGTTTGTTCAAGTGTCCTCCCAAAACACCTCTTCTTTACCTACACTACACATTGATGACATCTTCATCATCTGGACGCATGGCAGGGATGCTCTTGAAGATTTTCACAGAGATTTCAACAATTTCCACGACACCATCAAATTGAGCCTGGAACACTCCACACAGGAGATCCATTTTCTCAACACTACAGTACAAATCAGGGATAGACACATCACCACCCCCCGTACCGAAAACCTACTGATCGGTATAGTTACCTACATCCCTCGAACTTCCATCTTAAACACACCACATAATCCATTGTCTATAGCCAAGCCCTAAGATATAACAACATCTGTTCTGATCCCTCAGACAGAGACAGACATCTTGAGGATCTCTATCAAGCATTCTTGAAACTACAGTACCCTCCTGCCAAAGTAAGAAAACAAGTTCACAGAGCTAGGCGGGTTCCCCAAAGTCATCTACTACAGGAGCGGCCCAAGAAAGAAAACAATAGAACACCACTAGTCACCACATACAACCCTCAAGTCAGACCTCAGACAGATCATTAAGGACCTACAGCCTATTCTAAAAGATGATCCCTCACTCTCTTAAGCGTTGGGAGACAGACCTCTCCTTGCCTACAGACAGCCACCCAATCTTAAACAGATACTCACCAGCAACTACAGATCTAACAACAGAAACATGGAAGCAGCACATACCCCTGTAACAAACCACGCTGCCAAGTCTGCCCACATATCTGCACAATAGATACCATCATAGGTCCTAATCAAACCTGCTACTCCATCAAAGGCTCATTTACCTGCTCATCTACTAATATGATCTATGCCATCATGTTCCAGAAATGCCCCAACACCTTATACATTAGACAAACAGGATGATCGCTGCGCAAAAGGATAAATGAACATAGAGCTGATATCAGAAACCACAAAACGAAGAAACCAGTTGCTGAGCACTTCCATTTTTCTAATCACTCGATAAATAATTTGTTAACGACCATCGTCAGAGATGTGACTGGGACATCAAGACTTCAAAGAGAAACAGCTGAACTCGAATTAATGTGCAAACTAAATTCTGTGAAAGCAGGATTGAATTGAGACTATGGGTTTTCTTCCCATTACAAAAGGTAATTTGACTTCAGGCTTCCCATGGTTTGAACCTATCAACTGCTCTGATCTGTTGTTACTTTATGACCTGATCCTATGTTTTACACCCCCTTGTATTTATTTTCATTCCATTCAGTAAGTTCACCCATCTTCGAAGCATCTGATGAAGTGGGATTTTCTGCCATGAAAGCTCATGCGAAAAATAAATCTGGTAGTCTTAAAGTGCCACACGACTCCTTGTTTTTTTTTCTTCAAATGCAAGCATCACATGTTTCTATTGATAGCTCTTGGATACTCCACATTTCTGGGTACTCCACATTTCTGGGTAAACATTGCTCACTTAAAAGAATAAACTCAGAAAATATGGGAATGGAAAATAATTTGTTTGAGACTATGGCACAGCAATGTAATCCAAAAATCTACAGGAACAGCTTTCACACAGTACCAATAATTTTCTTAGAAAAATATTTCCACTCATCATCTTGTGCCTTTGCATTTGACAATACATCATCAATTGTGAATATTTTTCAGTTTCACCATCCAATTCCATAATGACAAAAAGAGAAGAGCATTGAGTTCATTGTTGCAGTCATGTGTAAAATTTGCTTCAGTCTTCTCAGCACATATCATGAACATAATTGCAATACCAAAAAAACTGATGTGACAAAATAGCTGAAAAAAGGGAAAAGAATGTGAATGCATTGTTCCGTCTGATAATTAAACACATACTTTACTCAGTGTTTCTTACTAAACTGTCTACGAGCACAACTGACAGTTAAGCTACTAGGAACTTCACATACTGTAATTATCCTTCCCTTAAAATCTTTAGTAAAGAGACTGTTCACTTGATACTGGAATTTTGTTTCTATAAATTTGAAGTGAATTTAGTAGCTAAGGAAATTTACAGATTGAGAGCACCAAAAAATGAAATCCTCCCTTTGTCTGCAATACCTCTGCCATTGAACTTCTCATTTGCTTTTTTGTGGAGACAAACAAATGGATAGTCTTCTGTAGCAGAGGCTGTAGGCACAGAGCATATAACTAAAGCCATGTCTAAGCTAGAAAGTTTTGTCAACAGTAGTTATACTAGTGATAAAATAGTGTTATAATTGTAGCACTCACACCTGTCCACACAATACTCATTTTATTACAAAAGTAGGTCCACACTCGGCATGTATTTTGGCAGCAAGAGCAATGCACTGTGAGCAGCTAGCCCACTAGGCAACTCAGCAGCTTCTGTCACCAGGAATTCTGAAATTGGGGAGAGGAGCACACAGCATCTTGGATGCTGGCTCAGCATCCCATGGTGCAATGCATTTCTGTGCTATCACTCATTGCATTTCTTATAGTGACTTGTGTTCTTTTTTCAATGGTTTCCCCAGTCTTCTGTATGCCCATCATCTGAATCTGAAAACACAGCTCCTGCACTACTCTCCAGTGTTGTTTTCAGCATTCGTAACATATCTCAGTTCACCACTCAATATATTATGAGCTCTGAATCAGAACAGGAATCCAAGAAGCATGATCTGCTGGGTGACATGCAGACAACCAGCACCACAGTATTGTTCTTATTCATGGAGCATCTGCACATGGTGAACTGCCACTTCTGGGCACATGAGACAAGCACCAAGTGGTGGGATAGCATTGCTATGCGTGTCTGGGATGACGAACAGCAGTTACACAACTTTCAAATGTGCAAAGCCATCTTCATGGAACGCTGAGCAGAACTGACCAATGCCCTGTGACGTGAGAACAACAGAATGAGAGCTATGCTCTCGGTGAAGAGGCATATGGTGATCTCCATGTGGAAGCTGGCAACTCCAGTCTGCTACTTGTTGGTCGCTAATACATTTGGAGTTGGCAAGTCCACCACTGGGACTGCATTATCACAAGTGTGTAGGGCCATTAATCATAGTCTGCTGTGAAGGACTGTGACTCTAGGCAATGTGTGTGAAATAGTGGATGGATTTGCAATAGTGGGACTTCCTAACTGTGGAGGGGCAATAGATGGCCCACATTTCCCAATTTTGGCTGCAGAACAGCTTGTAACTGAGTCTATCAATAGAAAGGAGTACTTCTCTATGGGACTTCAGGCACTTGTGAATCACTGGCACGTTTCACTAATATCAACATGGGCTGGTGAGGAAAGGTGCATGATGCTCATCTCTTCAGAAACATGGGGCTATATTGGAAGCTACAGTCAGGGACCTTTTTTCCAGCTCAAAAGATTACAATGGGGTGTGACTTCCCCTCCCAGAATCTGATCTGCTATGCCACTGTGACCCCCGATCTCCACTCCTGAACCCCAATTTACTCCATTATACCAGGCGACCTCTTGCTCCTGAGTCAGCCCATGCCAGCCACCAGGGTGTAATCAGCCCCAGGCAGTGGGTGTGTGCTCTCCAGCAGCTCATGGGATGGTCTCAGAGAGCAACCTCAGCCCACAGATATTATACCAGGAACTTCCATCCCTACAGGGATTAGGACCCTTCCCCAATCACTGTAGAGCCATAGCCAGTTGTCTGCCCATCTATCAAAGAAATGGAAATGCCCAGCCTCGCTCATGAATACCCTCTAATGTTCACACAGCTTTAGATGAAACAAATACTAGTTTATCGATTAGAACATGATTTTAAGTAAGGATAAAGCAAATTAATGCACAATCATTTAATAAAGGAGTAAGGAGTTACCACAAGCAAATAAAAGATATAAAATATATGCTGCTCTAACAACACTGAATAACCTAACCTCATGGTCCAAGATTACTCACATACTTACTGACAGATGTTTTTACAGTCATTCTCTGCCTATTTCTAGGAAGGGCATGGATTTTTCTTAGAATTGGAGAATGTTTCAAGATTGAGAATATCTGGCAAAAAGCTCCTCACCCTTCCAAGTGTGTGTACTTGTTTTCACATCCTCATATTCCTGGACCTTGGTTACATCCTTTGTTCCATCTGAGGCAGGAAGCTCAATTTGCATTGTCTTTGTTGTGACCTGGGTTTCCTGGGATAACCCCTGAATATGCAAAAATTAGGGCAAGCTGCAAAAATGAGAACCAAACTCTCTGAACCCTGATGGGTGGCACGTAAGCAGACTCCCAGTCAGCACGAAACCATGCTTCTGATTTCCCACATCAGTTATCAAGAAACAAAACAAAGAGTAAACGGCTCCCATTATTGCATATCATCTCCTGGTTCCCAGCCAGTCACTGGGTCTTTTAAAGAGATAGGCTCTCCAGACCCCAAAGGGCCAGCCACATTACACAGAACAATATAAATTTGGATCTTACCCAAAATACCACTGTGCCAGGCAATCTTTTAGTAATTAAAAGTAAAGGTTTAATATAGAAAGGAAAGAAACAAAATATGTCAGATGTTAAATGGTCAAAGTGAATCACACACATACAAATGATTAAGAGTCCCTGTAAAGCAAGTGCTTGGAGTTTGCAGACTTGTTCAGTTCCTCTGGTAGACATGCAGCACCTGGGTGGGCCTTAGTCCATTGTTCAGTTGCAGTTGAATAGCTCCAGAGGTAGGCGTTAGCTGAAAACTGAGGACTGAAGACAAACTGGAGTTGGGGAAAGCTGTCTTTATCACCTCTTGCCTTCCCCATACCAATGTAGGGTTGAGTCACATGGTCAATCTGGGTGACACACTGAGCAGGTTTCTCCCCAGGCCCATTGCACCAGTGGTTCCCTTAGCAGACCACTAAGGAGACAATGATTGCAGACATGCTATCTGAGGTGTCTCCCAGAATTACACAAACTGGAATACAGACATAACACACACATTTATAACTTCTAATACAGATACAATTCCTACAAATAAATGATATAATCATTCTCATCAAATTATAACCTTTCTATTGGTACCAAACATGGCATATCTCATATGGGTTATAAGAATTATGAAATATTAATATGAAATATAATAAAGGGTCCAGCAAATCCAGACAGCATCACATGTGTCACATACTTTTCCAGCCTCTGTGCTAAGATATGGCCCTGATGGTCTGAGCCATGTAACATGCTTCACATCTGTACACATACAAGATCCTGCCAGAAATATATCATAACAATACGGTAGAACATTCAAAAGGGAACATTGCATGGCATAATTGGCATCAAACCATACAATTACCTTGCAAAAGTGAACAGAAAAGTTAAACAGATCATAACCTAGGGGTTCATGGATGTGCATCCCATGACAGCTCTCGAATACCTAGGTCCAGTTCCAAAACCTAAAATGCTGAACAGAAATCTCCCTTTGCTTACAGAAGGAGAGCAGACATAACAATACCAGATTAATAATTCTATTATCACAGATATTTTTTCTTCCTGTCTCAGGGGAAATCCAGTTCAATTAGAGAATTTAAATGGGATCACATCTTACCTGCAGCTTAATAGAATTGTTCAACAAGATCTCAGAAATAACTGTGAGCCCAGGGCTGATCCTCGCATTAAGGCAGGTACCTAGGATACCAGACTTTGATGGGCACCAGAGGGTGTTGGGCTGGGGCCAGATCAGCAAGGCTATTTTAAATCTCCCACTCTGAGCATTGTCTTGGACATGGCATGTTCAGGGTGGGACTCAGAGCAGCCTGGCCAAAGAGCAACTCTGGATGCCGGGTACATTGGGGGAAGGGATGGACCAGGAGGGCTGGGGAGCCTTTTCAAATCTCCTGCCCTTCCTGCACAGCACAGCTGAAGCAGGAATGTGAAAGGGGGAGGGAGCAGGTCCACATCTGGCAGCTCTCCAGCAGCAGAGTAATGTAAGTAGTGTGCTGCTGGGGCTGGGGAGCTGGATGTTCCAGCACAGACTTGGGTTGGGTGAAGGGGTTAGGGAGCCAGCTGGGATGGGGGGATTAGGGGGCCAGGTGCGTGGCAAAGAGGACCTTGGGAGACAGGCAGCAGGGGTGGTATTGGGCTGGGGGAGAGAAGTGCAGGACAGGGCCCAGGGGAAGGGGAAATAGTGTGGAGAGAGGGCTTCCAAAGCCAGGTGAGGGGAAGGAGACTTGGCCTAGCAGGGAAGTTAAATCCAGGATCCGGCACAATTTACTTTTGTTCTTTAAGAGTTGGCTCTTTGTTCTGGTTAACTCACTAGCAGTCTCGCTAGTGTCTGTGAGCTTCAGCACCTCAAGAACCCTTCAGCATTGTAATGAAATGCTGGGATGCTTGCATTGTCTCCTAGTCAGGTGTGTCAATTGGTGCTCAGGTGTGTTAATTGACTCTCATGAAGGCCAGGATGAGTGCTTTGTTACAAATTCCAAAGGAGTATCCTTTAAAAGTACCACAAGACCCCTTGTTTGTTTTGCTACACTTTTGCATTTCTGATAAGGATTTATTTCATTTCCATGAATGTGTTGTATTGCCTAAACAGTCTGGGTCTCCACCGGGTATACATCATTATTTCTTGTGCTCAAGCTCCAAAGGAGTAGCCATGTTTGTTCTTCTGAACTGAAATAACAAAGAGTCCTGTGGCACTTTCAAAGACTAACAAATTTATTTATTGCATGAGCTTTTGTGGGAGAAAATTCCACTTTGTCAGACACTTTAAAGTTGGGGAAATTAAGATTCTGAAAAAGTGGGATTTTCTGCCACAAAAGTTCATGGGATAAATGAATTTGTTAGTCTTTGAAAGTGCCACAGGACTCCTTGTATATTTCTTGTGCTGTTAAACTTTTTTAATGGTGTCAGTTGATAAGATACTAGCTCACAATTTTTTGAGTCACTATGCATAGCTGATAATGAAACACTAGGGCACTTAATATATTTTTTAATATCCATTGTGCTTATTCCTGGAGAGTCAGAACGATGAGTTTTTTGTTTAATTTTATTCCATGTCTCTGCCTCAGTTTGTGTTTATGACAGCAGGTTTTAGGAGTGTGTATGTGCGAGAGAGAGATTTGTGTATCTCCTTAAGCTGCAGTGAAAGATACACAGATATATTAATGCCCCAGGGGCTAGGTCTTGCTGCAAACAGTCTTGTTTGTTTTAAAAACAGCCTAATAATTTTTGGGGGGAGGGTCCATTGTCATGGGGGGGTATTGTTGTGAAACCATTTATACTGGTGTGTTGTTACTGGAGCTAATTCACGACTTTCCTTTGATTTAGAATGTGGGAAAGATTTGGGAGAGGGGAGACTGACAACTGAACAGGCAGCACATGGTCTTGACAGAATAAGGCATGAAGATGACATCTCCTGGAGAAGGTGCATCTCCTCCTGATAGCTCCTGCTTCACAAAGATGCTCCAGGAATAGGAGATTGTTCCCATCCCTTGGTGCATCCCAGGGTCTCTGATGCTTGCCTCTCTCAGCCTCAGTGTCTGAGCAGGGACAAAGATCTGTTCTTGTCAAAGCATCATTTTTAGACATCCTGGTGCAGCCAGGCTATGTTTTGGGTAAATCACAATCTCTGTCATTGCAGATATGTATCTTTCATCTTCTTTCTGGGAAGCTTGGTCTGCTAGTAGCAATTTCCTGAGGCTTGTTTTGCTGTCATCATGTAGAAATCTTGATATAGGGAGGATAAATGGGACTTAGGCCCGAGCTTTCAGAAAAATTATGTGTCTTTCCTCTTCTTATGAATGGAGGATTTCAGTTCACTGTGCGCACTACAGATCTCTGATGTTGTCATAACTACTCTTGCATTAAAGCAATGGGACAGAAAATGGACTAGATAGAAGAAATTGAGGTTTGCCTGGCTCTGCATATTATTAAGGGGGCCTGGAATAGACGAGCCATGTGTTGTTAAAATTCTACCCTCACTGCTCATTACTTTATGCCAGGTGATGAGAACATATACTACCATGAGAATTTCAATATATACATCTTTGTTAATATGTTTCATTGAGTCTCAATTAACTGGCCTTGGGAAATATTCCAGTTACAGTATTTTAAATTCTATTGCATTGCTGTCAAAATCTGAACTCTGTGCCCCTGTCTTAGGAACCTGTGGCTGCCAGATAATCACAAATACATAATGTCTTGGTATCAGTGTTTGAGCAATGAAGGCCAATTCATTTTACAGATAACCAAAAAAAAGGGTTATTTTGTACCTTTCTCTTAAATATGAATTGTTTAAGAAACTCAGGCTGTCAGAAATCTGCTGCTGATTGTTTCGTATTTCCTTAGTTTTCAGTGCTTTAAATATAGGGTCTCTCTGTGAAGTCAACCTATAATACATCTATTATATTTACTCTTCTACACTTCTTTAATGCTGCTGTAGCATTTGTATACCATTTCTAGCATTAGGCTGGGGAGCTTACCTGGCCCAGCTTGCTGGGGGCTGGGGTCTCACCCAACCTGCAGTTTGGTCAGCATTTGTGTTCAGGGGTGCGAGGGCTTGGTGCAGACAGTGAGCTGGCCATGCCCACCAGGCTGATTAGAGGTCCAGGACTGCCCTTGGATGCCATTGGATTGGGCCCGTGCCTGCTGCAGTCAGCAAAGTTGGGGGGAGTGCCAAAATCACATATCATCTAGGGCACCAAAAATGCTTGGGCCGTCCCCATAATTTGTCAGTTTGAACATTTTCAATGAATAGTAAAATACTACCCTGAAGGGATTAATAAATGTTTGAGACTAGCTGTAACCCATCAAAAATGATGTGGAAAAAATCATGGTTTCTTCCCCAAGTGAGCACCACATACAATTGTCTGAAGAGTCAGTGTGAAATGTTTGAAACAGCTGAAAGCAGAGAAGGGGGCAGGGGCAAGAGGTGGGGTGCAACCACTTGTCAGTACCATTGAAAGGATAGGGTAGGGGGCATGGAAGACATGAAGGTGAGGAGTGTGCGCATAGGGGGAAGGATGAGGACATGGGATGTGGAGGAAGGGATGAGTAACAATGGAGAAGGGGCAGGAGATGGGGCAGTGAAGGGGAGGGCTGGAGAAGGGGGCCATGGGCAGCAGATGGGAGCAGAAAAGGGATGGGTGCTGGCAGGAGGTAGGGAGGACTGGGGGAAGAGGTGGGGTGATGAAGGGAGACAGGAGTAGGAGACTGGGGCGGAGAAGGGGTGGGTGGGTGTACCATGGGACAGGCCATTGTGATGTCAGAGGTGACTCAGCCAATTGCACCTTGCTCCCTCCTTGGGAACAACTCACTGAGTCACCTCTGACATCACAATGGCCTGTCCCATGGTATTCTTCACATCACACGTGCACATACACATGCATGCACTCGCGCACCTAGTGAATTAGTATAGATAATTCTCATCATTAGTGCGCTCAGGCATCATAGCAAAGGTTTGCCTTGAACAAAGTTAAATAGCAAACACTAGAAGGAAGGAAGTAATATAGGAGAAAGTAAAAGGTTAAAATAGAAAAAACAAGTAGAAATGGTCAGAAATGAGACCTTAAGACCTAGTGAAACAAACCAAAACAGTAAGACTGAGTTGGATAAATAGACAAGTGGGCAGGAGTCAGGCTAAAGAAATCTAACCTCACAGAAATTGGCAAGAAGTAAGCTGAAACTATGGTATTAAGTATGAAGAGTGGGGAAGTACCTTATATGTAGGGGGTATCCAGTCAGCATACCACCAAAGAGATAAGAGATATTTTACCCAAACCATCCAGTGCAAGGGTATGAGAAATGTTAAATAAACTGCAGAATGAAATCTTAATGGATGAAGTTGTTTACGGATGCATGGACCTATCAAAGTAATGGGTGGCATAAAAAAAGGGGTACATGGACTAATCAAGGTAAATTTGGACATGAAGGAAGGCTGAGCCAATAGGGCCAAGAAGTGCATAATAGACCCCACTGAAGAATTAAAACACCTACTCAAGAAACTACCTAAGGCAGCACAGAAACAAATAAAGGCAGACACACCACCAGAACCCCAACCAGGAATATTCTATCTACTACCTAAAATCCATAAAAAAGGAAACGCTGGATGCCCCATCATCTCAGGCATTGGCACTCTTGCAGCAGGCTTATCTGCCTATGTGGACTCCATCCTCAGACCCTATGTTATCAACATCCCTAGCTATCTTCAAGATAACATGGATTTCCTGAGGAAAATCCGATCCATCGGTGAGCTACCTGAAAACACCATCCTGGCCACTATGGATGTAGAAGCTCTTTACACTAGCATCCCACACAAGGATGGATTGCAAGCTATTAGAAGAACCATCCCAGATGATGCCACAGCACAGCTTGTGACTGAACTTTGTGACTTTGTGCTCACCCACAACCACGTCAGATTTGAGGGCAGTTTATACCTCCAAGTCAGTGACACTGCTATGGGTACCCGCATGGCCCCACAATATGCCAACATTTCTATGGGCAACTTAGAACAATGTTTCCTCAAGTCTCATCCCAAAACACCTCTCCTCTACTTATGCTATATTGATGACATCATCATCTGGACCCATGGCAGGGATGCTCTTCAAGATTTCCACAGAGATTTCAACAATTTTCACCCCACAATCAAACTGAGCCTGGAACACTCCACACAGGAGATCCACTTTCTGGACACTATACTACAAATTAGGGATGGACCCATCAACATCAATTATACCAAAAACCTACCGATTGGTATAGTTATCTACATCCCTTGAGCTTCCATCCTAAACACACCACTAGATCCATTGTCAACAGCCAAGCCCTAAGATATAACCGCATTTGCTCTGATCCCTCAGACCAAAACAGACATCTTCAGGATCTCTATCAAGCTTTCTTAAAACTATGGTACAGACTGACAGAGCTAGACGGGTACCCCGCAGTCAACTACTACAGGAAAGGCCCAAAAAAGAAAACAATAAAATGCCACTGGTCACCACATACAACCCTCGGGTCAGACCTCTACAACAGATCATTAAGGACCTCCAGCCTATTTTAAAAGATGACCCCCTCACTCTCTCTAGCCTTGGGAGACAGACCTCTCCTCGCCTACAGACAACCCCTGAACCTTAAACAGACACTCACCAGCAGCTACAGACCTAACAACAGAAACATTAAAACAGGCACATATCCCTGCAACAAACCATGCTGCCAACTTTCTCCACATATCTGCACAAAAGACACCATCATAGGACCTAATCAAGCCAGCTTCTCCATCAAAGGGTCCTTCACCTGCTCATCCACTACTATGATTTATGCCATCATGTTCCGGAAATGCCCCCACGCCTTATACATTGGACAAATAGGACAGACCCTGTGCAGAAGACTAAATGCATACAAAACTGATATCAGAAATCATAACACAAAAAAAAACCCAGTTGCTGAGCACTTCCATCTTCCTAATCACTCCATTGATGACTTGTTAATGATGGTTGTCAAGAAAATCAATGGGACATCAAGATTTCAAAGAGAAACAGCCAAAATTGAACTAATGTGCAAATTAAATTGTATGAACGCAGGGCTGAATCGTGGCTATGCATTCTTTTCACATTATAACAAGCAATTTGACTTCACCCTCCCTCTGTATGCTGTTTCCTGGGGTATGTCCACACAGGCTTCTTATTTCGAAACAAAAGAGGTTGTTTCGAAATAAGAAGCGGCATGTCCACACAACACACCATTATTTCGAAACCGTTAAACCTCGCATCTAATCAAAATAGCCATTGTTTCAAAATGGTTGTTTCGAAACCACAGCGTTCGGATGCGTTGTTTTGAAACAACACCGTTTCGAAACAACTGTTTCAAAACAACATGTCCGAACGGCATTGTTTCAAAATAACCATTTCGAAACAACGGCTATTTCGAAAGCAGGCTTTCCCTTAATTCGAACTAACAAACTGTTAATTTGAATTAACTTATTTCGAAATAAGGATTTTATTTCAAAATAGCTCATTTCGAAATGGGTTATTTTGAAATAATGATGTATGTGTGGACATAGCCCTGGAGTTTGAATCCTTACAAATGCTCTGATTTGCTGTTGCAGTATGACCCAATCCAATGTCTTACACTCCCCTGCATTTATTTTCATCCAATTCTGTAAGTTCTCCCTCTTCAAAGTGTCTGACAAAGTAGAATATTCTCCCATGAAAGCTCATGTGATAAATAAATCTGTTAGTCTTTAAGTGCCACAAGACTCCTTGCTTTTTTTGCATAATAGAAGGAGCCCAAGAGACCAGATTTCATGCAGCTAAGGAGGGTGACAGAGAATCCTGCTGTCAGTTGAGCTGTTCTTTTGCATTGCAAGCACAAATGCTGTCGGTGCCCCTGTTGGCATAGGTCATTTTGCTATGTGGCAATAAAAACCTAGCGTGGCACCTTCGTTTCTACAAAGATCTGTGGTCATGTTGGTTTCTCAATCATGAGTGTTATATCAGTCTACCTGTCGCACAGAGGGTATGCTTAGGCTCCAGACCACCCGTCTAACGGAGTCCCCACCTAAGGCCTGAGCCAAAGGCAATCCTGAGGGAACACTAATACAGAGACACATGCACATAGCCAAACCGAAACCCATGCCACATGCACAGCACCAGCAATAACATTGTCCCCGCACAGAACCACAAGCAGCAAAAGAGATTGTCAAATAACTTAGATAACTGACATCTTTAATTAATTTCAAGATATATTGACCATGGCCCTGTAAAATGTATAACAACCTGTGCATAACAATATTTTAAAACTCACATTAAAATATTTTCAAGCATCTGCTTTAAAGTTAATTGACACAAACAAAAAATTTCCAAGTTAAATTTTTCATGCTATCCTTTATGGACATCATTGATCCTGGATATTGCTACATATTGTGACTGGGAATCTCAAAAATTGCTCTGAGACCTTTCTAACATCTGTGCAGAGAGCAGATGAAAAATAAGGCTTCAGCCATAATAACTATGATTTTAATTACTTGCAATGGTGTAAGTCAAATCCCAAGCTTCATTTCACTGCAGTTTTCATCGATGTAATTTCCCTTTTCTTTTCAAAGCTAATATAGCATTGTAAAAGGAGATTAAGACCAGCATTTTCCTTAGGGCTTGTCTACATGGCGCGTTACACTAACGTTAAATGCATTTTAATGGCACTTTTGGTTTTTCACCCCACTGTCATCCTAACCTAAACCTATTTCAAAACAAGGGCATCCTTAGTATCTACTATGCCACTGGCCTTGTATATCAAAAAGGTGAGTTTCCCTGCCTTATTTTTTTACTACTGCACCATTTGGTCCCTGCCCTGAAAATTTCATGCTGCCTGAGACAGAATCAGATAAATAGAGGTAAAGGAAAGGGAACAGGGTGAATTCAGACAAGCCTGAAGTGTGCCGTGCCAGGTAGGATGTAAATGCAAATGCACACTAGCGTGTTGCATGCTCACTGACCCATGTGGATCCTGACAGAACACACTAAATATTCTCTAGTGTATGTTAATGTAGTACTATTTGAAACTGGACTACAATAATGTTTATTAGGAAACTTCTAGTGCATACCACCAGAGTCCACACAGCTCAGTTAGTGAACATTTTGCTGTGCATAAGAATTTAAATTCTGGCTACTATCGACTAAGGGCATGTGGCAAATGAGCCTTTAAGTCTATTTTCCACTCACTTCTGCTCATTCTGTACAATGGCATTTGGAAACAAAGCAGTACAATGAAACAATCATCCTATTAGTCAGATGCCATTGGCATTTGTATGCCTACAGCAGTTCAACTAAAAGAAGAACTTTCCCATTAATGTATTTCCAGATGTAGCTCCTCAGCAAGAGACCCTGGATGTAACCAGTATAATAGAATCTCAAATGCACTGGCTTAGTGCCTGGTAGACAGATCCTGAGGGCCACAGGTTCAAAGAAAGATATAAAAAATGTTCACACATTGGGCGGAGGGAGTTGCTAGTGTGATATGAGAGCTCGGGCAGCAGGTTGGAGAGTTCAAGAGGTCACTTTTTACACAGCAACAATCGATTCTGACTGTAAATCAGAACAGCCAGCCACCTTCTGCAGATGCAAGGTCTGTTTTTTGTGTTTAAGCTTGTGTGAAGTTAAAACAAAACAATGTGTTTAACATAAGCTCCACTGGCATTAGTCAGAGGCAACCTTGGGCAATTGGGGGCCCTAGGCAAAGGCTGATTGTGGGGGCTCCCACTGCTTCCTTCCCTGTGGCCCCAGTCCCCTCTGCAGCCCTAACCGCCCCCCCAAAAGGACTCCTTGTTTGTTTTCCTGAACCAGACTAACATGATGATCCTTCTGGAATTCATTAATTATTCTTGGGTGTGATATTTTTAAAGATCTTTCCATTATGAAGCTTGTGAGTTGATCATCCTTCACTTAACAGAAATGAGCTAATGCTGAACTACAAAAAGTTACAATGAATGTTTAATTTTTTTAAAAAAGTATGTGCATTCATTAACAAAAAGTGTTAAAATGAATGATGACTAAAAAATAACTAAAATACCACACTAAAAATTTTGGCAGTCAAATCTTACAAATGATTCATATAGGCTTGGGTTTACGTGCCCTAGAATTTTAATACAAATAATTATAATAAATAAAAATAGATGAAAAGAAGGTTTATAGTGTGTAGGTATAAATGAAAAACACCAAATTTCAATGAAATTCTCTGAAATACTCAAGTTCATAAGACTCTAGCCCCCTCAAAAATATTACGTATTAAGTACAAAAGAAGCTAAAAATTTACTTGCCAAAAGAAAGACTTATAGCAAAGACACAGCACACAGCTGTAATGATTCCTGAGGGCAGCACTGTATTTGTATGTAGCAGCCTATAAGGACCTACTTGGTAACCTAGGCTAATCAAAGCCAAAGGAAAAATTGTGATAAGGCAAAATAAGAACAGGTAAAAAAAGAAAAGGAAAGTCAAAATTTCACAACTAGGATTAAAAAATGATAGAGTAAATAGCCACACTGAGGAACTAAAAGATGAGACCACCGGAAAAATTCCTGCTATTGTGCTGTCTATTGGTGTCACAAAGAGCTTGATCCTGCTCTTTTAGCATGTCAGCATGAAGGTGATGGACAGATAGTAGAGAAATCTGCAATTCAGATGAAGCACAGATCCTAATGATAGTTTGCCTTGATGAGCCAAGACTGAAAGGTGCTTAGGCTTCTAGCCCTACTGACTCTGATAGATGGGAACGATTTCTGTATCTTCATTTCTGCCCACCAAATTGAAGATAGGGTCCCTTATTACTCAGGGCCCTAGGCAGCTGCCTGCTTCGCCTAAAGCCGCCACTGGCATTAGTGTGTACACCACACAATGAGTCACATACACTGGGAAGTACACAGACTGGACCGGATTGTGGAAAGCTTCCCCAAATCTAAAGTCTACAGAAGGCCTCACACTTTTGCATTTCCTGTGCTCAGAAGAGTGAATGCCTGTTCCTAAAGTGTGCCCCAAAGGAGCATTGAACCCCAAAGGGTCAGAAGGGTGAGGGGTGAGACCATGGGCTCAGTGTCATCTGGCTGCCCTAAGGATAGTGTAGCCTTTGCCACCTCTCTGTTCCCCAGGCTTCTTGAAGAGGGTGGTCTCCCCTTGTCAACAGAGCCCCATCAGAAAGACCTGCAGAACTCAGCTGATATCTCAAACAGGGCCTTCATTTGAAACTTAATTCTGTTATCTGTGCATACTACTTAACATTCATTGTGGTCTCCCATCCAGACTTTAATTCAGCCTCCTGATTTTCTTTTACATCCTCCCACTGGCTAGTATGTCTTTTGTATGGGATAACAGATCCAAATGTTGTCACCA
Source organism: Podocnemis expansa (assembly GCA_007922195.1). NCBI lineage: Eukaryota > Metazoa > Chordata > Testudines > Podocnemididae > Podocnemis > Podocnemis expansa. The sequence goes on from ML681998.1 coordinate 1,238,746, forward strand.
ATGTTTTCTAAAACCTTTTGAATCCAGAGTGACAAAGATCTTTTAATGGAAACAGTGAATGATCCACTATTATACAGTGTTAACGTGGGTCTAAAATAAAAGGCTAATTTTCATGTAAATTACAGAGGAAATGGACTGTGGTCCCTGGAGCCAAAAGGATCATGCAAAAGAAAATAGCTTCTTATACTAGGATAAAACAAAGAGGGGGGTGATAAAAAGAAGGAGGTTGCAGACTGTCAGAGCCTTGTCTCTTGGGCATTGCTGTTCCGCACTGCCACCCCCACTTGGCTGGATTCCAGTCACCTTACTCATGTTGAGCAGCACCTTATTCCATGAGCGGTTCTGCTAACTGTAGGGAGCTATGTGTAGAGCAAAGACTGGTTAGCTTGAGAAACCGTATCATGGAATCTCAATCATTTTCTTTGCCTTTTGCTGTAATATTATGACAACATGGCCAGTGAAATCTGTACTGACTAACACGTTGCTATGTGGATGGCCATTGGAAGAAACAAAGAACACCACGAAGAATCCTGGCTACCTTTAGAGGTTATACCAACTATTTCTGCAAAAAAAAAAAAATATGACATGCTACAAACATGGGTGGAAGCACTGCGTGCCAAAAAGAAGAATAGGAACTACAGGAAAAGTAGCAGCAAAACAGCAAGCTTTTGCAAGAAAAACTGCTGATTCATGAATGAGTAAGATTTCTGAAAAACCAGCTGGCTGTTAGTAATTCTCAAGCACATTTAACCCATGTGACTGCTATTTCTGCAATGACTAACACCTGCACTGGATGCTTCTGGTTGCATTACAAAGGTAATTCCCATAGGAGCTTAGTAATACAGTTCTAGATACAAGGGAGATAACAGCATATGATGGGTCTGTTCTGTAAATTCTAGCATGCAAATAGCATTGAGCCTATTAAAGCCTGAGAGATGATGCAACAGACATTTTAAACAAGGGAACAATAATTTTTTTTTGCTCTATAACAGCTTGATATTCTTTATTTTTACTCCTTCTTCCTCCTCTCTTGCCTGCTTGTTTCTCACAGTCTTCTGAGTCCTCACTTACATTCCAGCCCAGTTCCTTTATGAGTGTAAGTCTGGTTTTGTGGAATTTTGCCAGTTTCTTTTTTTATTTCTCTAGTTTCTCAGACATGCTTTTACATACAAACTCAGACATGATTGTTCCTCCTGCCTTTTTTCTGTGTAACCTAGTGACATCCTGTATCAATGATTAATTAATTATTATACTGTTCAAGGTGGAGACATCTTGTTCACTTTGTAAAGAGCCTTGCATATTGGGGCCAGATTTTGTGAAGAGCTCAGACTACCTCAGAGTCAGATTTTTATGTACTCTGCACTCACAGCCATGACCAGATTTTCGTAAGGCTCCAGCACACTTCTTATTTTGTACCTACATAGAAGCCATGTTCCTTTGACAATCTGAGCGTGTTAAAAGGTTTGGCCCATATAGTCCTGTGTAAAGGCTCAGCAATGATAATCTGATAGGGTATGTCCACACGAGTCTTTTATTTTGAAACAACACTGGTTGTTTTGAAATAAACTGAATGTCCACACGACGTTTTCTTATTTCAAAATGACAGGCTCTGTCATTTTGAAATAAGAACCGTCATTTTGAAACAGCTTAAACTCCATTCATTTTGAAACGTCTGTTATTTTGAAATGGTTATTTCAAAATAAGGCCATTTGGACATGTTGTTTCGAAACACCACCATTGTTTCAAAACAACTGCTTCGAAACAACATGTCCAAACAGCCTTATTTCGAAATAACCATTTCAAAATAACAGCTGTTTCGAAAGCAAGCTTTCCCTTAATTCGAATTAACATTTTCTTAATTCGAATTAACTTATTTCAAAATAACTCATCTCAAAATAACTTATTTTGAAATAATGATGTATGTGTGGACATAGCCATAGGTTTTTATAAAACCTTTCTTCAAATGGATTCCAGAACACATTACTGACTGGCAGTGTACATTATATTATGGATCTGTGGTAATGGCTCTATAATCAAGGTATTAACCTAGAGTTAAGGTATTTCCCATTACTAGTAACCTTAACAAAAAAGGAGTCTGGTGGCACTTATAAAGACTACAAATATATTTATAAAATCAAATAAATTTGTTACTCTTTAAAAATGCCACCAGACTCCTTGTTTGTTTTGCTGAACTAGACTAACATGGCTACCCCTTTGGAACTAGTAGCCTGAATATACACATAACATGTTCAGAAATGCTCAGAACTAAAGGATCTTATAATTTTGGCTCCATCTTCATGGTCCTCAGGAGACTTCATAGTGGGAACAGCTACCTTGTACTCCTACAGCCGGTGTAAAGGGCATGGAACTGCCAAGGCCCTGATGGGGTAGAGAAACCTGTCTCTGAGGTTACCTCAGTAACATCAAAATTAAAAGGCTTACTGGGAAGGCAGGCCGTGTGAAAAACTCAGCCCATTTTTTATTAGGGAGGTAATACACCTCAGATGGTAACCGAGTGCAGAGTTGCCAAAATAAAATGAATTTATCAGCATGGGCTGCCCTTGCCAAGCAATGTACCTCATCTGCAAAGATTAATAACTCTCTACTGACCCTTCCAGGTATATAGTGTTCACATCTGAACAATGCCTTGGGACTTGGCTTGGCTTGATTATAGTAGCCTATAAATATTTTCAGAAACCTCATGCACTTCAGCAACATGGGTGTGTTGGTAAAGACTAAGACAAGAAGAAAATCCATCCTCACATGCAAACAATGTTGTATTATAATAAAAACTTAAAGGGGTTGCTCTGGCAGTTTGTTTTTTCACTGAGGTGCTGATGTCTTCCACAGAGTTACTGTAACAGGCTAGGTATCCCATATACACATTGCACGAGACTACAGTAAAGGACACTGTCCTCCTATGAGGTGTGAGGATATGTGTATGTCTGAACTGGCATCTTGCTAATACAAGATGCTGCCCTGTATACATTAGAGCTTCTTGTGTCACATTTCCTTTCACTATCAGGCTGTATTGGGGTGGCTATACATCATTCACCAGTTCAGAAACAAACTAGGCTGAACCTGTGAACGAAAGAAGTGCCTCTAGTACCTGTTTCTTCTCACAAATGCTGAACTGGGTGAAACAAACGCCTCAGAAATCCTCTTCCTACCAGTGAATGGGTCACGTCTCCTTTTATTTGTGTTCTACAGAATGCACATTCCTGTTTGATCAACCATAGCCTATTCTCAGGTCAGTTAGGGCAACTTTGGAGAGTGTAAAGCTGTCCTATAGCCATATCAGTCATTTAGTAGAGGATTCCCCATATCATGCAGTCACCATGGCAGCTTCCAAATCTCTGATGAGGGACATGCTCAAGTCATTTCTATTCCCCATTTATCCCCAGCTGCCAGATCATCTTCTAGAGCAGGGCTCTCAAACTCAAATCACCATGAGGGCCACATGAGGATCAGTACATTAGCCTGAGGGCTGCACCACCGAAACCTTTTCATACAATGATACAAAGTATAGTCAAAATGAAAAAAATGAAGAGTAATACATATATGCCAAGGAGGTAGTAAGTAAGAATTACTTCTGTTCAAGATGGAGATATCATCAGGAAGACAAAGAGTATATAAAAAACACACTTTAAATTTTGCATTATTAATCATTTGAGAAATTCTAAGTGTCTTTGAGGGCCACAAGAAATATCTTCAGGGGTCTCAAGTGGCCCACTGGCCACAAGTTTGAGATCCCTGTTCTAGAGGCTGTTAGGGCAGACATAAGCTGGAGTAACCTTGAAGGTGTTCTAAACTTTGCCAGAAACCACACCAGTGCAGAACTGGCCCTGTGGCTTTTATTTTACTTAACAGCCTAAGTCAACAATAATGTTTCTTTCACTGAGGTTATGTCTACATTTCCAGGGGCTATATCTACATAGGTGACAATATCTACATTAAAGATATAACTAACAGTGTAGACAGCAAGGTATTCTTTAGACAAGTAGAGTAAAAACACTTCCGAAACTTAGGGTATATACTGACATGGCTCTATACCTGCTGAAGGAACACCTCCCACATCTACAGTGATATTTTTAGCAGTGCAATGCCCAAAAGAAGATTGATAGCAAAAAAAAGGCTCGAGCAAGGAACTTTTCACTGCCATGTGTGACTATGCAGCACAGTGTGGACATAACTTGCTTTTCGTGGTGTCACAGAACTACAAATTACCCAATCTGCTGCCACCAGTGTAGACAAGCGATTAGAAAGACCTGCTTTAGAAATTACTTTAGGGAAGTTCTACAGCCTATGTTATGCAAGGGGTCAAGTTAGATGATCACAATGTTCTCTTCTGGCCAAGGAATCTGTGCCACCTGAGAATAAAAGTCAAAGAACTGAAACTAGAACCCAGAATACTAAAGTTTGTGAAAGGAATAAAAAATTAACCATTTTCTTCCTCCATTCTCTAATGGCATCTGCATGATGTCACATCATTTTTTTTGTTCCACAGATATGCAATATTAGTCAATCGTTTTAAAGATAGCACATGCATCTAAAATCATCTTGGTGATTTTTAGTTGCTAGATGGGCATAGGCAAAGTTAAGCTCTTAAATATCTTTGACAAAAGGGCAAATAGTAGGTGTGAGTAAAAACCAGTTTCACAGATAGCACCACTGGAGGGATTGTGGTGATTGGCTGAAAGGTCAGACATATCTGGAGCTAAGACAGCATCAAAATTTCCATTAAGTTTCCCTCATTTTTCCAATCCTAGCTTTGTATATAAGACTTTGCCACGTTATTGTATTGTGGTTACATGCTGCTATTATTTACTTGTTTTTCTAGTGGAGATCTGCCAATTCACTGTTAGAGCCCTCACCACTGTGAGAGAGTGAAATAGCAAAGATTAAAGTTCTCACAGAGTTATTTATATTGATTGCATGTTCCAAAAACTCCAGTCCTTGCTATAATTTGACCTAGACTCTTTCTGCAAGCCTTGCACTCAGAGTATGGGCTAGCATCATGCTCTGCTTTACAGTTCAGCTTAGGACCTTGCTAAAGTGGTCCCATCAACATGAAACTACTTGACTCTGTAACTGATTGAGAGCATGCACAGCCTTATAGGCAGTCAACCACAGAATCAGGGCTATAAACTGTACACTTAAAAACAATGACATTCTTCTTGTGCATGTTCACATACATTTGAACAATGCATTCCATTGCTTCTGTTTTTTCTAGTTCACTTACATTAACTATTTAAGTTCCAGAATAGTGTTTAAAATACTTTTGAAAAAATGTTTCATGAGCTCTCTGAAATTTTGAGTTTGCAAAAAATTTGACAGCCTGCAATTTCTATCTGGAGAGATTTGATGCCTCCAAAAACAACTGAAAAAAGTAAAAAAAACTTGATGATTTTTTTTTATACTCAAAGCAGAGGTATTGAGAAAGTCTTGTTTTAAAAGGAAGCAAGGATTGTCTTGTGATTAAGGCAGAATACTGAGCCTGAGGTATCACAGGTTCCAAGACTGCTTTACTATGTGCTTTATGTACAATCTTCGACAAGTCACAATCTTCCTGTTCCTTATTTTCCTCATTTCTGAAATGGGAATAATAATAATTGCCTACCTATTGATGTGTGGATGCCAGAACAGCTCAGTCTCATTCCACTCACTCACAAGATGCAATGTATTATGTGTTGCATTATCTTACATAATACATTGCTTCTATCCGATACCATTCTATCAGCATCTCTGGCTCCAGAAATACAGAATCAATAGTTATCAGCCAATAACATGCACATACATCAAAAAAGCACATTTAAAGATCTTTAGGTTCTTCAGTTTTAGAAAAAGATATAGCTCTCCTTCAGGAGAATTAAAGTATCTCCATTAACCTTGTCTTGTGCCTTCATCACAAAAATATTGTTTCCCCTTTGGACCTGAGTGAAAAAGCCAATTGGTCTTTGTCAGGTTGTTCCCATGAGGAGGAGAAATTGGTTGTATGTGTCAGCTGTTTGGTACAATCCTATTTACTTATTAAGGAAGAACACAAAGTCACTTTTCCCTAAACATACTAGAAACAAACCATAGTGGCCATTTCCTTGCTCAGAACTCTATGTCTGCATTTCCAACAAGTACTCTACCAGAAAAAAGGCTTCCACCCAGGGCTAATACCACCACTTCTCTAGCTTTCTGCCTTACACAGGGCCACAGACAATCTGTCTCATATCTCCTCATTTGCAATCAAACCAGAGAAACCACTCAGCCAGCACTGGTTAGCTGTCTAGCTGCTTTGTCAAGCACCCAATTCCTTGGGTTGTAATTTCCTGCATTTTCAGCTATCACTGCAAAAAAGGGAATTTAATCATACCTTTCAGTTAACCTGAAAGAAGGGTGGTTAGCACTCCTATCAGTTATAATAAGGTCTGTGATTGTTTAAAGATCAGAACCCCCCCCCTTGATAAAAGTCATTAGAACTTTCCAACATAACCTCTTCTTCTTCCACCTGATCTCTTGCATGCCATAATTTGCAGTAGTAACAGAGTCAGGAATCATACCAGTGGTTCAGATTGGCTAGGTATTTCAATATTCCTATGTTGTTCCCTTACTCAGCCAACATGCTTAAAAGGCAGAATGATCCTATAGAAAAATAACACTTTACATTATATTGTTTCCATGAATCAGACTAACAGCACTATAAGCAATAATCACAAATTCTAAACTTCCACCCTGACCAGGAACTATATAGACTCACAGATAGTGAAACCAACCACTAAAAAAGCTGAAAGGCCCTACTGGCATTGTGAGGGACAGCTGATAGTTGCCTTCACACATGCGCCCTGCCCGTGTACAACAGATGTAGCTCACAGTTGGAGACTGAGTCATATCAAGAAAAACTCCAGACAGTTCTGAGAAAAATGAAAATATGAGGTGGCCTCCCCTGCGTTGTTTACAAAAGATGCATGTCAGGACAATTTTTAAGTTTAATCACTAAAGAGAGCAGTTAGGCAGCTAATAACAGCTACAATAAACAGCATCCATCAGTTTAATGTTATGTTTAGCAAATTAGAAAATCATGTTTGGACAACATCAACCAGTCACTAATTGAGCTAGATGGAAATTTACCCTAAAACAAGTATACTTACTCACTATCTGACATTCCGTCAGATGCAGAAGGATATTGTGATGCAAAGGAGAGCACCCACCCAGCTCAGTAATTACAGTCTGCTAGAAATGTGCTCCTGTGTGAATCACCACCAGCTGATATTTGTAGGATTATATTATAAGTGTGGCTCTAATGAGAAAAATGATTCCACAAATGGACGCACAAAATAACACACAGACTTTTGTTGAGGGAATTAACATTGGGATATTTTCCAATGTAATATTCCATTTCTGAGTAGCTATCATCACAGGTCACAAATTCCAAGATCAGAAAGGATCATTGTGGTCTCCTCATCTGTAAAGCCCTGCACAGATAAATACGTGGATCCTCATCTGATCTGCATCCACAAGAAATGGTCTGAAGATATCTGCATTACAGCTGCAGGTGCAGATACCTACAGATACCTGTGGATTTGCTGGACTCTGCAGCGATGTCTACACTTAGATTGTTAAACTGATTTAACTTAAATCAGTTTAACATTTCCCCACTAGAAACCCAAATTGAACTAGCATGTCCATGGACAGGACTTGCTAGTTCGATTTAGGAGAGGGACACCATAGGAGGTGCGTCAAGATGGCCCCCAAGAAGGGCCATGCCCCTACCCAATATATAGAAAGAGGAGGGCACCCTGGGAGGGAGAAGGGCAAAAAGTGTTAAATCAAAATAACAGTTAAATCAAAATAATGGGGCTACACTGTGTTGTTTCAAAATAATATTTCAGTTTAACCATTTTGATATAAAGCTAGGTTTTATTATTTTGAGATGACCATTGTTTATTTCAAAATGATGGAGCTCCTCATTTCAAAATAAGGAAAGCTCGTGTAGACATACACTACTTTAAATTGAAACAATCATCATTTCAATTTAAAGTGTAAGTGTGGACATACCCCGCTAATCTGACCTCCAATATAACACAGGCAATAAACTTAACCAAAATAATTCCTGTTTGAGCTAGTGCTTTTTTTTTTTTAAATCTATGAATCTCTAAGTAACTCCGTTTATGAGAATGGCTTGCTAGCACCATATGTTGGAGAATTTCCAGTTTCTGGCACAGCAATATAATTCTCTTAAGACCTGTCTTTTTCCAGAGCTTTCACTTCAAAGAAAGATGACAAATATGTTCTTTGCCTCAGATTCATAAAGGTACCAGCATCCACATATCCTCCATTTGTAAATAGTCAGATACGTACCTGCACCTTCAACAGTAGTCCGATATCACAATGGAGCACCAGAAATCACCCATTAAACAGTGTACGCATTACTTGTCTCTCACCAAAGCCAACCATACTTCCAACAATTGTTTTAGAATTTGTCCAAAAAATTCTGGAAGAACAGTTTTATGTCAGAGTAAATATTAAAATCTCACACGTACATTTTGCATTTGTTGGACATGACACAGGAAACTGACATTTTAGTATCATATATAGAATGATTGAAATGTAGAACTGAAAGGCAAGCGGTGGTTCTTAATATTTTTTTCCTAAGCACAAATATGCTATATTTAAATACCATAGCCCACATATAGCACAATCAGGGTCAGTGTTAGGGGACAGCAATCAAGGCAATTGGGTGGCACTCCATTCCACAAAGGTAAGTTCCTCATCCTTCAACTTTGAAGACTATGTTGCAGCATAGAGGGTCACCTTTCTGTCCTAAACCCCAATGAGTCTAACATTGGCCTTGGTGTCTAAAGAGCATAATTAATACCTTTTCTTTTTTATATTGGGGTGGCCAAACTTTCTGACTCTCTAAGCCACATATAACAATATTCAGAAGTTTGAGAGCAAGGGCATGCCTGCCAGGCCTTAGGATTTCAGCCATGTGCCAGGGCTCTGGAGCTTCTGCGCCATGGGATATGCCTGCCAGGCCAGAGCTGCTGCACCAGTAGATACATATGCTGAAGTCCTGAGCCCCAACAAGAGCCTTCCATAGGGCAGAAGGCCTAAGACCACCTGCCCCCTTCCTGCAGTGTGGAAGCCTGGCAGGCATGCCCTGTTGGGCAGACCCTCTGACAGATGCTTCCCACAGGACAGAAGCCCCTAGACCCACCCAAACTCCCCACCATACTATGGTAGGTGGAGAATGGAGGTGGCAGAGAGGGCTCTGTGGGCTGCATTTTAACTGTAAATCAGACACGATTCCTGAGCCATAGTTTGACCACCACTGCTTTATGTGCTTGCTGGTTTATTTCGGTGACCCCCTGGAAACCTTCTGGTGGCCCCGAAGAGGGGCCATGGACCTATGGTTTAGAACTATAGATCTAGTTCAGCCATCCACACTGAGGAAGGGTTAAGTGTATTTTTATAATAAGATATAAGATAGCCAACACATTTCTATTACATTCAAAAATAAAATACTCTTGGAATATTTTGTTTCATGAAAAATTCCAAGATTTTGACTTTTCATCCTGATTTGGGATGAAACCAAGTTTTAAAATTGCAGAATTTCCTCTCAGTGCTGCATCTTCCATTACAAGGGATAGATCTGAGTATGTCAAGGGCAATGGCAATCAAAGGCTAAAGCAGTCTCTTGCAATCAAATTTCAAACCCATTACATTACCTAACATGAAATTCAATTACTGCATACAAAACTGAAATTCCAAAGCATTCTACAGAAATTTTACATAAGCCATTTTAATAGAAATTTGATCCATAAATTTTCGGGGGGGGGGGGTCTCAACTAAAGCTGTTATTTTAAAACATGTTTTCTGTCAAGAAGCACTGAGGAAGGGAGGGCATAGGTGAGATGAACAGTACAAATAGATTACAAATTAAATATCACAAGAAATGTTGGCAAGACTATCCTGCAAAGAAGCTTCCAGAGAGAAGGATTATCTCTAATGAGATTATTCACTTGTGAATTTATGCTATGAAGTTTAGATCCAAAAGACAGTTTTAAAAATAATACAATAAAGGTTAAATTACAGAGATAGGTCTCCTCTCTTTACTTGCTTTTCAGATATTGTGGAAATCAAGAGGGGATTGTTAAGAATACACAAAGCAACTGCATCAGAATTCAAAGTAACCATTATTATTTTTTATCTTTCTGTTTTCTGAAGATCATTTTTAAAGCTGTCTTCCCATCTATGGATGCTTTTTAATGGGATTCTCAAGATACCATGAGATTAGAGCTGGCAATTTTACTAGCTGATCAAACATATTGATTCTAGGACAGTATATTGATCTGATGTATATGATCTAAATAATTACCTCCTTCATTTGTTCAGGTCCCAGTTTGGCAAGTTTCTTAAGAACATGCCTGAATTTGAGCACCTGAGTAATCCTGGTGCAGCAATCATTTCAAGGTTTAATATACAGCATTTGTGAGAACTTTGGTTTTACATGGTAGGATTTTGCTAGTTCCTTAGAATCACAAGTAGGTTTTGGATGGCAGGTGTCTCAAAAAGGACCACCAGCCAATAGTCTTGAGTTTGGAGGAGATTATGAAAGGAAATCAAGGAAATGGTAGGGAAGTCATGAGGCATTGAAAATGTTATAAACTAAAGCAAAGAAAATCCCACTACTTGCACACAGACCCTTCATAGTCTGTTATTCTCTGTCAGTCTCTCAAAACACATACAAATATATTAGATTGACTTAGCACTGTTATAATTGATAAAGTTTTTAACTCTTTTATAGTAAATGTAAGGGAGGAGTCACAAAACATTTGGATTTTGAATAAAAGGGAACCAGCATGAAAAGGCTGAGAAACCCTGTTCGACCCCATGTCAGGCATTAGTATAATCTGATGATCAAAATACCTAGCAAGTCATTATACTGAAGAATCTTTTTATAGCTTGGCATCTGTATTCTCTCATGAACAGAGAAGCTCAGACAGTCTGAATAACATTTCACAATCAAATCATAGCAGAAGGATCTTCACTGTTTTTTAAAAAAATATAAAATTAAACAATTCTAAATTAAATATTGTCACCTACATAAACACACTTTTTTATGGATAAATTTAGGATCTGATTTTCAGGGTGTCCGTAGCTCCTATTGACTTTAACAGAACTTTTGACAAATCAGGCCCCTTGTCATGAAATGAGCTAATTACAAATATTATAGTTTATTTGCTATTTTATTAAACAAACTACAATTCAATTTTTAAATCTTGGGTGCTTGGTGTTTTTGTTGTTCATTTACTTTTACTGTCAATGCGAACCACCATACATTGACGTGTCTAGTTAAGTGTTAATATCCAGTTTTCAATGCTTCTGTATAGGTATTGCCTAATTAAGCTTCCCAACATTTCTGTGCAATAGGCAGGTATTACACATTCCATTTCCCTTATGCTGAAACCAAGAGGGTAGGGTCCAAGGATTTATCCAAGACCACACAGAGATGAAATGGCAAAACTAGGGTAAGAAGTCAAGACCTCCTGACCACCAGCCCTGTACTCATTTTTCCAAACACAGAGCAGGCCAGTGCTCTTATACCTCCTGCCAAGAAACTGCCAGGGACCCTTATGAGGCCAGCTATCCACAGTTTGCCACTTGGCACACTACTCTATAATGGACACATTAATCTTTGCAGAAACCATTCAAAGCAATTTCATTGTGTGCTTATTCACCATTTACCCTTTTTTTCCCCTCTCCCACTACTCTACAGAAGAAGACATGCAGTTAAGATGTATTCTTTGCCTAATCTGTTTGTATTCAGAGAGCCAAAGCTTGCCTACTTCTACCAGTATGTAAAGCTCTAACCAAAGCAGAAATGCCATCACTCTACTGGAGTGGAGAGTAGAATGTGAAGAAGCAGGTGAATGTCACTGCAGCAACATGAATGGGAATTCAGGGGTAAAGCAAAAAAGGGGCTGGGTTTTGTCAGTAGGTTTGCTGAAATGGGAGGTATGGATCAAAATGCTCATGAGGAAAGAGATGAGCAGTCATCATGTCAGTCACTTCTTATAAACTGTTCTTCAAATGTGAAGTAGCTGTGATGGTGTCATAATTGAGCAAGGAGAGATGGGAATACACTAGACCTCATGGAGCTACCATGATCATGATCTGTTTCTTCTGGTTCTAGTGTGGCTGGCCCATGGGCCAGGAAATACAGATCTGTTTGCCTGTATCTTGAAGAGGGCTGTGTGGCTCTGGTTCTTGTGTTTTTTGATCAGTGAGGTTTAGAGCATAACTGAGTTAACAGATGAACTCATATCAGAGAACATAGCAAACAGGGAAGTTCTGAAAAGAGTCTAGATAGGATATATGTAACGCTCTTTTTCTAGGTATTGTTCTACACTTAACACAGTGATGGCCAGGGACAGAACAAGGTTGTCATGCAATGGATATCTCATATTTTCTTTCCTAATGGAAGCCAGGAGGAATTTCCTTTGTGCAAAATGCTGCTTGATGATCTGGAAGACCAAGTGCACTCATTACAGAAAAAATGATGAGAGTCCTGTGGCACCTTACAGGCTAACAGATTTCTTCGGGCATAAGCTTTCGTAGGCTCCGGCCCACTTCATCAGATGCAAGTGGGTTGGAGCCCACAAAAGCTTATGCCCAAAGAAATCTGTTAGTCTATAAGGTGCCACAGGATTCTCATAGTTTTGCTGTACGCAGACTAACATGGCTACCCCCCTGGAAATTTCCACTCATTACAGAGTGTCAGAGAGGCTTGGGAGTCCTCAGACCTTTACATTGGAGAAGCATCACCAGCCCAGATTCAAAAAAGGAATGAATTTTCCAACAAGGGACAAAAGAGAATGGGAGCAGAAAGGAGACTTGGCAAAACATGGTTGAAATTTCTAAAAATTATAGTTAATTTTTTCCTAACTCAAGAGATGTCACATCAAACATGGGGGAAAGCTATGTTAGACCTCATCTTAAAAAATTCAGAGTAATTGATCACAGAACTATGCATTAATGATTGCTTAGGTGCATGTAATGAAGACATGTACTTTATTCTATGTTCAAACAGAATGAAGTTCAAACCAGTAATACTTATAGCTGGTGTTTTAAAAGAACGGGTTTCAAAAAGCAGAAAACAATTATAAGCCAAATGATCTGTAAGAAAGAATTTCAACAGAAAAATGTGAATAATGATTGGAAACTGTTTAAGAATGTTTGACCAGCTGCCCAGAAAGTTAAAATCCAACATTTAAGAAAGAAGACAAACTCTAGTTATAAAACCTACCTGTTCTAAAGGGGAAGTGAAAGCATCTTTCAAAGGGTTATAAATGAAAAAAGATATAGCTGATAGCAATAATATAAATTAGAAGCTAGGGATAGTAAAAAGTTGATAAGGGAAGCAAAAGGACACAAGGTGACTTCTGTGGCCAGTGGTATTAAAAACAGTTAGAGGAGTATTAGAAACAAAAGGAATCGTTACAATGATTTTATTCCTATTAAATAGGAGAAGGTTCAGAGAAGAGCCATGAGAATAATTAAATGATTGGAAAACATGCTACCTACTAAAAAACTCAAGGAGTTCAATCTATTTAGTTTATCAAAGATAAGATCAAATGGTGACTTGATCACAGTCTATAAGTACATACACGAGAAACAGAAAGTTAATAAGAGGATTTGTCAATCTAGCAGACTAAAATATAAAAAAATCAAATGGCTTGAAGTAGATAGTAGACAAATTCAAAGTAAGATGCATATTTTAAATATTGAGAGTAGACCACTGGAACAGTTTACCAGAGGTTGTGGTTGATTCTACATCACTGCATATTTTTAACTCAAGATTTGATACTTTTAAAAGATATTCTCTAGTTCAAACTCAGGATGTAAGAGTCTAAATGTTGAAACATTTAAACAGTAATCAGCTCATTAAATGTTTTAAAGAGCTGATTACTCTTTAAACTGGTGGGGGAAGAGAGCAGCAGTTGGGCTTGTCTCCTTGTGAGCGAGAGCAACTGGGCAGTTCTGGCTCCAGGGAAGGCTTATAGCCCAGCTCAGTTCTCCCTGCATGTGCAGAGCCTGGGGGGAAGAGAAGGTGGCAGGGAGCCATATCTGGGCTCAGTTCAGCTTCCTAATGGTAAGAGCTCCCCAGGTTTCAGAATATAATTTTAGAACGTTTAAATGGATTCTTTATTAGAAGAACTTTTACATCCCTGGTTCAAACAAAAATGAATTCAGGATTGTTCTATGCCCTGTGTTATACAGAAGATGAGACTAAATGACCACAATGGTTCCTTCTGGCTTTATAATCTATGAAAGGGTGTTCAGGATTTGTCCCTAACACATTTTGCCCAAGTTTGTGCCAGAGCTTGCAGGGCAACAAAGAGGAGTTCAATAGATTTAGTTTCTTTTCTATAATATTACACCACAGAACAGGAAATAGATTTTCCTTTCTGTAAGGTTTATAAAAGAATTGTTGTTATACTAAGGAAACCCAAATACACTATGAAAACACTTCTTGAATTTCTTTGCTACTGAACAAAAAATGACTCGGAGGCACCTTTTTGAGAAGGGAAATTGCAACTAGCCCAAACACTTGAGCTAGACTGAAATAACTGACATCTGAGAATATCACACACTTGTCTTTAAACTAAAATGCAACAGGCATGATTTTTCCCCAACTCATAATGAATGAAGACCTGAACAAAGTTGATGCTTGACATTCCCAATGGCATTCTGAGCACCCACAATTCCCAATGGTATCAACGGTCATTGAGGACACTCAGCACCTAGCAGCCAAGAGAAAGTCAGCGCTCCACAGGATCAGATCCTAAAGGTAGCATGATAAGAGAAACAAATGGCACAAACAGATTGACACTCGGATTCATCTGAGCTATATGTCAGAATGTATACCACTCTCCACATTAAAAAGGGAGGAAAGGAGACCAGGGAAAATGAACTTCAGGGCAGGCCCTTGAAAATGTTGTTATTTTGGTTCTGGGTCCAGCCATGCTAAAACCTCCTCTCCTAACCTAAGAGAAGCTATTGAGCCCTGGGCTCAGGTTTGCAACTAATCTTCAAAGCTGTTTACAAGAAATCTTTATAAAGTCAACATGTTGAAATAACAAACACTGTGCTGTCAAATTAAATAGAAAAGTCTAACTTCATCAGTGGATTAATGCAAAAATAAGACTAGAAGCTGACTGAAACAATTCCAAACGCATGCCTAGTTACAAAACTGACTAAGGCTGTGTTCACACACAGAGGGCTTGTTTCGAAAAAAGACGTTTTGAAACAAGTTGTTTCGAAATAAAGGGTTATTTCAAAACACCTTATTTCCAAAGACAAAAAAGGTGTCTTGAAAATAAGGGAGCGAAATAGCATGTCCACAGTGTGGACATGCTATTTCGCTTGGGGAGGGGACTGCAGACACCCGCGGGGTGAA
>ML681998.1:1254599-1267853 GCA_007922195.1 Podocnemis expansa
GGGGTGAGGCGCTGCTGCGCTTCACCCCGCGGGTGTCTGCAGTCCCCCTCTGCTGGCCAGGGGACACCCTTCAGGGTGCTCAGGGGGCTGCCCTTCCTCCCAGGGTGCTTAGCACCCTGGGAGGAAGGGTCAAATGCTGTTTCAAAACAGCCATTTTTTCAAAACAGCATGTCCTGTTGGTGTTGTTTCAAAATGAGCCGTTTCGAAACAACATTGTTTCGACGGGAAACCAGGTTTAAGCTGTTTCGAAGAAACGGCTGCCATTTCGAAACACGGGGTTTGCTTGTTTCAAAATGGCCGTGAGTCGTGTGGCCATGGCAATTCTTATTTCGAAACAACCTCATTGTTTCAAAATAAGAATGCTGTGTGAACACACCCTAAGGGAGAATCCACTGGCAGTGGCAAATTTTTTAGTCCCTCCTTTCCCTTGTTACCTTTATTTCTAATACATTTTTGTTTTACAGTAACAACATTATTATTAAAAATCATATCTGTGGCACCATACATCTGCACTGTAGTTTGCAATCATAAAGGTACATTTTTTGCTGCAAAGCAGAGGGTTCAAGAACTGAACTGAAAAGTCTGAAAAAAATTGGTTCACTTTGAACTGAAGTTAAATGATGATTTGTTAGTACAGCAGGCATCAGTTAACACATGGGTGTTTGGAGACAAGCCGCCATGACCACATGTAAAATGGACCGCATGTAAATGAGATCATGGTGAAATGTCCAAAAATAAAGTACAGTATTTTTTAAATAAGTGCAATTGGTGTACCTTAACATGGGCTACAAGGCTACCAAAAATGGATTTTGTTTAGCAAAATTAAAAATATAAATTGTAATTCATGATCCAATTTTTAAAACACAAAATATGCAAAAATACACAGAAATCACCAAAACATAATAAATTATTTAAACAAATTTAAGAATTCAAATCTATTTAACCATGAAAACAGTGATGAAAATAAATATTGCACATATCAATGCATGAATATACTAAATATAGTAGATTCATTTTGAATATTTACAGTACAGTACAAGTATTTCCATAGATGACGTTTCACACGTACATGGTTCCACAGTGCGTCCACAGAGTTCATAATCCAAGAAGCGTGCTTATATAAAGTTTATTCAGTCCACAGGTTCATCTTGCTGGGATGGCGTTTTTATGAAGAACAATGTTATTTTCTGCTGTTTCCCATGCCTGGCTTTCTTTTTCCTCAGAAAACTGATCATCCCGCGTAGTGTATAATTTGGATATTCTCCACATCCTGCTCCTCCATATATTGTGCAAGAGTTTTGGCAGCATTTTACACTTCTGAATTGGAAATTTTGGCTTTTTCAACATAATTCTCATCGTTGTCATCTACTCCTTCTTCCTGTAACCGTTCCTCATCACTTTTGCGATCTGACCCAGACTCACAGCCTGTAATTATTTCTTCTTTTATCAGATCATCTGTAGTTGTCCCATTTTCATCTAGTTCTAGCACTCATTTATGAATTCAGGATATGTGTCTAATTTAAAGTCTTTAATTAATTGAAAAAGAAATTTAGCTTTGTCTTCTTTCTTTTGTGTTTTTGTTAGCAGGATGTCTTCTTCTGTAAACCCTTCAAATTCTGATTCTGAATCACTATGGTTTGTGTTTTGTGAGGCAGAACCATCAACAGAAAAAGCTGGCCTGAGAGGCTTCATCCAACAGTTTTCAATAGATTTTTGTTTTACACCATCCCAAGCTTTCTTCACCAAATAAACTCTCTCTCTCTTAAGTTTAATTCTTTTAGGAATTCAGAAATGGTTGATGACTTACACGAAATCATTTCTGAGACCAACTCACTTCTATGATTGCTTTTAAAATTTGAAATAATTCCTTGGTCCAAGGGTTGGATTTTTGATGTTGTGTTGAATGGGAGATATAGCACAAGGATTTGTCCATTGTTTGATATCAATAATTCAGAAGGAGGAAGGCCTGGACAATTGTCAAGTAGCAACAGTGCTTTAGGTTTGAGTTTTTTCTTGAGGTGTTTACAAACAAGTGGAATAAAAGAGTTGTGGAACCATTCTTCAAAAAATGCTCCTAGACATCCAAACATTTTTACTATTGGCATATATGACAGGAAGCTTGGCTTTGTTAAGGTTTTTAAAGCACTGAGGGTTATTGAACTGACCAACGAGAAGCAGTTTGAGCTTGTGACTGCCCACCTTGTTTGTACAAAATAGAAGGGTGATCCTATCTTTTATTTTTTTAAAGCCTGCTGTTTTTTGGGTTTCATAGTTCAAAGCTAAGGTTTTGGCTGGGAAAAAGCTTTGCAAATAAAGCTGTTTCATCACAGTTGTATATTTGTTCATCGCTATAATCTTCAATTTCTATTATAGGTTTTAATTTGGTGGGAAATTCATTAGCAGCAGTCTCGTCAGCTGATCGGCTTTCTCCAGAAATGGTAACTTGTGAAATACCATGGCAAATTGTAAACTGGCTTACAAAGCCTTTGCTGGCTTGATATGTTTCATCACCAATTAAAGTTCTAAATTTACTTGCCTGGGCTTGGAGAATTGGGCAACTTAGTGGCATTCCCTTAGCTCTTTTTTGGGCAAACCATGTGTACAATGCTTTTTCTACAGCAGGCTATGCTGAATAACGCATGCGTTTTCACTCCAGGCTGACTTGAGAATCTACTTGTTGTACAAAACTGTGCAGCTTTGTTTCATTTTTTTATTCAGCCTCATGGTGTTGATTCAGCAATCCCAAGAGCTCTAGAAATTTTGGCTTGGGTTTCACCATTTATGTATCTGATCTGTAGCTTCTAATTTGTCTTCAACGGTGTATGAATGCTGACACTTGTCTCCTCCCATTATGAACTAAAGCCTGTATTAAAATACTGTATCTATTGCATGTAAAGATCTAAAGCTATACTGTACTAAAATATTTATTGGACTTGATGAACTAAAGCCTATACTAAAATATTATGATATTGCACTTAATAAGCTAAAGTATCTATTGCACTTAATTACAGCTAATTAAAAATATAAACTATATGTTCCGTGACAACACAATTAAGCATGATACATCTTTCCAAAATGGCGATAAAGAGAAAAAGGCAGTGCTAATAAGGTTTACTCCATGTTGTTTCTGTGCCTAGGCCAACTCCCAGTTTTAGACACCATGCATTAATGAGTCCCGCATGTTAAACTGCTCGCTTTGGGGGACATGACGCCAGCACACATTAACTGAATTCACAGGTCAACCAATCGTGGGTAAACTGAGCCCCGCTGTAATATTTTTCTTGCCAAAATGAAAAACTGGGGGAAAAAATTGCCAGCTAAAATCAAATGTTGTGGTTTAAAAAAAAAAAAGCCATTTCAAATCAACATTTCTAAAATGTTGTTTTGAAACAAAATGTTGAAATGTTTCATTTTAAAAAATGCTTATTCTGATAATACCAGAAATAAAAAAAATTCCATCAAAAACTACTCACTGACTTTAACCTTAATTAGTGCATTAGTTCAATGCCCCCCTCCCCCCAGCAACCCTAAAATGTATTTTGGCAATTGTACTCTTTGTCAAAAAAGAAAAAAAAATCACTGAGCTCTACCTCAAAGATTTTATAGTTTACAGTAGACAAAACCACGAAAATGAATGAAGACATTGTGTGTACTGAAGAGACAATGGACTAGCTGCTTGGAAAACATGGCTGTGCATAGAGTGACACAGGATAGGGTGGAGTGTACAGAGTGAGAGAAGACAGTGCTAAAAGACATTGTGGTGAAGGCAAAAATCCAGGGCAAGATATACTGACCCAAGGAGAAAAGAGGATAATTCACCAGCATATTAGTAGCTGTCAGGTCTTCAGTGAAAGCTGAAGTTTAACCATAAAAAGTGTCTAAAATGTCTACAAAATGCCAGATAAAAGGGGCCTGATTTAAAGAGACTGTAATTGTTTGAAGAAAAAATGTAAATATAGCAACTAATGGAACTCACTCTAAACCCAGAGGAGCAGAAAAGGAAAATAATCATGTCAAACCAAAGACAATTTGTAGGGGAAAAATAATCTGCTAGGTACCATCAGGCCAATTGTGTACTAATGCACATCTCTCATTTATGTCAATAATTTAAATAGCCTGCACATTCAATCATTGTTATTATGTTATCTTTTCAGAGGAAGATTGAACATACAGACAAGGGAAGAACTGCCATTTGTCTTCTGTGGATTATTTCGTGATGAGCAGAAAGACCGTTTTCTCTAAATTTGGTTTAGTATATTGCATTTTTTGACTCTATTGTTTACTAAACAATCTTTGCAGCTGGATTTTATGAAAAGAAAAGAATTTCAGTGAGCTCCAGACTATATTCATTTACCAAGGATGCTATTCAGCAAGGTACAGAGGCACATGTATAACACCGACTAACATAAATGGTACAACTCTTGTTATGCTTCAGGTTTTATACTAGCTTATGTATTTTTCAAGATCAAGATCTTACTCACTGTTAATTGGAACTAACTAAGGCTCCCATGTTCCTGTTCTCCAAAGAAAATATAGAAGGCAAAACACAGGTAAAATTGCATAGTGGATTTCATTTTCCCTACCTCTTCACTACTCACTGTGGACACGTTTTGTTTTGGGGGTTTTTTTTGGGGGGGGGGACAAAAACAAAAAACAAAACACCAAAAGAGAATAATCCATTAAAAAAAAAAAGCCAACATCATGGTTCCATAGCAAGACCTGAGAATGGCTATAGTCAAATCAAATCAAATCAAATCAAATCATAGGGCTGGAAGGGACCTCGTGAGATCATCGAGTCCAATCCCCTGGGAATTGAACCCAGGACCTTCTGCATGTTAAACAGAGGTGCTAGCCAATCCTCCCTCTTAAACTCCCCATCTTCTTCCCCATTTGCCAATATCTTAAGGCATTAAGAGTTAAATATCAGGAAATAAGGACAAAGAAACAGGTCTCCTCAGATACTCGTCATCCAATAATGTCCTATAATGGATACTGTAGTCAGCAACGACTACTGAAATATTACTCATATTGTATTATATTATAACAATAATTATTCTGTATTTTTCCAGTCTAAGTCATATTGGACTAATTTGTTAGTTTCTACACTGTTTTATTCCTTTGCATGTCATGAAGTAGGAGAGGAAACATGAACTGTATTAACATCCTTAAAACAACAGATGATCTGGATAAGGCTAAAAGCGGACATGTCTTAAAGGGAGCAGACTTTCAAAGAGGTTAAATGAGAAGAGGCATAGGGTATGAAAAAGACCAGTTAAAAAAATGCATACATGAGCGAACATACTATTTTAACCCCTTTTTATATCTAAACTAAAATTCCAGAGCATGATATTATAAAAATTAATACTGACAGAGCACGTTGCTTGGATGTGAATTTCAAATAATTACAATGTACTAATTCATTTATGAGGAGATAAATCTCAGTATGTCAAATAAGTTTTGAAGTATTAAATAAATAAATGTTCACACATCTGCTGAATCCAGGATTGCAACCTGGAAGATATTAATAAATATTAAAACACCAATAGTATGTGTTATATAGTTTACAGTAAAATAGTGCAATAAATTCCAAGAGACTCATGGGCTATTGCTATGCTACAAACCACAGCCACCTTTAACCTCCTGGCACAGGAAGACAGAATTTAATCCTCTCCCTGAAATACAAGCTACAAAAGAATCTGCTTTAGCTCTTTTCTAGTACAGGGGATATGATACAAAACCTAATGTAGCAAATAATTAAGCAGTTGATTTGCATATACATGGAAGATAATAGGGTGATAGTAACAATCTATGGATTTGTCAAGAATAAAATACATCAAACCATTCTAATAGCTTTCTTTCACAAGGTAACAAGCCTCACAGATGGAGAAAACAGAAGATGTAGTATTTCTTGATTTTAGTAAGGCTTTTATACTCTCTCACACAATCTTCTTACAAACAAAGTAAGGAATTACAATCTAGACGCAGCTACTCAAAAGTGGATACAAAACTGCCTGGAAAACCTTTTGCATAGAGTACTTACCAGTGTTTCAAAATCAAGCTCAAAGGGCATAATAGGATCCTGCAATAATCAGTTCTGGGTCTGGTTCTGTCCAATATCTTCATCAGTGGCATAGGTAATGACCTAGAGAATACACTTACAAAGTTTGCAGATGATACCAAGCTGGGACGAGTTGCAAGTCCTTTACGGGACAGCATTAAAACTATCTAGATAAACAGGAGAAATGGCCTGAAATAAATAAAATGGAATTTAATAAGGACAAAATCAAAGTACTCCACTTAGGAAGGAACAATCAGTTGCACACAGATAAAACGGTAAATGACTGCCTATGAAGGAGAACTGCAGAAAGGGATCTGGGAGGTCATAGTGAATTACGAGCAAAATATGAATCAACAGTGTAATGCTGTTGCAAAACCAGCAAGCATAATTCTAGGATGCATTACCAGGATTGTTGTAAGCAAGACATAAGTAGTAATTCTTCCATTCCATTCCACTCTGATATGTCTGCAATTAGGAATATTATGTCCCATTTTGGGTACCGCATTTCAGGAAAGATATGGAAAAACGGGAGAAAATCCAGAGAAGAACAACAAAATTATTAAAAACCTATAAACATGACCTATGAAGAAAGATTGAAAAAAAACTGGGTTTCTTTTGTCTGATTAAAGGAAGACAGAGTCAGAACAGAGTAACAGTTTTCAAATACAATGAGAAAGGCGAAACATTGTTCTTGTTAACCTCTGAGGAAGGGCAAGAAGCAATGCGCTTTAAAAATTGCAGCAAGAGGGGTTTAGGTTTGGTCATTAAGAAAACTTCCTAACTGTCAGGGTAAACATTGGAATAAATTACTGAGGGAGGTTACAGAATATTCGTCATTAGAAGTTTTTAAGAGCATGATAGACACTTACCTATCAGAGATGGTTTAGATAATACTTAACTCTGCCTTGAGTGCAAGGAACTGGACTACATGACCTTTTGAGGTCTCTTCCAGTCCTATCATTCTATGATACAAACATTTTCAGTTCTCATTCCATTTTAAAGGCGGCATCAGACACTTCATTATAGTAGGTTTACCATGGGTAATTATTAAATATTATTTGTACTGTGGTAGTACCAAGGAACTATCAGAGTCTAGGACCCCACTGGGCTAGCTAATACATGAAGAACAAAAAGATGATCTTTATCACATAGACCATGCAATATTTAAGTGGAAAGACACAGTCCCTGACCCAGCATTCTTATATCAATACATCAGGATGAGACAAACAGAAAAGCAGAGAGAGGATGGTGAGATACCAGTGAAAAAACAAGTATTGTACAATAAGCCTCAGTTATTGCTCCACAAGTCAACAAGGATAAAGAACCAATGTCCTATGATTATTTTCACCAAGTGAGATATCCCTTATTGAATTACAACTTTGCTTATGGCTCCCAGTATGCAAATCAGTGCATACAATATTATAGTAGTTTTGCATTTAAAATAGTCACATCAATGTGATTTTCTTTAATTAGTTGGGCCAGTCCCTTCACCAATTGATGTTTTCACCATTTTGAAGTTACTTCAAGGATATTTACATAATGCTTTGTTTGAGTTGTACCTATTACAATAGCAGAAGTACTGTATGCCATGGTAACAAGAGCACATTTACTTTCATGATCCTTGACACTACTGCAACAATCACAGAAGCATCATGCCAAAAGGGAGAAAAATCAAGATAAACCTGTGAAAGATGCGAACAGTCTTTCTGTGATTCTGTCAGAGAAAGCAGTGAGAATTATAATATAAAGATACAATGTGCTTTTCTGTAAAATTGAGAAGCATCAAAGATTATAAATTATAATCATATTTAAGTTATGTGAAAGCACTGAGGTCAGGACATTGGCAGTGTGGAAATAGATATTTTCAGCATTACACAGTACATAGATACCACCTTAGTCAGAAATGTACTATAAAATACATCATGCAGCTTGTTGAGTGCCTCTTGAGAAATGCTGAGTGGCTTTAACTATCATAGGGCACATCTACACACACAGTTTTATTTTGAAATCAGTCCTTTCGAAATGGCTTATTTCAAAATAAAACCCTTATTTCGAAAGGGCTCATTTCAAAATAAGGAAAACCACGCGATCGAAACGGCCGTTATTTCTAAAGGAATATTTTGAAATAATGCCAATTGGACCGCTGTTTCGAACAGTTGTTTCGAAACAACAGTGTTGTTTCAAAACAACAGGTCTAATGGCATTATTTCAAAATATCCCTTTCGAAATAACGGCCGTTTCGAGGGGAGGCAGGTTTTACTTTTTCGAAAGGATGATTCTTATTTTGAAAGGACGAGGTCCGTCCTTTCGAAATAAGAGAACGTCATGTAGACCTAATCACTTTTATTTCGAAATAACGAGTGTTATTTCGAAATAAAAGTGCAGTGTAGACGTGCCCATAGAGTCAAAGGGAACAGGATTGGCTTCTAAACGCCTGATCCTGCAAGAGGTTGATCATCCTCAACTACCACTGACATTATTTTAACACTCAGCCTCTCTCCTCAACTCCCCTCACCAACTATTGTAGTCACCTTTGAAGAACTAGGTTGCTCCTGTTAAAAGCTAAAATTCATATCTGTGACAAATTCTTTGGATTTACTCTGTAAACGTTCTTGTGAGCATTTTCCTTGGTTCAGTCCACTTAGGTTTTCAAACAATCCCAAAATCTCAAAATAAGACCCACTGGAAATCATTGGGTTTCAGCTGGGTCTGTATTAAAGAAAGCAAAGTTGTGAGCCTGTTGAGGCTCTGTGCAAAGCCATAAATCAGCTCAGGGGGGTAGTACAGAAATTTCCCAAATTCAAGTTATCCTTTCAGTGAATTTTGTCCAAATTTCAAGTTAGGCAAGCTCCAAGTTCCAATTTTTTGGAAATTAGTGTGAACATTTCACCACTCTAATATATATCGCGGTGGTCTAATGATGGATTAAAAGTATTGAAGTAAAATTGGAATCTTTGGTCTAAAACTATGGAAAGTATTTAGCTAGTAATTACAGGTGTAATATGAAGCCTTACATCTCTTTCTAGCAAAAAAGGCTGATAACTGCTTTGCGAAAGCAGTGCTACCACCAGTGGAGCTACTGAGCATGGCAATTAATTACTCACAATTCAATGAACTGAGGCAGGAATATTGCAGGCCAGTGAATCCTGGCTCAAACATATATGATGAAATGCTGCACCCAGCTATGAGGAATTCCATTGTCTTGGAACTCACAGATACCTTTCCAAGTCAGTGACTGTCCTTTGAGATTCCTCAAGATTCACCTCTGAAGCACAGTCAAGGCAGCCACTGCCTCTACTTAGCGACAGAATAAAATTAAAATCTTACATGAGGTCACCACTCACATCATTTACAATGAGCGAATTGTATTACATCCTGCTCATGGCCTGTTTCTGTCCCCTATCAAGCCCACTGTCACTCTCTCATTAATGTTCATTTCAGTGTGGATAGAGAGGACTACTCATGTTCCTGATTTCTCTACACTAGCATTCTCAACCATTGTGTTACAACACAAAACGTGTCACAGCACAATGACTGAGTGCGTCGCATGAAAGCGGGCTGCCTCAGACAAAAAAAAAAAAACAAGGAGTCGTGTGGCACTTTAAGACTAACAGATAAGTGCCACACGACTCCTTGTTTTTTTGCTGGACTAGACTAATATGGCTATCCCTTTGGAACTTGCCTCAGACAGCCTGAGGAGAACTGAAGTGGCAGACTGATTTTTCACCCCTGGCCATTTAAGAGCAGAGCGGCAGCAGCTCTCTGTAAGAGCTGCAGTGGAATCAGCTGTTTTGCGATGGTAGGGGCTGCCACGCGAGCCTCCTGCCACCAAAAAATCCCTTCAGAGGGAGTTTTTTTTGGTGGCAGGGGCAAATGCAGCTTGACCCACCAATGGAACTTTAGCAGCAGGGGGAGCAGTAGCAGCTCAGTGTGTTGCACACAGTTATGAGCCCTTCCAGCTATGTTGCAATGGTGAAGGGCTTGAGAACCCCTGCTCTAAACTATGCAGAAGTTTGGCACCAATGTGCTCAGCACCAAGACTGCAGCTCTATGTACTGATTTCAGTGGCACACCTCAAGATGAAACCCTTACTTAGGGCCCTTTACTATCAGCTCATTGTGAATAAGGCTCCACAAATCACTCCACGGCTAGTGGGGCTAAATGCTATTTGACATGAGTAAGACGAACAAAATCAGACTCTCACTCTGTGAATCAGGATCCTATCCTACTCCCATTGAATACAACGAATTCAATGGGGGCATGTCTGGGCTTTCACGGAGTACTATTAAAATTGAATTAGAAAAAATATATACTAAAATGAGAAAATACATTGAGATGTAGCTCTACATTAGCCTCTATATAAACATAATATTACACAAGAGACTATTATTCAAATATGGTTTCACCATAAAAATGATTATTTTAAGCTATGTCTTGGGTTTTGACATTTGACAATAATGTGATATATTTTATTACATGTGTTTCTTTAATCAGGTGCTAATTTGCAAAACACCAGGAATGCAATAATACAATAAAACTTTTGACTTGCAATGTTAATTAGGTGATTCAACCATCATGTAAGATAAGTTTATCATTTGTAAATTGTTAGTTCAGTCCTAATAATTTGTAATTAGAGCAAATCATAAAAGAGTTGTTTCATAAAAAATGCCTCTAAAGTTTTTGCACAAGGCCAAAGAAGCCATGGAAAATTGATTTATCACAGCTTCTACAGCCATGAATTGGCTCTGCATTATATCAGGCTTTTAGGGAGTCAAGCTGTTTGCTCTGCTTATGTGAAAGTATATTGACATTATAATCTCACATACCAAAGGAAGGAGAACACAAAAATAGTTTAAGCCCTTACTACCATGTAGCAAAATACTATATAGATCCTAATCCAACACACATTGAAGTCAAATAGAAAGTTGCCTTCTACTTTTACTGGTCATTGGATTGAGACTTAAATTGGAGAAACTAGTTAATTTTACCAGTCATTTACAAAGAATCCTTTTAGAAAATAAATGGTTATTATTATTAAATCTTAGAATAACAGAAATCTAGAGTTGGAAGACCTTCAGAGGCCATCTGGCCCAGCCCCCTGCACTGAGGCGGGACCAAGTATACCTAAAACCTTCTGGTCATTTGTTTAACTTGGTCCTATAGATCTCCAAAGACAGTGAGTCCACAACCTTCCTTTGCAAGCTTTTCCAGTATGCAACTATATTCATAGTAATAAAGATTTTCCTAATAGCTAACCTAAATCTCCCTTGCTTTAGATTAAGCTCATTCCTTCTTGTCTGACTTTCAGCACACATGAAGGACAATTGATCACCATTCTCTCTAGAATATATTTGAAGACTTATCTGGTCCTCCTTCAGTCTTCTTTTCTCAAGATTAAACACACCCAGGTTTATTTTAACATTTTATAATTTTTGTTGCTCTTCTCTGGACTCCTTATTTGTCCAAATTCTTCTTAGAGTGTGGTGCCCTAAGCTGGACGATACTCCATCTGAGGCCTCATCAGTAATGAGCAAAGCAGAACAATTACCTCCACTGTTTTATGACATAGAGTAAAACCTTGCACAAATATTAGCGACCTCTCCCCATCTCTCAGAAAAGATTTAACAGCAGATTCAATAGTGAGATCTCATAGATTTATAGACCCTAAGACCAGAAGAAACCACTGGGTTATCCATATATCACAGGTCTCTACATTTCACTGAATAACCCCAGTATTGAGCCCAATAACTTTTATTTGACTAAAGTTTATAAATTGCATTTGGTAAAGTTGCTCTTTCAGAAAAATATCCAGTCTTGATCTTGTTAGGCCATGGAAGCACACTAGGTCTTACAGACACAGAGGGCACCCCCACATAGGCAGCATGCCGACTGTCTGGTGTCATGTCCCTTCCCAACTACCCACTGTCACATACCCTTTCCCTTCTATTCTCATAAGACCCTTTCTCCTGACTGTCCGTTGCCCTTTACCTCTTTCCATCTCTTGCCACCCACCCACTCGCCATCCCTTGTCTCGTAACCCTTCCCATGTCGTGTAGTCCTCCCTGGCTGATGTCACATACTCATCCAACCCCCTTACACAAAAGTTAGTATTTCCTAACCTGTTGAGACCGCCTTCCTCACCTCAACCCTTCTTACCCTATATGGAGATGCTTTCTTTTAAAGAAGCAAGAACTCTTAGGAAATCATTTTAAACCAGTATATAAGAAAGTACCATGTTAGTCTTATTTTGAAACTGTAAAAGTCTTTGTTCAGACTTCCTGGTACCATAATAAACCTCTTCAGTGTTGTCTGTATTGCCTGATCCTTTGTGGAGGGACCTTTCCAACCTTACAATTTGAAGACATTAAGAAATAAAAATTTCCACCACTTCCTTTTGTTCCAGTTGTCAATATGCCCCTATTTAAAAAATTTGTGCTTGATTTCTAATTTGAATTTTTTTTGGCACTTCGGTATGCAGCCATTGGTTCTTGTTACATCTTCCTCAACTAGATTAAAAAAACACTTCAGTACTTGATATTTATACACTATAATCAGGTCATATCTCAATCTCCTTTTTGATAAGCTAAACAAATAGAGCTCTTTAACTCTCACTGTAAAGCAGTTTCTCAAGCCCTCAATTTTTTGTGGATTTCTTCTGCACCATTTTAAATTGTTCAACCATCTTTTTAAAATGTTGACAACAAAAAGGGGCCCAGTATTCCAGTTGCTACATGACAAGTGTTGTATACTGTAGTAAAATCTTCTCCCTGCTCACTGTTCCTTTGTGGATATATCCAAGGGTTGCACTGGGAGCTCCTGTTCAGTTCCTTGTCCACTATGGATATATTCACACACACTTCTTATTTCGAAACAACAGAGGTTGTTTCGAAATAAGAACTGCCATGGCCACACGACGTATGGCCATTTTGAAACAAGCAAACTGCTTGTTTCAAAATGGCCGCCAACCTCGTTTGGTTTCGAAACAGCCCTCTGCGGACATGTTGTTTCGGAACAAAGTGTTCCGAAACAACATTTGACCTTCCTCCCAGAGTGCTAAGCACCCTGGGAGGAAGGGCTGCCCCCTCAGCACCCTGGCCAGGGAACCCTCAGCACCCTGGCCAGGGTGCTGAGGGGTGTCCGCTGGCCGGCAGAGGGGACTGCAGGCACCCGTGGGGTGAGGCGTGGGGCTGCGCCTC